>CAWUFW010004560.1:1200000-1513744 GCA_963921515.1 Calotriton arnoldi | reverse complement strand
CAGGCACACTTGCACCATGGTGCAAGGGTGCCTACAATTGGGGGATGAATATTTTTGTGCAGGAAGGCAAACCTTCCTGCACAAAAACAATCACAAGAGGTTCTTTCCTCTTTCTATGTGTTCTGCAGAATGCAGCACACATAGAAGGAGGAAAAACGAGGAGAAATAAAGATAGTTCTCCTCATTGTGCCTCCCTTATGCCTCCCCTGGGGAGGCTTAAGTTTTTGGTGCTGCCTCAGACTTACGATTTCTCGTAAATCTGGGGCAGTGTCAAAACAACCATGGATGTTGCAAGGAACGCCCCCAGCAACACCCATGGAACGCCCCTTTCACTCAGTTTTCTGCGTGAAAAGGGCACATATTTATAAGGGCATGAAAAGCCACATAAATATGCCAGTAGCACACTGCGCCACCGGAGCGTAAAAAAAGTGATGTTCCGGCGGCGCAATAGTGTCGGTAGAGCCTCATAAATGAGGCCCTTAATGTTTCTGTTTCCTTCTTTTTCTCTCTCTTGGACTGTTCCCCTTTCCCCGGGTCTATTGCTGATCAACATGGCAGCAGCAAATTATTGGCTTTGGGTTCGGCAACTATTGGAAACTATTCCTCATATTGGACAGGGAATGCAAAGTTGGTGCATATTGCCAATTTTTTATTTCACTCTATAATATAATGGAAAGCAAGCATATTTTAGTGAGAAAAATACAGCTTATAGTAGTTGACATCGGCATGACAGAGCAAGCTTTTAGTATTCCACAAAAGCTCAGATTTTATTGTTTTCTTAATTTATTTTTGATCTTCTATACAGCACTAAATCGTGATGTTCTGCATCCTCTTCGAAGCCCTTGCTGGCATAGAATTCACATATTTGGATCAGGTCAACGTCTATAAAACGATCAGTGTTTCTTACAACTACATGGGCAAATAAATGGGAAATATCAGTTCTAAAATAGGATCAGATGGTTAAAGGGACTCAGTTCATGGTAAAAAGGGTGAGATCTATCTCGAACAGGTATTTGCATGTTGAAGGCTTTCCTGAACGGGCAGGTTGCTAGGTCTTTCCTGAATCTGAGGTCGTTAGGTTCATCTTGCAAACAAGAAATTAAGTCATTCAAAAGACAAGGCCGTGGAACTTGAGAGATCTTACTTTTAAACATTCGGCATTGCTTTGGAAGAGGTAGATGAATATTGAGACCTTAACTTCCTCACAGATAGCTATCAGGGGACCAGACTGGGAAGGGTCTTCACATGGTGTATTGTACTATAAAGCGGATCTTTTATTGGGCTGGGAGCAAATGAAGCAACATAAGAGTGTGGTGGAGGGGGGAGCATGCTCATGTCTATTTAGATTTAAACACAGCCTACCAACCTGGTTCTGGATTCTTTGAAGTGTTTGTATTTGTCATTTTTGCATGCCGGCCTACACAGTATGGCAGTGATTTAATTTAGACAAGATTAAAGATCTGGTAAGTTCGATGATGTGGTCAGTTTAAAGAAGCAGGAAGGCTTTCATTAATATGGATAATTGAAGACTAGTGTTTTTCACAGAGTTTGATTGAGGGACAAAGTTCAGCTCATTATCAAACAGGATTCCTACAGATTTTGATGTATGTGCTGGGATAGGGTTTATCCCAGTGTGAGCAGGCATATGAAGTGTAAGGGCTGATTGGTATTAGTATCACTTCTGAACATGACAATCTGTCTCCATTTCATCCACAAGTATATATGTTCCAAGCAATTAGTTATCTTGTTTTGACCTTTCAAGTCTTTCTCAAGCTGTAGGTAGAGTCATCAGTATACATTTAGACCTGGAAGTAATACAGGTCGATGACTTCTTGCCTTTACTCAGCTGATTAACTAATCATATTCATCTGAAGCACAATACCTCTGTCCATACAGCACCAATACTGTGCGCACCTATCTTTTTCTGAAGACATGCAAGTTCATGTGCATCAGAGTAGCATGCTTGCATGGCCAGCATCTAAAGGTAAGCGCACCGCATGCCACATTTTGACAAAAATTGGCATCAAAATGCAATCAATATGCAGTATGCATCCTGATCAATCTGCACAGGATCGACTCACACTAAGGACGCAACCCTTGACATTGACTTAATAATTCCAGTAGAGTGGTCGGACCACCATATGATTCATTTCTACCTTTCATTGAAGAAACTTTTATTCAAAAGGCAAACTCTCAAAATGAAATGTTAGACTAGAGACACCAAGCACATCAATCCAGAAAAGCTATCGGTAAAAATCTGTGACTGCCTGCACACCCAAATAGCTCCATAAAACGTATAGGACTTGGCAGTAAAGTCTAGTGTCATATAAATACATTTGGAATTTTAAGTAATACAGGTTGATGACTTCAGCATGGGGTCAGATGAACATATTAAATAGGAGCAGAAATAGAGATGTACCCAGGGGGAATATCACGAGTGACAGGTTTGATTCCAATGCACATATGCAAATCTGTTGGCTTCTATTTGAAAGGAATGAGTCAATCCAGTCCATAGCTGAGTCTGACACATCTGCCCATTCCCTGAGGCAGTTCAGTAGAATCTGGTGATAAGCAATGTCACAGGCAGCAGACAGCTTGAGTAGAATCAAGGGTATTAATTGATTTTCATCTAAGGCAGGTCTGAGTTCCTCGCAGATGTTTGTTAGTGGAGATTCTGTGCCTGTTCGGTGTCTGAAACCTACCTGATGGCCATGGAGAAGGTAACTGTTTTCCAAGTGCACTTGAAGTTGTTTAGTGACTTCTTTTTCCAAACGTTTGCTTAGGAATTGACGTTTTGAGCTACATCTTCAGTTGAGAGACTACTGCTTTTTTCGGCAGGGTTCGAAATGAACCCTGTTGAAAAGAAGATTTTGTGCCTCTTCCCTGTCTGAAACCTACCTGATGGCCATGGAGGAGGTAACTGTTTTCCAAGTGCACTTGAAGTTGTCTAGTGACTTCTTTTTTCAAATGTTTGCTTAGGAATGGAAGTTTCGAAGTGCATCTTCAGTTGAGTGACTACTGCTTTTTTTTAGCAGGGTTGGAACTGAATCCTGTTGAAAAGAAGCTTTGATCAAGCAAGCCAAGTCATGTGCTAAAGAAGAGAGAAATTCCCTGAACCAGTGTGCAAAGGATGGGTAAGCTGGTTTGTTTGAAGATTTTTTTACCTCTTGATTCATGTTCATGGGTTCAATGTAGCTGGACTTTGTATTCAAGGTGAAGAGAAGCTAGGAAAAGAAATGTGGTGGTCTAGAATCTTGGTGATAGCCTCATTGATCTTGGCAATATTCTCCGCAAAGAAAGATACGAAGTCATCGCAATGTGCTTGTTTTTGTACACTTTCCATGTGAGAGATTTTTCAGAAGATTTTTAAATGTTTCTAGTCAGGTGTGGGAATGCTGTAATATGCAGAATTTAGAATTTTTGGGATGCACTTGACAGCTCTATTTTAGCCCTCATATAGATTTGGTATTTTTCTGTATCATCCTCAGAGTTGTTCTTGTTTGTGGATTATAGCTTATGTCTGTTTTTTTAAATGAGCCTGGCAGTCACTGAACCATGTGTTGGAAGGTTTGGGGTTGCACAATTGGGTGGGTGAACATTGTGTAAATGTAGACAAGATATTATTGTGATGCATGCTTAGAAATTGGCCAGCTGATGATCTAGGGTCTGTGTTGGTGTCCTTGATGGTTCGTATGAAGTTAGAGGTCTTAACCTTAATGAAGAGTCTAATACCAATTTTGAGTGGAGATTTAGGGACTTTCTCGAATATGATATAGTTAGGTACGAGCATGTGTGGTGCCAAAAGATCAGCATCTGTCCCTGAGCGGGAGAGACATCTCGGTTACTTAGTGGCATGAGCTCAAATAAAATTATGTTACGGGTGTGCCCAGGCTTGAGTGTGGGTGAGTGCATCCATGGAGCCTGAAAGTTCAATTTTCCATAGACTTCGAGGCTTTTTGGTATTATTTTCTGGCAATCCAAAAGCTGAAGTCACCCATAATCATGATCTTAGTGGAATGACAATGTAGGTGTAGGCCCAGGATGTGTGCATCATCCAGGAAAAAGGTTTTATTACATAGTGGTCATTATATGACTGCCAAGATGAATAATGTGTGAGTCCTGGTGGAGATAGTGATGGTTCACTGTTCTCTAACTTTCAGCCTTTGAACTGATTTAGCCAGTGGCAGACTGGCTTTGCGCAAAATATACTTAGTAGTAAAAGGACATTTGTCTCCTACTAACTGACCCCCAGGGTCATAGCACATATCAATTGTCCACAGTGAGACCACTCAGTTGGCTTTACAACAGACTGAGTACATTTTATCTATCACATTTTGGGTGTCACTGGAACTCTTATCCCTGTTCCTTCATCAAGTTATGACCTCATGACTACATTTAGTCCGCTGTCCCTGTTATCTCATTTTCATGAAGAGAACTCAACATTTTGAAAGGGTTAGAAATGCTGTCGACACCAAAGCACACCAATTATTGCTGGTTTAAAAGAATTTGCCATTTTCATTGATTTGCATATGTGTGAATTTATGAACACATACGAGCCGATTACCAGTTTGGCGGTGCAGGAGCAGACTGCCACGCCGGTGGCCCACTCCCACACCACCAAACCCGTGGTTGCACCACCTGCCAGATTACAAATCTCCTCATGTCTGGTGTGCTGGTATTGGCTGTCCCACGGCGGTGCCTCTGTCAATGGGCACCGCAATAGGAACACCAAACACAGTTCCTGCTCGGCATGGACTGTAAAGTCCATGATGCGCAGGAGCTGGGATGCATGCACACTGGGGGACACATATTGTGCCCCCTGCATGCATCCTCATGCACATGGGCAAAAGGGGACTGCCAGCCTTTTCATGGAGGAAAGACCTTCACAACACCGCTGGCTGTCCTGGAACTAGTACTATGCATGGCGGTGCCGCAGCGGCACCACCATCATATTACTTAGCCCCTGACCGCTGCACCACCATCAGGGAATGGCAGTTCCCTGGCAGCTACAGTGGTGCAATGGTGGTCTGACCCCAATCAATCAATCAATCAATCAATCAGGGGGTTTAAAGCACGCTACTCACCCGTGAGGGTCTCAAGGCGCTGCGGGGGGGGGGATGTTCAGCTCCAGTCAGCCGAAAAGCCAGGTCTTGAGTCTCTTCCTGAAGGTGTCTGATGTTGACTGGGAGCTCATTCCAGGCTTTGGCCGCGATGTAGGAGAAGGCTCTTCCACCCACTCTGGTTCTGCAGATGCGTGGGGTTACTGCCAGGGCGAGGTCGGCAGAGGGGAGGTTCCTTTTCGGTACGTGGAAGGAGACTCTTTCATTGAGGTATTCGGGTCCAGTGTTGTGGAGGGATTTGTAGGCTTGGGTGAGTAGCTTGAAGGTTACTCTCTTCTCGACGGGGAGCCAGTGGAGGTCTCGCAGGTGTTAGGTGATGTGCTCATGTCTGGGGATGCCGAGGACGAGTCTGGCCGCGGAGTTCTGGATGGTCTGGAGTTTGTGTAGCAGGGATTTGTTGATTCCAGCATGGAGGGCGTTTCAGTAGTCCAGTCTGCTTGTTATGAGTGCATGGGTGACGGTCTTTCTGGCTTCGGGGCGGATCCACTTGAAGGTCTTGTGGAGGATGCGGAGGGTGTTGAAGCAGGTGGAGGCGACGGCGTTGATCTATCGGGCCATGGTGAGGGAGGAGTCTAGTATGATGCCGAGGTTCCGGGCGTGGTCCGTGTGGGTGGAGGGGTGCCGAGGGCAGCGGGCCACCAGGAGTTGTCCCACACAGAGGGGTAGGGTCCGAGGACTAGGACTTCTGTCTTCTCCGAGTTGAGTTTCAGACAGCTGATGCTCATCCAAGCTGCGACGTCTTTCATGCCTTCTTGGAAGCTGAGTCTGGTGGTTTCGGGGTCCTTCATGAGGAAGAGGATGAGCTGGGTATCGTTGGCGTAGGATACAATGCTGAGTTCATGCTGTCTGACGATGGCAATGAGGGGGGCCATGTAGATGTTGAAGAGCGTGGAACTGAGCGAAGATCCTTGTGGTACTCCGCAGTTGATCTCTGTGGGTAGCGGTCAGACCGTCGGTGCGGCGGTGGCTGGACTGCGGTGCCCCGCGAGTCTGGCGGTCCTCAGACCGCCAGACTTGTAATTAGACCCATAATGAACGCTGTTGCCTGTACATAAAATTGGCACCAGTTCACTTCTATGTGTTTTTTCGCCTTGGGACACAGCACACATTCGCTGTTTTGTCTGCTTATTGCACATTGTATGCAACATTTGTACAATTTCTATGTGGTTGAAAAATTACTACACTACATGTGTAGTTACTATACTTTTCTGGATTCATTAAACGCACACAGAAGGACAGAGTGTATTAATGGTTTTACTGCATTAACTGTATGCTAAGAATACATTACTTTGCTTATCTATAAAGTTCATATAAATTAATTCCAGGTGAACCATTGTTTTGAGTGTATTCTAAATGACCAGATTCTATTGGTATAAGGGCTGCTCCTGTCATATAGAGTCTACTATGAATCATAGTAGCTTCAGTCGAGACAGCAGCAACCTTTCCTCTGCTGAAAGGCACTCAGTACTAGAGGATTTGGAATACCACCGCCACATGCATTGGCCACGGAGAGTGGTAAGCAAAGTGTCCACTCCGTTTCCTGACAGTTAATAAGGAACACTCAGTATCTTTAATAATGTTTTGACTATCAGTATATTTAACAATATGTTTATCTCTTGTATCTCTTGCCTGTAAAACTTCTAAGCACCTATTTATTACATTCTTTAACTTCTTCAGTTATTGGTTTATAAAAAGTGGAATCACTAACTCAAGCACTAGCTGTGGATGAGGGTACTTGCAGTTTTGACTTATTGGCTTTCCGCTGATGCCCTTTTAATGCTGTCTTTTCTTTGGGTACACCTGCTTTTATAACAGGTCCTTTTTCTTTCTGAAACATCATTAACTTTGGTGAACCTTCTATTGTCAACAAACATGTGATAGTTAGATTAAAACAGATCAACTAATCTTGCTGTTCATGCTAGTCTGATAGGGGGAGTATTGTTTGGCTACAAGAGCAGTCCAGCAGAGATTGAGCACCAGTGACCTATGCCAGTCAATCAGTAATTGACAGAAGATATTCACACTTTGGAAAAGAGGCAAAAATCATATTTTAGGGGTGCCAACACTTTCACTTACGCCTGAATGAGGGACGCTTCCAAGTCACCACTGACCACAAGCCAATAATACCACTCTTCCAAGGGTCAGCCTCAAAACCTCCTCCAGAAACATACAAATCGATTATCCAGCTGTTGGAATACTGCATTCAAGTAACATTTCGAGCTGGACACATACCCCATCTAGCTACCTTTCCAGATATTTACACTAATTGACCACCTTTCTTCTGTGTGCCATGCATATTCCACCAGTGCACCACCCACTCTCATTCTTCACTCCCACGTTCCTACTTACTCCTGTGTGTCCTCCTCATTAAAACTCACCCACCCTTTCTTCCCAGCAGCTCCACATCAGTGCTGCCAGGGCTTGCCTAGAAATGAAAGGCTATGCATACTCCAATCTGTATTTAACAAAGAAACAAAACCTATGTGGTATTGAAGGCAAAATAGCCTTCAATAGAGACAAATTTCACTTTCCTAAATTTGTCTAGCTTTAAGGTGGATACACTGCATGAGTCAGTACATTAAACCCAGACATATTTGTGTTGCCAATGAGTGATTAAATAACGTCTTGCTCTCAGCAAGAACTAAATTAAAATGTACATATATCATCCATTCCATAGTCTTAGCAAACTTGATCCTAAGATATTGAAACAACAACTTCTTAAAAGCAATTGGATTTTGGCTAGTCCATTGCACACACTCATATTTAGTTGAGATAACAGCATACCTCAGGATGTGTCCAAATTCCTTTAAAATAGAAGAGAAAGTCTCCAGCATAGCAATTGGTGACACAGAATTGAAACTAACCTTTTGCAACTCAATGCAGCAATATCCTGCTTTGATATCCTTGAAGGAATTCTATCTCCAACTGTGTTTGTCAGGCAAATCCCTCTTCAATAACCCACTGTCTTTTGTATCTAGTTTACACATTATGCTTACAGCTATACTTCATTAACCTTCATTATATTTGTATTTGTCTGATTTTTGAAAGTCCAATTAAAGACTGTATTATATTTGGTTGTTCAGATCAAGTCTCGGAGGAATCAGAACGTTTTGGAACTGAGGTGAGATGTTGTTCGCTGTTGTAATGTTTTGGAATAGAGGAGATATGTTCCTTGAGCATTCCCATGTAGTCTTTGTCACAAGATGATTCCTTCTTTGGTGCTGGTCAGCAAGTGACTCCAGACACATGAACCATGTAAGAAATTGTGTTGTTGGTTGACTGGGGTGTGAGCCCTGGTCAAGCAGCAACCACAATCCTTGTCAGGGTAAGGCACAAGCGAGCCCCAAATTAACCTGTGCTCAGCCACTTGGTAGCTTGGCACAGAGCAGTCAGACTTAACTTAGAGGCAATGTGAAAAGTATTTGAGCAACACTTCAAACAGTAACACAGTGAAGACACGCCATAAAAGGAGCCCACAACAGTATTAGAACAATAGAGGGATTTCTAATAAATACAACAAGACCATAATGACAAAAATCCAATTAGTAGAAACTGAGATATTCAATTTTTAAGGTTTCAATGAAAATAGCGTCAACTGTGGATCTGGTCACGCCGAACCGGGTCAAAGCCACAAGTTCAGGCTGACCGCAATAGAGCGTGGGCCAACTACTGAGACCCAGATAGGCCCACTGAACAAAGTACCTTAAATCCAGGTTACACAAGATGCGCTGTGCAACAAAAGCGATGCGTCGGTTCCGAGGTGCAGCTAGTCTATGGTGTGAGGTCCGGTTGCATCAGCGTCAATGATCCTCATCCTGTTGATGTGACTTGCGATGCGAATTTCTGCATCTGGGATGCTGCGCGCAGTCGGGCAATTTGTCAGTTCCCAAGAGCTGCAGGCTGAGATGAGAAGTTCGGCATGATCTTTGAGGCTGCCATCAACGAGGATGCGAGGGCCTTCACTGAGGATGCATCGTGCAGCAGCAGTTCCGAAGGCGATGCTGGTTGCGGCAATAGCATGAGTCTTTGCGATGGGTCCAATCCCTGCAGCAGCGGCGATGCATCAGTGATGCACAGGGTTACGTCAGGGAGCAAAGGAGATGCGCTGGTTCCACTGGGTCCTCTGAGATGGTAAAGCACCTTAAGCTCACTTACAAGTGTCCAGAACTGGAGTAGTACCACTTGACAGGGTAGACTCACAGATGGTAGAGTCCTGGTGCAGGACTCTCCTGGCGCCAGGCTGCAGCCCTTTGTGAAGAGACAGGACACAGCCCATTCAAGTGTTAGTTGGCCTGTGCCCAGCTCCTCCCTACGATCCGGCCAGCAATGGACCATCCAGTCACACCTAAGCTCCCATTGTGTGTGGCTGTTTAGGAGAAAAACATAAAGCCCAACTGCCAACTACACCCAGTCATGTGACCAGAGACAGGCTGCAGGCACCAATTAGCAAAAGCAAGAAAATGACTATTTTCTAAAAGTGGCATTTTCAGAATTGAAATTAAAAATATGACTTCACCATAAGTTAGGATTTTAAATTGGGTACCAGAGACCAAAAATGAACTAGTTATCTCTTCCTATTTGGAAATTACACTTATAAAATTTAGTAAGGCAACTCCAATATTATCCTATGGGTGAGATAGGCCTTGCAGTAATGGAAAACAAATTTAAGAGTTTTTCACTACCAGGACATGCAAAACTTGAAAGTACAATCCCAACCATTTAAATACACTGCACCATGCCCTTGGGGCTGTCCATGGCCTACCATAGGGGTGACATATATGTAATAAAAAAGAAGGTTTGGGCCTCGCAAAAGGTTTATTTTGCCAGGTTGAAAGTGCAGTTTAAACTGTACACACAGGCTCTACAATGACTGGCCAGAGACATGTTTAAAGGGCTATTTAAATGGGTGGCACAATCAGTGTTGCAGGCCCAGTAGTAGCATTTAATTTATAGGCCTTGGGTAGATATAATACCACTTTACTAGGGACTTGTAATTAAATTAAATATGCCAATTGGGTAAAAGCCAATATTATCATGTTTAGAGGAAGATCACGTGCACTTTAGCACTGGTTAGCAGTGGTAAAATGCTCAAAGTCCTATGGCCAGCAAAAACAAGGTCAGAAAAAATGGAGGATGAAGGCAAAATGTTTGGGGTAAGACCACCCCAAGGCTGACAGGTTTAAAAAATCATAAGCGCACTATCGTTACATCCTTTCTATAAAGAATAGGGATTATCATGCATCTCCCATGGGATCTTTTTAAGAGTCACAATATGTACTGAACTTTTCCAGTATTCGTGCAAAGGTCTAACATATCTGGGGTGATGACTGAGCAATGCCAAGAAATACAAAGACCATAGTGTTGAGGGCTAATCTTATACCACTAGGCTTTCAGTGATTCACTTCATTCCTTCATCCAGTGATATTTGTTTGGCTGGGTCCTTTTTTCAATGTCTTCCCCTGAGAATGCAGTGGATTAAGGCCTTCCTCTGCTCTAGAAAAACACTGAATTGATATTGCTAAAGGGCAAAACACAGGGCTAAGGCAGCACATGAATATCAAGTAGGGTCGAGTGTCAGAATATCGTATGCAGAAATTTTGTCTGACATAAATATCTTGTTCTAAATATCGTTTTGAATGTAAATTGTTTATTACTAACTCCAATGGGGCGATATTTTTGTAACAATATTTAGGACACAATATGTACCTCAGGCGGCATTAAAGCAATGATATTCGAGTACCGTATGAATCAGGTACCCATTGAAGGGATATTCAGACAAAATATCGGAATTAAAATATCAAGAGGCAAAAACATTGAGTTGGGAATATCGTGATACAAACATATCTAGTGCAAGAATATCGTGGAGAAGAATATCGATTTTACGGTAAGTAATATCGATGTTGGAAATACCAATGTTAAAATTGTCTATGTTGTTAATATGGTTTTTAATTCTTTTTGTGTATTTTAGTGTGTCTTTTATTTGTATATGTTATAAGTTGTTTGTGTAATTATTGTTAATGTGTTTTTTAATATAGTTGATTATATTTTTTATTGTTTTCAAATTTAATTAATTAGTTTATTGTTATTGTTATTGTCCAAGCAGGTTCTGGGATTATAGGGGTAAACAGTGGGAAGTAAATTAATATTATAAATAAGTAATATTTAATTAAAATGAATTATATACTTGCTAATTACTTGTGTTAATTGTGTAATCATTTTTTCTGTTATGTTAAGTTTTAGGTGTGGGCTGTGGGGTTAGTAGGGGTATCGGTTAGTAAGTAAATTAATTATAAATAATTAATAATTAATTCTTAGTTATTATTAATTATTTAATTGATAATGAATTAATTAATTATGTAAATTGTGTAATGGATTTACTTTTTTAATATATTTTTGGAGTGAGTTTTTATAGGAGTAAAGGGTGTGAAGAAAATTAATTATAATAATGTTAATTAGTAAAAATTATTTGATTCATAATTAAATATATAAATTGTGCAATTAAGGTTTTTTTTAAGTTATATAGCAGTTGCAGGTTGTTGAGTTTGTAGGGGTAAAGGGTGGGAAGGGTGGGAAGTTAATTAAATATAATTAATTTATTATTAGTTGATTTTTTCATTGATAATTAAATAAGCAAATAACGTAAATAATACAATTTTTAATTTTATATATATATATATATTCACTGAATAAACCATAGGTTTCAGGCACGTTATAGTTAGAAATTAGCATTTAAAAAACCTTACAAATTCACTGAAAAAACCATAGGTTTTAGGGACAGTTATAGTTAGTTGGACATTGCACTCGTACAAAACCTGTGAAATTTCCCGTTATAGTTAGTTCAGCTAACTATAACTCGCGCCCACAATGCACTGCTGATGATGTCACATATTACATCACTCATGACATGGTCAGTGACATCACTGATGACTTCACTGATGACATCTCAAATGACATCACTGATGACATCATCCAGTGACTGTGTGTTTCTGTAAAGTTTAAATATTTTTAATATATATAGGGAAAGGCGTATTGAAGAATGAGTGGGTGTATAAGTGTCTGTATGGATGATTTAGTAGGTGCGTGACTAACTCTATAAGTGAGTGATTAAACGTATCTTACTGAATGCATGGGTTAGTGACTAAACTGGGTGAATGTCTGTATCCGTCTGTCTATTGCTGTGTAAGTGGCTGCATGGGTTTGTGAATAGCTACATGAGTGTCTATATGAGTTATTGATTGGTTGTCTGAGTATCTGTATGGGTGCCTGAGTGTTTGTGTGGGTGGGGTGTGTGCGACTCTGTGCATAGATGTGTGAGTGGGTGATTCACTGGGTGGATGGTTTCAAGAGTGCATCTGTGATAGACTGTATGGGTGGGTAAGTGTGTGTAAGAGTGTGTTAGTGAGTGAATGTATGTCCCAGTGGTACATGTGTGAGTAACTACATATGTGAAAGGCAGTATATATGTGTGTTGGAGTATATAAATAGCTATAAGCGAGAGTGTGTGATTGTGAGAGTGACTGTATGGATGAGTGTGTGTTTGTATCAGTGATTGTATAAGAGCGTAAGAATGTGCTAGTATTTGTATGAGTAAGTGAGCTGGTGTGTGTATGACTGTATAGGTGAGTAAATGGCAGTGTGTTTAATTATTTGCATGACTGACTAGGTGTGTGAGTACCTCTATGGATGAGTGGCGGTGTTTGAGTGTCTATATAGGAGTATGAGTGCATATGATAGTCCTGTACTGAGTGACCGTAAGTATGAGTGACTGTACGGGTGAGTGAGTGGATGTGTGTGTAGACCTAAGAATCAGTGAGTGGGTATGTAGTTATTGGTGTTGGAGTGTCTATGGTTTTGCGAATGGCAGTCTGTAATTTAGAGTGAGTGTATCAAAGGTTATATTAGAGTGTGAGGAGGTGCATCAGATTATCACGTGGATGATGTCATCAGTGATGTCAACAGTGATGTCATTTGAGATGTCATCAGTGATGTCATCAGTGATGTCACTGACCATGTCATGAGTGATGTAATATGTGACGTCATCAGCAGTGCATTGCGAGGCGCGAGTTATAGTTAGCTGAACTAACTATAACGGGGAATTTCACGGGTTTTGTACGAGTGCAATGTCCAACTAACTTTAACTGTCCCTAAAACCTATGGTTTTTTCAGTGAATTTGTAAGGTTTTTTAAATGCTAATTTCTAACTATAACGTGCCTGAAACCTATGGTTTTTTCAGTGAATTTCAAAGGTTTTTTAAATGCTAATTCCTAACTATAACATGTCTGAAACCTATGTTTTTTTCAGTGAATTTCAAAGGTTTTGTAAATGACAATTTTTAAATGTATTAATTGTTATATTTATTTTTTTGATACTGATTTACTACATTTTTTTAAACTATTTATTTTTACATATTTTATTTTTTAAATTACATTGTAATTACATTATACATTACATTACAAAATATACTTTCTCAGAATGAATTACTTTAGTTTAAATACTTTGCAAATAGGCAATAGACTTTTAAGTACAGTAGTTACAGTTGTTGCAATGGGCAACACAATTTCAAACACAATGCAACATTGAGCTCAATGTGAATTTCTAGTTAAATGCAATTAGTTACTTTATGGATTACTTTTCTAACCACAGGACTGGATCCTAGATTCAGTCCTGGGACATCTCCTGTAAACAGTTGAGTAAAAGCATTTTGGTTACAGTAGTGATTTTTAAGGAATATTATTGTATTTTAAAAGTTGACACTTAGAAACTTTTTCACATAGAATCACCAATGTTATCCTATGGGAGGAAATTCACTTAGCAGGTAAGTAGTGTTATCGTTACTTTTTCTTACTCAGTGGTGGATCCTGGATCCAGCACTGGTGCCTCTCCTGTAAACAGTTGAAAGAATGCGTTTAAGTCATACAGGCGATTTTTAAGGAATATTTGTAGTTTGTGAAAATCGACACAAACTTTTCTGCTGAAAACCAGACAATGGATTCCAATGGAAGGAAATACAAGTTACTGGTAAGTACGGTTCGAATTACTTTTCAGGGTCAGTGCTGGTCTAAAAGATGCAGCACTGGGTTCTCTCCTGATAACAGGTGAGTAAATCGGAATTCGTAGTTCGGCTGATTTTAGAGGAATATTATAAAGTTCCAAAACTCCACACACAGAAGAATTTCCAAGTGAAACCAGTCAATGTTAGCCTATGGAAGGAAATTCAAGTTACTGGTAAGTACGGTTAAAATTACTTTTCAGGATCAGTACTGGGCTCAAAGATGCAGCACTGAGGTCTCTCCTGATAACCGGTGAGTAAATCGGAATTCGTAGTTCGGCTGATTTTAGAGGAATATTTGTATGTTTCAAAAATCGACACTTAGAAACGTTTTCAGCAAAAAGCAGGCAATGATATCCTATGGAAGGAAATTCAAGTTACTTTTAAGTACGGTTAAAATTACTTTTCAGGATCAGTACTGGGCTCAAAGATGCAGCACTGAGGTCTCTCCTGATAACAGGTGAGTAAATCGGAATTCGTAGTTCGGCTGATTTTAGAGGAATATTACAAAGTTCCAAAACTCCACACTTAGAAGAATTTCCAAGTGAAACCAGTCAATGTTAGCCTATGGAAGGAAATTCAAGTTACTGGTAAGTACGGTTAAAATTACTTTTCAGGATCAGTACTGGGCTCAAAGATGCAGCACTGAGGTCTCTCCTGATAACAGGTGAGTAAATCGGAATTCGTAGTTCGGCTGATTTTAGAGGAATATTTGCACAATGGTGAAGGAAGGGGTGGGGCCTGAAGTGACATGTCTGCAAACACGCCCTGTGGCGCGTTTTAAGTTGGAGAATTAATTCCTCCTCAATCCCGAGGGTCCCTAGGGGCCAACTGGCCCACCAGATACCTCCAGTATGCGCCAGAGAGCTGCGTTGCAGAGAGGTGTTCAGAGGCCACGCCCCTTTTTACAATACTCTGCAACACAGCTCCGTGGCGCTTACTGGAGGTACCCTGTGGGCTAGTTGGCCCCCAGGGACCCTCAGGATTGAAGAGAATTTAATTCCCCATCTTAAAACGCGCCACGGGGCCTGTTTGCACACATGTCACCTGAAGGCACGCCCCCTCCCTTCACCACTGTGCAAATGCGCCCCGTGGCGCGTTTTAAGTTAGGGGATTAAGTCCCCTTGAATACTGAGGGTCCCTGGAGTCCAACTAGCCCACCATGTACCTCCAAAAGGCGCCACAGAGCTGCGTTGCAGAAAGGTGTAAAAGGGGCATGGCCTCTGTACACCTCTCTGCAACGCAGCCCCTAGCGCATACCGGAGGTTCCTGGTGGGCTAGTTGGCCCCAGGGACCCCCAGTATTCAAGGGAATACTTCCCTTCTTAAAACGCGCCAGGGACGCGTTTTCAGACTGCTGCAGGGAGGGGCGGAGCCTCCGGCACGATGCCGGTCTTTTTTTTTTTTTGCTTTTTCTGCCCAGGGGTCCTTGTGGGACCCCCTGAGCAGACCTAGAGGTCAGGGTGTTTCTACCCTGCCCCCTTTGTGCGTTTTGCGCACTTGTTTCTTGTGTTTTTTTTTTTAATCGCGGCATCCGCGCACCCTAAGCGCATCCCGCCGATTTTTTATTTTTTTTTAATGCTTTTTTCTGCCCAGGGGGTCCTTGTGGGACCCCCTGAACAGACCTAGGGGTCAGGGTTTTCTAACCTGCCCCCTTTTTGCGTTTTGCGCACTTTTTTACTGCTTTCTTGTTCCTCGGTTCTACCGAGGAACAAGATGACTGCCAACACTTCCTGGTTTGGAGTGTTGACAGCCAATTAGCATGCAGCTCGTGGTCGGGAGGGAGCGCGGATCCACCGCGGCCATAGATATCGAAACTTTTATTTTGGATTTTCTCAGCAACTACTGAACGGATTTACACCATTTTTAAAAGGGTGCTTTCTGAACCAAGCACTACCTTTTTGCCAAATTTGGTGTAATTCCGTTCAGTTTTGCTGTAGCCTTGCATAAAGTTTCCTATGGGAAATTAATTTTTTCACTCTTATTTTTTGAATTTCTCCGCAACTACTGAACGGATTTACACCATTTAAAAAAAGGTCGCTTTCTGAACCAAGCGCTACCTTTTTGACAAATTTGGTGTAATTCCGTTCAGCAGTTCGGGCTGTAGCCGTGGCTAAAATTTCCTATGGGAATTAACATGGAGAAAACACGTTTTGGGACCCCCTTTTTCTCGGCCCTCGCTTGATGAATCACCCCGAAACTTTCAAGACAGGAGCGGACCGGAGTGCTCCACTAGTTTTGAAAATTTCGCGATGATTCGTCAAACGACGCCAAAGTTATTGGGAATAGAATGTTACGGATTTCCTATGGATAATAGGTCCTAACTATAACTATCTACTGGTGACCGCCAGTAGATAATATATATATATATATATATATATATATATATATATATATATATATATTCCAGCAGTTATGAAAGCACAAATGAAGCACATTTTGTTTTATAATTCAGAAATATAATGGAAACGCAGATTTTAATAGGACCAAAACAACGCTTGGTGGTACACAAATGATAAATATTGTAGTGCACATTTGTTTAGCGCTTTTTACCCCTATGTGTGGCACTGAAGTGCTTCCCTACATAAGCAGCAAGCTAGGCCGTATAGGGCGGTGTATGGTAAAAAGGGTGTTGTCTTTGTTTTGTGATCTAATGTGGGAAGTTTTTCCATGTTGAGCATGATGGCCACTGAGGTATGGTTATCATATTATGAGATACAGGGTGTAGCAGTGTGGTGTATGATGAGGTGTGAGAGACACAGACGTGCAGTTTATGGTTTTTAAGTACGTTGGCAACTTTGAACAGCTATGCAGGTCCAATGATGGTATTCTTATGATTACAGTCTGCACTGGTTCGTCCAAACAGAAATGTTTGGGTAGATTTACTTACATTTCATGCAACGCAACACAGCAAGGCAACTTGCTGCACTGCGTTGTGTGAAAGGCAGTCAGCAGAAATGCGTCATATTTACAAAGATTTGGCACATTTCTGCTGTCTCCTAGCACTAGCACACTGTGTGCTGCCGAACGCCAACACAGTCACCCTTGAACCATGGTGCAATGGAGCCGGCTTTATGGGCAAGATTGGTTTTGTGCAAGAAGAGACACTTTCCTGCATATGAACAATTCTTAAGAGCATAGTCCTCTTTCTATGTGTGCTGCAGAATGTAGCACACATAGAATGAAAAAGTAACAAGGAGAAATAAAGGCATTTCTCCTTGCTGCACCTCACTGGGGAAGGCGTAGCATTTCAACGCATTCCCAAGTTTATTAGCTTTAGTAAATCTGAGTATGCACCAAAATCCATGGGTGGATTCATGGGAATGCCCATGCTCCACATTGGAACCCCCTCCCAATGCAAGGCAGTGCATGCAGTGCCTTGCATTACTTTGCATTCACTAAACTTCGCGAAGCCATTCAAAATGGCTTTGCATGGCTTTGTAAATACCAAAAATGGATTTGTATCGGGGGCTGCGCCTCACAAGTGATGCAACACTGATGCAAAATCCTAATAAATCTGCCCCCTATTGTATAGCTATGGGCCAGAGCTAGCATTGTAGGAGGGAGCGAGAGAAGTGGAGAGTTCTGTTGGGATGTGCATTTTATTATTATCTCATATCTGAAAGCCATTGTGAGATGCAAAGAAGCGGCCATTGTGGATACATATTTGGACCAATAGAGTGAAGGCAGCGCCAATGTTCAATAATATTCCGTCCTTTTCAAGCAGAGTTCCAACAAAAAGAATTCTGTAGTGATGGTCAGCAAATCAGCTCATTAAAATGAGCCAGATATCCAACCCAGAATTTTTTTTCTACAGGTTGCCGGGTGGAGTGATTGCACGACTGGAGTCATGTGTTTTCTTGGGCAGAGAAGAAATATTACAGTAGCATTTTGGATGAGTTGAATTTTACATATGATGAATGTGGCTGCACCAAGGTATATGCTGTTGCAATGATCAACTTGGAGATTACAAGTGTGAGGATGGCTTGCAGGTTCTGTTGGAATCCAAGGTATGGGAAGATGCTAAATATTGTTTCCATTGTGTAGAAGTCACTCTGTTTTATGTTGTTAACATATGGTATTGAATATGGGTTTGTATGCATGGTATCTGATTTCTCTTGATATTGGTAGAGGGGCCTCATGTTCCTTAGGCTAGATGGTGGTAGGCTGGTATTTTTGTCATTGTCCACAGGTGATAAAATTTGTCTTTGCTGCAGTATTTAGCTTTAGATGGTTATTTATCGTCCATTTGTTTATGGGCCGAAGGCAGTCATAAAGTTTTAAATTGTAGAGGTCTTGAGGACCATCCATTTTAAAAATTATTTGGGTGTGAATCTACATAGTTGTAACAGGTGAGGTTGAATGGTTTAATCAGGTTTGGTAAGGAGGCTAGGTAGATGTTGAATAATAGAGGGTATATGATCATCCTGTGGGATGCCACAGTGTTGTGTGTGAGGAGCTGAAATGAAAAGTGGTATCAGTACAAGTTTGCTGTCACAGCTGAAAGGCCAAGAATTAAATGGGCATTAGTTAAACTCTCATCTCACCTGTCACATATGGTATGTCAAACAAGAATTTGCTGTGTGAAGAGATTGCACAACTTTACAGGACATTGAGTCATGTTGTTCTTAAGCCAGCAACTATAATGATATTTCCGATCCTGGATACATAAGTCTTTATGGATGATGGGTGTTACCAGGATTCACACACAATTTTTTGTTAAGACCCAATTTGTGTTATGGCACATACCAAAACGGTGGTTTCACCCAGAGGCCACCTGTTTAAGGTAAATCTTCACATGTGTGATTGGTTTGTGCCCTCTTGATTGTATGAATTAGTTGGGTAAATAAATCCCAGATGTTGCGTATTGAACGTAATATATGGAAGAAGTACGCAGTTGTAGCAGTCTTTTTTTATTTTTTAAGCATGTGCACGAGCAAAGAACAGCCGACACGTGTTTCGCCCGAGCGCCAGCAGGCCAGGGCTTTCTCAAGGCTGATTGCAAAAAAAAAGAAGTACGAGCAAAAGCATAATTCCACCAAGTGGACACATCACAGTGTACCGATACCAATACGGAGGAGAATAAGTGTGAAATAGAGATAAAACGATAGTAGAGAAAGTATATGGTAGAAAGGTGATGGGTGACAGGCAAGGCAAAAAGTAAAAAGTGTGAGTAACACCCAATAAAGAGGATGGTGTATGTGTGACAGTGTGAAAGGGAAAACAAAAGAAAGGTTCAAACGTAAATTAGAAGGTCAGAGCTAGAGTAGAAATAATGTCTCATTACAATCATGCGGGTAAATGAACCCAATTTGAAACAAAATACACAGCGAAGTACATCACTAGTAGGATATTTAGAAACCATAAAAGTTCATCATTTCATATATAGCAATTGAGGACCCAACAGAAGAGACTATGCTCAAAGCATAAACATAAACATAATTGGGATGGAAGTAGGAATCATGGGATAAAGGTCCTGGTTTTTAGTGCTTCTTAATATATACATGGGAGAGAAAGTCCACCTGGGTGTGATAGACCAGAGCAGCAGCAATGATAATAACATATTGAAAGGGATAAACACAATCAGAAGGCGGTGGATGGAATAAAAGATGTGCATTTATAAATCATGTGCATTTATAGACCTCTCCCCTTACTGTGATGATATTTCATAAGTTGTTAAAATGCATATTAATTATTGAATATATAGGCGTACATACAATGGAGACATATCGTAGGTGAACAAGTTGAGTTCAACTTACCAGAAAGTCTTATGTTAGGTTGGTAGTTCAAATCTGTAAGGGTCAAAGATCAGTGTATGGAGAGGTAAGAATACAGTGAGGGACAGCCAATCACCAAGAGAAATTCTCTGTCGAGAAGCGCGATCGCGTTCGAGATGCGCTGAAGTTGAGACTCATCATCGTTATAAAAGGGAAAAACTGGGATGTCATTGAAGGGCTGGGTTCTTGATAAGAAAGGAATATGTAAATGCCAAAAGCCGAAAATATTAAGGGATAATAGAGGTTTCCAGTGCTAAATCACCTATGTAGGGTGACTGAAAACGCTGTGGGGAGATCTGAGATAAACCTGGAGCTGGGATGTCACGGTAGGGAAAACAAAAGTAACGGACCCACATCTGAGGGGTGACGCTGCCTAAAAAAATGTGAGCGGCCTACAGTGAGTGACTGCTAATTGTCAAAAAAAGGAAAGCCGAGCCGGTTATGTTTCATTACAGAAACTGCCTGTGAATGAGGAAACTTACTTATGGAGAGGTGGTTCCGGCAAGGTAGCTGCTAGCAAACGTCTGAAGGTCTCTGCGGTCTGTGTGAGGTGCCGCAGCTCGATTGGACCCGTGAAGTACGGGAATACGTCGGAAAGCAAAAAGCGGTGATGGATAAATGATGTAAATCTATCCGGTCATTACGCTCCCATGGAGGGTTCGAGCCGGCAATGAAAATTAAAATAAAAAAGCAAAGGAGTGGATTGTAAAAGAATAACAACAATCAAGGCAAAAGGAATATAATTAAAATATAATAATGAATGCAATAATGAAGGAGTGGATTGCAACATCAGTCTTTGGCAAAAAGCAATATAATAGTTGGATATAGTGAGCCAAATGCTGTTAAACTAACAGTAAACATGAGGTCATGGTGGAGGGCAAAAAGGGTCACTGTCAAAAGTGGTGACATAGTCGGGTATTAAATGGGACTGCAGGGGCATGTGGAGAGGCAAAGCAAAGATAAGGTCACTGTCAAAGCGGTGATACGGTTGGGTATTGGTATGAACTACAGGGGCGTGTAAAGAGGCAAGTTTATAAGGGTTGTCTGACCAGGCCACGAGGGGTCAAAAGGAGGACGGGGGTCCTGTAGGTCCTAGGTAAACGTCAGAGCAGGGGTTTTGTACAGTCTGAGCTCATTGAAGAAAAAATGGTAGGTGGAGATCTGACCATAAACGAAGAGGTCAATTGAAGGGTGGAGGTCATGTAGGTCTTGGAAATGTGTCAGAGCAGGGGGTGGGATTGGTCTGAGTACATTAAAGGGCGGAGGTAATGTAGGTCCTAGGGGTAGGTCAGAGCAAAGGTTGTGATCGGTCTGAGCACAGAATAAAAGTGGTCGTGAGGTTGAGAAACGGAAGCTGGGAGGTTAAGAGATATAACGTGAAGGACAGGTGGTAGGTCGATAAAACTAATACAGTAAACCACGGTAAGATTCTGAGTCCTTTCATTTATATACATTATGGAGCACTGAGTCCATTCATTTATATAGCCAGTAGTGCATTTCTGCATCCTTGTTTAATCCGGTATTAACTGTATCCATACGCAAAATGAGTTCGCTCTCCTTTCGTCGCATACAAAGTTCTCGGTTTCCACCTTTAGGTTGTGGTTTGACATGTTCCAATCCAAAGAATTTGAAAGTCTTGTTGTGGGGGTGGCATTCCTGAAAATGATCTGTTAAAGGTTGTCCTGTTGCCGGTTTGTGGATGTTTCAGTAATGTTCTAAGATTCTTGTTTTTAATGGTCTGATTGTGCTGCCTACATAGATTTTGTCGCAAGGGCAGATGATGACGTAGATTACATGGTTGGTGTTGCAGTTTATCCAATCTTTGATTTTGGTTGAGTATTTGCCTGGTACGGTGAATTCCATCTGTTTGTTGATGCCAAGTTTGCAGGCATTACAGTTGTGACAGGTGTAGAAACCTTGGGGTTTGGACAAGAAATGTTCTCCTGGTTTTTTCCTTTTGTCAATGAATTCTGATCGAATAGCATCTGTCTTAGGTTTTTTGCTCTCCTAAAGCCCATTTGTGGGTAAGTGTGGATCTGGTCTTTGAGAGTCGTATTGTTTGTTAACAGGTACCAGTGTTTTTGTAGAATTTTGCGAATATAGTAGTGACCATTGTGGTAGTCTGTCAAGAATCTTATTTCGTTTGTCCTTTGTGTTTCACTCTCTGGGGTTTTGAATTGTAAGAGTTCCTGGCGTGGTATTTTCGTGCAGTCCGATGCTGTTGTTTCAAGTTGTGATGTGTTATAGCCTCT
This sequence comes from Calotriton arnoldi, assembly GCA_963921515.1. NCBI lineage: Eukaryota > Metazoa > Chordata > Amphibia > Caudata > Salamandridae > Calotriton > Calotriton arnoldi. The sequence continues at coordinate 1,491,546 of CAWUFW010004560.1, read as the reverse complement.
TTGTTCTAGTCTGGTCGTTAAGTCAGTTGCTTTCCCCATGTAAGTATCCATGCTACTGCAGTTCCGCCGTAGTCTTCGGAATTCTCCCTTAGGGATATTTTTGATTGTTGTTTGTGCGCGGCAACTGTCCGCTCTCAAGATTGAGTTTGCCGCTGTGGGTTTCCGGAATGCCTTTGTGTTTAATTTACCATCTTGTGCATAGATTGTTATGTCCAATAAGTCTATTTCTGAGGCTGAAGAGTTTGATGTTGTCTTGATACCCCATTTGTTCTCATTGATTTTACATAGGAAGAGTTGTAGAGTCTCCTGTGATCCTTGCCAAATGTATAGAATACGTCTATGAAACGACCCCAGTACAATATCTTAGGCGTGTATTCCGAGAAAACTTCATCCCATAGCCAATATTTTTCAACTTCTCCCATGAATATGCAGGCATATGGTGGTGCAAATTTGGGCCCCATGGCACTGCCTTGTAACTGTAGATAGTATTCCGAATTAAATGAGAACAGATTGTTTGTTAGGCAGAAACGCAGCATGTCAAGTATCATTTGATTGGCTTCAAGGAAATGCGCTGGTTTGGTTGCAAGCGCCTTCCTTACGGCATTTATGCCATCTTCATGTTTGATGGAGGTATATAGGATTACTACATCGATGGTCGTCAGTATACAGTCTGAGTCCCAGGGTATGTTGTCACCCTGACACAAATTGGGTCCTGACAAAAAATTGTGTGTGAATCCTGGTAACACCCATCATCCATAAAGACTCTCTATCATAAGATACCAGGACAGCCTCACACCAATAAGACCCACAAGCATTATTCGAATGATTATAGTTCAGAGCAACTATTCAATTCTTTCACCATCCTAACCGGATCCAAAAAACCAACTTATACGAAACCAATGGCCAATTGTAAAGACAGGAGGGAACATCGCAACCAAAGAATACAAGAAGTCTTCTCCAATCCAGGAGGACCTTTGAGATATAACAAACCTAACCCACAATCAGCCAAATCAACTTTTCAAGCCCTAGAAAAAGCATTAAAAAAGGAAACCACCAAATGGTGGGAAGCTGCAAGCCTCAAGAAATATTTGGAAGCTGACAGAATACCGAAAGGTCCACGGATTCTGATCTTTCCCCCGGTGGAAACCACCAACCCTACACAAATCACCAAATGGGAAGAATACCTGAGGGAGGCATCTAATAATATGATAAGACAACTTATAGAGATAGCCGAAGAAGAACACAACAAATACAAATCAGAGGTTAATGACCTGACTAAGAAAATTGAAGACTCCAATTGGGGAAACATTACCCCAAAAAACTGCGAAATATTAAATAGAGTCATTAATGACTACAAAGAGGACCTGATACAACGGAAAAACAGAAAATTCTGCAGAGATCAAGTAGACTACCAATTGGGCAGAGTATACACGTTCGCTAAACGCTACGAAAACATTACAAGAGGAGGAGCGGGCGCACCGCAAGACATCTACCTGACTCAATCTCGAGCTCTGAAGCTGAGTCCCCAGGAAACGAAGTTACAGCTACAACATCAAGAGTGGGAGTGGATTTTTTAGAGGAAGTCCTAAGACATCGCCTGGGCTTTCGGAATCAAACTACACAAGATACAAGAACCCGATCAGAAAACACCCCAAATATCTCAACACCGAATCAAACGGTAGGCGTCACAACACGAGCACGGAGGAGACAAGAAACCGACCCCAAAAATCAAGCAATTTAATGATCAATACATCTGGATTTCCTAACACACAACTACAAGAAATGATTCTGAACAAGGGCCTGAGCTTCTCCCCAACTGCCTTTTGGGATCTGACTAGGACTAAGATCGACCTTTTCAAATTCACACGTAAACTGAAACTGGCATCGTTCTTTCATGATAAATCACCAGGTCAGAGAGAACCCAGACCGGCCATTACCACCTCACTATCAGTACAAGACCTAAAGAATGTCCACCTTATCACAACGCTGTCGGACGACCTTGACAATGATTCCATGACACCACTCATGGTTGCCCATGAATTAGGCATTGAAACAAACTACACTACGGATACCAACGCCAGAACACCATCAATCTTTTGTCCACAACTACCACCAGGCAATACAATTGACCTCTTCCACACAGCTGTCACCAATGATTTGTCTGTGGAATTTCACAAATATCAAAAAAGAGACGTTTTCTCCCAAGAAACCTGAAGAACACCGAGATCTTGGCACTAAAAGAACTAGAACACAACCAGGATTTAGTCATAAAGGAAGCGGACAAAGGGGGCAACGTCGTCCTAATGCATCCAGATGATTACATCTCAGAAGCGAAGAGACAGTTGAATGATTCACACTGCTACAAAAAACTGGAAACAAACCCCACCAAACAGATACTGACAGAATTAAAAAAGAAACTTGACCAGTGGTACCACAACAACTTGCTCACTTTGGAAGAACGCAACAACCTGTATATTGAACAACCCACGATGGCTACCTTATATCTTCTTCCGAAAATACACAAGAAAAGTTACCCACTGCCCGGTAGACCTATCATTGCGGGGATCAAATCCATTTGCTCTAAAGTAGGTGAATATATTGACTTTCATCTACAACCCCACATGAAACATCTCCCATCTTACATAGGGGGTCCGAAAGATATTTTGTTCAAATTGGACAACATAGCCTGGGATTCAGACTGTATACTGACGACCATCGATGTAATAAGCCTATATACCTCCATCAAACATGAAGATGGCATATATGCCGTAAGGAAGGCGCTTGCAACCAAACCAGCGCATTTCCTTGAAGCCAATCAAATGATACTTGACATGCTGCGTTTCTGCCTAACAAACAATCTGTTCTCAATTAATTCGGAATACTATCTACAGTTACAAGGCAGTGCCATGGGGGCCAAATTTGCACCACCATATGCCTGCATATTCATGGGAGAAGTTGAAAAATATTGGCTATGGGATGAAGTTTTCTCGGAATACACGCCTAAGATATTGTACTGGGGTCGTTTCATAGACGATATTCTATACATTTGGCAAGGATCACAGGAGACTCTACAACTCTTCCTATGTAAAATCAATGAGAACAAATGGGGTATCAAGACAACATCAAACTCTTCAGCCTCAGAAATAGACTTCTTGGACATAACAATCTATGCACAGGATGGTAAATTAAACACAAAGGCATTCCGGAAACCCACAGCAGCAAACTCAATCTTGAGAGCAGACAGTTGCCACCCACAAACAACAATCAAAAATATCCCTAAGGGAGAATTCCGAAGACTACGGCGGAACTGCAGTAGCATGGATACTTACATGGGGAATGCAACTGACTTAACGACCAGACTAGAACAAAGAGGCTATAACACATCACAACTTGAAACAACAGCATTGGACTGCACGAAAATACCACGCCAGGAACTCTTACAATTCAAAACCCCGGATAGTGAAACACAAAGGACAAGCGAAATAAGGGGCATATCTACAAGGGCTTTATCTCCGCTTTTTTCGCTTAAAAAGCCAAAAAAGCGGAGATAAAACTATCGCCCTATTTACAAGAGGGTGCAAACATGCATAATCGCATGTTAGCACCCTTTTCCTAACGCCTCCCTTTGCATCTCTAATGAGATGCAAAGTGGGCGTCACTGGGCGTACCCCGGATGGACTACCTTGCAAATATCGCTGATGTTCACATCGCGATATTTACAAGGCAGCCCACAGGATTTTAGCATACGTTAGATTTTGGCAAAAACTGCAGTTTTCGCCAAAATCTAACGTCTGCTAAAATCCTGACTTACCTATGTTTGACATAGGGGTGGATTATGCTGATACGACCACAGGGTCGTATCAGCAAGGTTATCGCCATTTTGCAGGGAACATCGCTGGAAAACCAGCGATGTTCCCTGCAAAACGGCGATAACCTCGCTATCTCTGGAATTTTTATCGCCCTGGAGAAACGCGTTGTTAATAACGCGCTACCAGGGCGATAAATTCCAGAGATAGCCTGCAATAGGAAATTTGTCGCTAAGCACGGCCAGCGATAATTATCGCTGGCCGTTGATATTATGCCCCTAAGATTCTTGGCAAACTACCACAATGGTCACTACCATATTCGCAAAATGCTACAAAAACACTAGTACCTGTTAACAAACAATACGACTCTCAAAGACCAGATCCACACTTACCCACAAATGGGCTTTAGGAGAGCAAAAAACCTAAGACAGACGCTATGTCGATCAGAATTCATTGACAAAAGGAAAAAACCAGGAGAACATTTCTTGTCCAAACCCCAAGATTTCTACACCTGTCACAACTGTAATGCCTGCAAACTTGGCATCAACAAACAGATGGAATTCACCGTACCAGGCAAATACTCAACCAAAATCAGAGATTGGATAAACTGCAACACCAACCATGTAATCTACGTCATCATCTGCCCTTGCGACAAAATCTTTGTAGGCAGCACAATCAGACCATTAAAAACAAGAATCTTAGAACATTACCGAAACATCCACAAACCGGCAACAGGATAACCTTTAACAGATTATTTTCAGGAATGCCACCCCCACAACAAGACTTTCAAATTCTTTGAATTGGAACATGTCAAACCACAACCTAGAGGTGGAAACCGAGAACTTCGTATGCGACGAAAGGAGAGCGAACTCATTTTACGTATGGATACAGGTAATACCGGATTAAACAAGGATGCAGAAATGCACTACTGGCTATATAAATGAATGGACTCAGTGCTCTATAATGTATATAAATGAATGGACTCAGAATCTTACCGTGGCTAACTGTATTAGTTTTATCGACCTACCACCTGTCCTTCACGTTATATCTCTTAACCTCCCAGCTTCCGTTTCTCAACCTCACGACCACTTTTATTCTGTGCTCAGACCGATCACAACCTTTGCTCTGACCTACCCCTAGGACCTACATTGCCTCCGCCCTTTAATGTACTCAGACCAATACCACCCCCATCTCTGACACATTTCCAGGACCTACATCACCTCCGCCCTCCAATTGACCTCTTCGTTTATGGTCAGATCTCCACCTACCATTTTTTCTTCAATGAGCTCAGACCATACAAAAGCCCTGCTCTGACGTTTACCTAGGACCTACAGGACCCCGGTCCTCCTTTTGACCACGTCATGGCCTGGTCAGACAACCCTTATGAACTTGCCTCTTTACACGCCCCTGTAGTCCATACCAATACCCGACCGTATCACCGCTTTGACAGTGACCTTATCTTTGCCTGGCCTCTCCACACACCCCTGGGTCACAGCTCTTGATATCACAGGAGAGGGAGGTTGGAAACGGAACGATAGTGCATTTCTAACAATAATCTGTTTTTATTTGGCTATAGGCCTTTTAGCATTACTGTGTTTTTACCTGATAAACTGTATCTTGCACGCAGCACTTTTTGAAGGACAGCGTTTCTGGTCCGCCGCGGCAATTTGAGCCGTTTGTGCGGAGAAACGCTGTCCCAACAAGGTATTTTTACTCACTTCCGGTGAGCCACTGCGGGTCATAGTACTAGTGGTTGGCTTCCGGAGGTGTATTTCTGGCTCATGCTATGCCGGACGCGCAGCGGTCACAGCTCTTGATATCACAGGAGAGGGAGGTTGGAAACGGAACGATAGTGCATTTCTAACAATAATCTGTTTTTATTTGGCTATAGGCCTTTTAGCATTACTGTGTTTTTACCTGATAAACTGTATCTTGCACGCAGCACTTTTTGAAGGACAGCGTTTCCGGTCCGCCGCGGCAATTTGAGCCGTTTGTGCGGAGAAACGCTGTCCCAACAAGGTATTTTTACTCACTTCCGGTGAGCCACTGCGGGTCATAGTACTAGTGGTTGGCTTCCGGAGGTGTATTTCTGGCTCATGCTACGCCGGACGCGCAGCGGACGCGTGCAGCGGGCGCGCCGCTGGCGCGCCTAAGGCAAGCCCGTCTGCGCCCGTCCGCGTCCTGAACGTGGCCAGAGCCAGAGATGCTGTCGGTTTTCACTCAGCAATACAATATACCAGTAAGGAGCTAATAGAGCTTAATACACAGGCTAGCAATTGTAAAGTCCATATAGATAACATGAAGGGCCCAGTAACTTGTATTACGTGTAGAACCACCCTGGGCAATTATAGTAGAAGTCCTGGGCCAGCCCTCGTGGAAATGCAAAAATCTCACAAACGATTACATTGTGGTTTAATTAATGCAAGATCAATAAATAAGAATGCCCTACACATCTATGACCTCCTGAAAAAAATGGACTTAGATTGCCTATTCGTCACTGAAACATGGTTGAATGAGCACTCTAACCCAGACATTGTACAAGCTCTCCCACATGGTTACACACTGGCAAGACATGACAGAATTGGAAATAGGGGAGGGGCCTAGCAATAATTTATAAACAAAACTTGAAACTAACAACTATTAATGCTATAGAACTTAAGGAAGCTGAGAGCTTCCCTTTCTGTTTCCAGTTAGACAGCTGCACTACGTTTGCTGGAGTATTGCTTTATAGACCCCCAGGCCCTATCCTCAAATTTTTAGACATGTTAGGGGAAAGCATCAGCTCCCTAGTGATTAGATTCTCGAATTTTACCATCCTAGGAGATTTTAATATACACCTAGAAGCACAAAATATCCCGAATACAAGACATTTTTCTGAAATCATCAGTACTATGGGACTAAAACAATTGATAGAGGTCCCTACACATGATGCTGGACATACCCTAGATGGTATTTGCACAAATATGACCAGCTTATCTGCAGAGCACCCTATAACAATTACTTGGTCAGATCATAAATATATCCCATTTAAAATTGATTTTAAGAAGACTCAAGTAGGGAATCCCCTGGGACAAAATTGTCCCGCAGGGAGCCGGAAGTGGAATAGTATGCTCAACTATTCCGAGCTTCTAACAATGGCTAAAAAGGGTAAACCTACCCTTTCGGGCATCCCTCGATCGATAACGACAGATTCAATGAGTGGATGACATCTCTTGCAGACAGCTTAGCCCCAATTGCCTGCTCCAGGAAAGGCCCGATTAACAAAAAACAGGCTTCTTGGTTTTCCCTCGTTTAAAGGAATTACAAGGACAATGCAGAAAATTGGAAAGAATCTGGAGAAGAGGCTATGAATCAGTGGACCTTATCTCCTTTAAAGTAGCCCTCAGATTCTATCACCATCACATAAAATTGGAAAAAATGTTATTCTACTCCAACCAAATTAATCAAGCAGCTGAAAATCAAAAAACTATTTTTAACATCGTGCAATCCTTTATTAAACCCAAAATATTAGATCAGGAAATCACACCATCACAAGGCTTATGTGATAAAATAGCCGAATATTTTGAGAATAAAATTATTGACTTGAGGAAAGATTTCATTGAGTTCATTCCCTCGGCCAATAAGCCTATATCCTCAGAAATTACTGGAGAATTCTCTTGTTTTCAAGAAATTAGTCTTGAACAATCAAGACAAGCCATTCTTGCCTGTAAATGTGGCTCACCTTTTGATCCTTGTCCCCCAGAGTATTACATGCACTTGTCGACATTATTAATCCAACCATAAATCAAATAATTAACTCATCATTTGAATCCTCCTGTGTACCAGATATTTGGAAGATTGCGGCGGTAAAACCCTTCAAAAAAGAAAGTTGCCGATCCTACCACCCTCTCCAATCTCAGGCCAATCTCACTATTACCATGGCTAAGTAAAATAGTGGAGAAGTTGGCCAATAAACAACTAAATGATTTTCTGCAAAAGGAAAACATTCTTCACCCCAAGCAATCCGGGTTCAGATCGGGACATTCAACGGAATCAGTGCTGCTTCACACAACGGATACGCTAAAGCTGGCCCTAGACCAGGGTAAGGACGCAGTACTGATTCTGTTGGATTTATCGGCCGCATTTGACACGGTCTCCCACGATATCTTGCGTGATAGACTTGCGTCCAGTGGCGTTACTAAGAAGGCGCTCGCCTGGTTTTCCTCTTTTTTAAAAACAGACGCAACATAATCACCCTGGGCTGCCATAAGTCTGCTGAAAAACAGATATTATCAGGGGTGCCACAGGGCTCTTCTTTAAGCCCAACATTATTCAATCTTTATATGACTCCACTGCTCGCCTTGATAGACTCGTTTGAGGTCGAAGCCATTACATACGCAGACGACACTCAGATCATTCTTACCCTTGATAAAAACTCCACTGTGGCAGAAGAAAAATTCTATCACTGCCTAACGGCAGTTATGAACTGGATGAAAATCAATCATTTGAAATGTAACAGCCAAAAACGGAAATCATGCTGTTCGGGAAAGCCAATCCCTTTATGCCCAGTCAATGGTGGCCTGTAAATATGGTTCCACCTCCAAACACTGCAGACACAGTACGGAACCTAGGGATTAAGTTCGATCCTACTCTATCCTTCCATAGTCAGGCTCTTTCTGTGGCAGGCATGTGCTTTCATACCATAAAAATTCTGAGAAAGTTCCTGGACCTACTGCCTATGAATGCTAGGAAGACAGTTGCTGTGGCACTGGTTCTATCGCGTTTGGACTACTGCAACAGTCTGTATGCAGGAGTTAGTAAGGCTGTTTTAAAAAGTTACAGGTGGTCCAGAATGCAGCGGCTAGGTTGGTGCTCAGGCTGCCTAGAGGATCCCCTTCAGTGGCAGCACTCCAACGACTGCATTGGCTACCAATCCATAAAAGGATCCTGTATAAAGTTTTAACTATCACCTATAAAGCAATAAAGGCAGTAGGGCCATTATATCTTAGGTCCAGAATACGCCCTTATACAACTCAACGTATTTTGCGGTCATCTTCGGGTAACTTTCTAGCAGTCCCTAGCTATCGTTTGAAAACGAAAGGAGGCAAAACCATAGCTGTTCTAGGAACTAGAGCCTGGAACACTTTGCCGCTCCAATTGAGACTGGCTCAATCAGAACGTCTCTTTAGGAAACTATTGAAAACATGGATTTTTGCTGCTCCTGACTACATCGTGTTCTCCCTTATTTGATACTTGTTATGAATGCATCTCTCTATAACTATCCTCTCGTTCTCTCCCTGCGTTTTTTCTTGATCTTTTTCTGCTAGCGCCAAGATGCTCCTTGGAGCGAACGTAGCGCTTTATAAATAATTTCATTCATTCATTCATTTAATACCCGACTATGTCACCACTTTTGACAGTGACCCTTTTTGCCCTCCACCATGACCTCATGTTTACTGTTAGTTTAACAGTCTCTCCACACGCCCCTGCAGTCCCATTTAATACCCGACTATGTCACCACTTTTGACAGTGACCCTTTTTGCCCTCCTCCATAACCTTATGTTTCCTGTTAGTTTAACAGCATTTGGCTCACTATATCCAACTATTATTTTCCTTTTTGCCAAAGACTGATGTTGCAATCCACTCCTTCATTATTACATTCATTATTATATTTTAATTATATTCCTTTTGCCTTGATTGTTGTTATTCTTCTACAATCCACTCCTTTGCTTTTTTATTTTAATTTTCATTACCGGCTCGAATCCTCCATAGGTGCGTAATGACCAGATAGATTTACGTCATTTACCCGTCACCGCTTTTTGCTTTCCGACGTTCTCCCATACTTCACGGGTCCAATCGAGCTGCGGCACCTCACGCGGACCACAGAGACCTTCAGACGTTTGCTAGCAGCTACCTTGCCGGAACCACCTCTCCACAAGTAAGTTTCCTCATTCACAGGCAGTTTCTCTAATGAAACGTAACCGGCTCAGCTTTCCTTTTTTTGACAATTAGCAGTCAGTCACTGTAGGCCTCTCACATTTTTTTAGGCAGCGTCACCCCTCAGATGTGGGTCCGTTACTTTTGTTTTCCCTACCGTGACATCCCAGCTCCAGGTTTATCTCAGATCTTCCCACTGCGTTTTCAGTCACCCTACAATGGTGATTTAGCACAGGAAACCTCTATTGTCCCTTAATATTTTCGGCTTTTGGCATTTACATATTCCTTTCTTATCCAGAACCCAGACCTTCAATGACATCCCAGTTTTCCCCTTTTATAACGATGATGAGTCTCAACTTCAGCGCATCTCGAACGCGATCGAGCTTCTCGGCAGAGAATTTCTCTTGGTGATTGGCTGTCCCTCACTGTATTCTTACCTCTCCATACACTGATCTTTGACCCTTACAGATTTGAACTACCAACCTAACATAAGACTTTCTGGTAAGTTGAACTCGACTTGTTCACCTACGATATGTCTCCATTGTATGTACGCCTATATAATCAATAATTAATATGCATTTTGACAACTTATGAAATATCATGACAATAAGGGGAGAGGTCTATAAATGCACATGATTTATAAATGCACATCTTTTATTCTATCCACCGCCTTCTGATTGTGTTTATCCCTTTCAATATGTTTTTATCAATGCGGCTGCTCTGGTCTATCACACCCAGGTGGACTTTCTCTCCCATGTATATATTAAGAAGCACTAAAAACCAGGACCTTTATCCCATGATTCCTACTTCCATCCCAATTATGTTTATGTTTATGCTTTGAGCATAGTCTCTTCTGTTGGGTCCTCAATTGCTATATTTGAAATGATGAACTTTTATGGTTTCTAAATATCCTGCTAGTGATGTACTTCGCTGTGTATTTTGTTTCAAATTTGGTTCATTTACCCGCATGATTGTAATGAGACATTATTTCTACTCTACCTTTGACCTACTAATTTACGTTTGAACCTTTCTTTTGTTTTCCCTTTCAATCCCACTGTCACACATGCACCATCCTCTTTGTTGGGTGTTACTCACGCTTTTTACTTTTCGCCTTACCTGTCACCCATCACCTTTCTACCATATACTTTCTCTACTATCGTTTTATCTGTATTTCACACTTATTCTCCTCCGTATTGGTATCGGTACACTGTGATGTGTCCACTTGGTGGAATTATGCTTTTGCTCGTACTTCTTTTTTGCAATCAGCCTTGAGAAAGCCCTGGCCTGCTGGCCCTCGGGCGAAACACGTGTCGGCTGTTCTTTGCTCGTGCACATGCTTAAAAAATAAAAATAGACTGCTACAACTGCGTACTTCTTGCATATATTACGTTCAATACGCATCGTCTGGGTTTTATTTACCCAACTAATTCATACAATCAAGAGAGCACAAACCAATCACACATGTGCGGATACATAAGTGGTTGGCACTACCCAAACCTACCATTCATTCAGAAACAATGTTTAATCAGGACACACCAGATTCCAATACGACATGGTGCTTTGATTCGCCTATTGTGCTGGAGCAGGGTGATCATAAGTCAGACACAACTTACATTTGACTGACCTTGCTCCAGCCTGCACTGGCCTGTTGTGAAACATGCCCTGGTGAGATAATGTATCTGCACTACAGATCGTTCTTTTGTTTGCAGGAGCCAGATATTTTGTTAGGTTAATGCGCCTGCTGCAGAGGGCTGCAAATACCCTAACTAGCAGTAGTGTGAATCTGAAATGATCCATTATAGCCTGTCATGTTACAAAGGGCTGCTATAGCAGACTGTCTTTCAAAAATGGTTTAATATCTAGATAACCCTGCCAGAGTCAACATGCTGATGATTCATCTCCTTGAACGAAATATTGTAGAAACCATATTCAGGGCATCTGAGGCTGAAAGCCTTTGTATTATAGCTGAAGTCTTTAGACACCTCTGCAGAACATTGAGTAACATTTTCAGATTTTTGTATATTGTAATCTAAGATCTGTGTACTATGAATTTGTGTATATTGTAATTTAAGATCTGTGTACTATGAATCTGCTTTTTGAAATGTAGTGACTCCTTTGAAATTCTGCTTTATCTTTATCTAACTGATGGTCATAGCAAATAAATTGCTGTTATGAGGTCCTATATAATTAATATGCTAAATGCATAATATTTGGTGAACATTTGAGGTAGAGCTTTTATTGGGAGAAGTGTGGGAACGCTGGGTTGTTGGAATTTTATGGATCCTAACAGATTCTGGAATTTTCCTTCACAGAAATAAGAGACAAATCTGTGATTTAGCCAAAGTTTGGTGTTTGCAGGGATTGTGGTTGCTGTATGCCAATGTTGGAGCTTGCTTCAAGTCCATGCAGTTTTGATTGGTGCTTTTGATGAAATGTAATTGAACTATCTATCTTTTGTCACAACCTTATAGTGAAATTCACTGTGGTGCCCTCCTAACTTCCCCTGTTTAATTACATATAAATTCTATTTCGATATCTCCAACGTTGCTTCTCAGAAAACAATGTTTAAAACAACTGTTCACCACTAATTTCCTAAAATGTTCTTGATGGATTGCTCTAAGCTCTCTGCAAAGTTATTTTAAAATTAGCGGTGAGTTAAATTAAAACTTTATTTGCAAAATTGGTTGCTGTTAGGAAACCCCACACTTTATGAAGCAGACAAAGTTTCCTAAATTTAAGTAAGGTAAGGCTTATCCTTTAAGGCCTTCCAGGTGTGAAGATTTGCCGAAGCAGAATGTCCCAGGTAAGACATCCTTTAGCAAATACATTTTTAGTGTGGAGGCAGGACTTCCACCACCTGGAGTAAGAGGTGTGGGAGGGAGGACTCTGAGCTGAGGCCAGCCAATTTAAACAACAAGAAAAAAACTTGATAAGCTTTGCATTACACAAAGCTTGAACAGTTTAGAAAATACACATATGGGGCCGATTCCGATCTCGGCCGGTAGTGCTCCGAATCGGATTCGGTTTTACCGGATCCGATCCGGAGCCCTATTTTCCGACCGAGTCGTACGCGCGTCCGGGCGAGCGAGTACGATGCGTATTCGCCAACCGACTCGTCCGGGCGACCCGACCGCTCCGACCGACTGGTTCCCGGATCGTACCGCTCCGACCGACTCGCTCGGACCCGATTCGCACCGCGCAATGGAGACGTTTTCCGGCCGGGTAAGTACGATGCGCACCTCGACCGCTCCGACCGACTCGCGCCGTCCGACTCGAACTCGCTGTCGGAGCCGTACTTTGGGGGTCCGTGTCGGACCCCCTGTCACGCGCACCCGTGCGAGGCGCACACAGGGGGACCCATGGGTCCCCTACCTGTGCGTGTACGCCGCAAGCGCCTCGCAGCGTACTCGCTGTAGGGGCGCCCTTGTCTGCCTCGCACCCATTGAGGCAATGGGAGCCCGCGTACGCGTTGTACGACCGGCTCCCATTGAGTTCAATGGGAGTCCGACCGACTCGTGTCCGGTGGCATACGAATGCATCGGACTCGTTCGGTCGGACTGCACGGGTCCGATTCGGTCGGAAATCTCTCCGAGGCCGGCTCGGTCGGAGAAATTACCGACACGAATTGGAATCGGCCCCAAAGTTGTGAGTCAGCTTACTTTACAATTTTACATTCTTCTACCTTAATTCTCATCTAGTTGAAAGGATTTAAATTTGGATTGTGAAAAGTTGATTGCGTCTGCTTTAATATGTACCTTAATTTATCCACATATTCCTTTAAATGGAGTCACATGGTGTGCACCTGAATATCTAAACTAGAATATCATTGGCACATTACATCAAGAACAGAATATTGAATCCAAAATATCGACCGGTAAGTGTAGTATTTCTATACCTTACTCAACATATATACACCTACGCAAAATATATATTTTCAGGATATGTAGACGTGACGTTAGAAGTAGCAAATCTATACATCCCTATAAATTTACCTTTCAATATTCTGTCCTCGATATTCTTTTCTCATTATATTCTGGGGATCATTATTTAGTATACACCCAGTATTTGGGAAATAATGCACTTATAGAGTGAAGCTTTAATGTCTGGTCATAACTGGGGCCATGCCCCCCTGAAAATATACTTCTGGCTACGGGCCTGGGGAGAAGTGTGGCGCAGGGGCCAGAGCGGCTGACTCCGGAGCTTGGGGTTCGATCCCGGCAGCAGCTTCGCTCAGCACCATGTGACCCTGGGCAATAGCTCACTTAATCTCCCTCACGGCCCCCAGCGCCTTGAGACCCTTAGGGGTGATTAGTTTGCGCTTAATATTTACCAGATTGATTTATGTTGGTGTTAACTGGGCGATCTGCCTTACTGGGGCAAGTTTCTAAACAGCCGAGGGCCAGACGGCTCTGACTCTGGTATCACTTTCCCTGCGTTGTCTATTGAATGTACCCCTGCACCTGAGGTCACTGTCTTTAAATCTGCAGCATCATCTTTGGCGCCCACTTGTGCTTTCCGTCCTCCTTCTGCGGTGATCATTCGGCGTTTGAAATGATGGCCTTCGCTCTGATGACTCAGGAGCTTCGTAGAATCCCCTGGTCTTTGCTCCCGAGTGTGTGTACACTTAATCTGCCTGTTATTATTTCGGTCATCTGGATACACTGGATAGGAAATCATGCATGTCTTTATTTCTGGATGTTGGACATTTGTTTCCTCAGAGGGCAGCTCCATTCATAATGCGACGAGCCTACCTAATCAGGGTTGGATTGGGATCAAAAATCGGCCCGGGCATACCAAAAAAAAGTGGCCCACATTTGCGTATTGCCTTTCCACAAAACATTGCTTCAGCAAAGTTTTATGAAAAGAAAGGGGGTGGGGGGGCATGTTTTATTAACTTCACTTAGATGCACAGATGCACAGATTAGTTAACACTGCTAAGCCACACATGAATGCAAGTGAGACCACTTCTGCTCAGGCCCCCCCCAGCTCAATCAGCATACATTGATGGGCCGGCCCAGTGAGAGAAAGGGAGTGATACCTCCGCCCATGTGCCTCTAGAAAGGCCACTCAGGCACCCACTGGGCCGCTGGCGGCATCCTAACAGTGCAGACAGCCCCCAGGCTGCCCAAAAATACAGCCCACAGCTAGAACTCGGCGACCGGCCCTTCAGCCATTTCCCGAGTGCCCGCGTTACCAATCAGACCCTGTACCTAATAGAGAGAATGAAGGTTCAATTACAGTGAATCGTAAACAACCATGACGCATTGTCGTCACTAGTTTTTAGATTCTGCCGTACCACGTCACCCCAGCTGTTTTTCTGGCTCAGTATGTCATTCCTCTCTGATTCCAATACTCAGGTCCACTCCCCATTCCGGTCTTCAAGAAGAGTGAGGTCAGGTGGTTATGGAGGGTGAACCCATTGAAACAAATGGAGAAGAAACTGCGTGGGAAAGGTGAAGAAGGTTTTCATGCAGGTGACCCTAGTCAAGTCTACAGCCTGCATTATGTTTGTAAGGAGTGAACCCATTGAAATAAATGGAAATGAAGGACACGGGAAGGGTGAGGAATGTTTGTAGAAAAGGTGACCCTATTGAAGTTTACGGCATAGATTATGCTTCCATTGAGGGTGAAGACGAGTGTAAGCAGGGTGACAGAATCCAGTTGAGGGTGAGTTGAGAGGTATGCATCACTTTGCACCCTGTCATAAGGTTCTGCTGTCTGGGAATCAAAGCACCGGCACATAAATTTGCAATTTACTAATTGTTAGCATCTGTGCTTGTAAAGGATGTGAAGGGTGATTGGTATAATTCACCCTATAATTTCAAGCGTGCAACAATCTGCATTAATTGATGTTATCTTTAGCTCTGTTTACAGGGTCTCAAACTTTGTAAACAATTTCGTATACCTTATCATCTGTGTGATCAATAAAATGCAAATTAATATACATAGGGGTATATTCACAAGAACATGTGATAACTACCGCAAGAGTAGCGTAACGCAACTTTCAATATCGCAGCATATCGCGGGAAAATAACCCCTTGTCAACGTGGAATTCACAACAAGGCGGTACCATGCGATAGTCTGCTGAACCCGCGGACAATGTCCACGATACAACCACCACGATGGAGATAAAAACACAAACCACAACACCAAAAAACACGCGATGGGCCAAAGCGCGATGAGGAAATCAGTGACAAGCAGCGCCAGGCCTGAAACACACACCTGGCAGGCTTCAAAAATCCCCATAAAAGTAGAAAAAACACCCACACACAAACTGACCAACACACAAGCACCATGGAGGCAGCCGGAGCAGGCGCAGAGGACGAGCGCAACCCCACAAGCACCCCGGACGACCAGCCAGGGACCTCTGGGACAGGGAAGGGCAAGTACAAGAAGACGAGGAAGACGAAGTTCAGTCCGCAGGCGAACAGGATCATAGTCACGGAGGTGATGGAACACCATCAACAACTCTTCGTCACCCCAACGTGTCATTGGGCACCAAAACTGGAATATGGCGGGACATCGTCGACAAGGTGAATGCCGTCGGAGAGCACAAGCGGACAATGGACGAGGTCAAGAGGCGATGGAATGACATCAAGCGGAAGACCAAGGAGAAACTCTCCGCCAACCTGAAGGCAGCAATGCAGACCGGAGGTGGGGGCCCAGCGCCACAGCTGGAGCTGGATGACATGGAGGAGCTGGTGTCGACAGTCATCAGTGTGGAGACTGTGGCTGGAGTCAGGGGACCGGACACTGCTCGACAGGACACAACACAACCGCAACAGGGTGAGTGACCACCAGGTACTGGGGGGACGGGTGGAGATGGCCACAATGGCACACATGCACAAGCAAGCAGGCCACAGTGCACACACACAATCACTCTGGGTCCTCGCCCAGACCCACAGACTGTCACAATGTACAATGCCATGCTGTCTGAATGTCAACCTGTACCATGCGGCTACATACATGTGGACACATTGTAATACACCATCTCCCCTTCACATCGCAGGGGCACCGTCAACACCTCCTGCAGAGCAGTCACAGCCACTGTTCACTGATGACGAGGAGGAGGACTACACCAACATCGACACCCAAACCATCCAAGACCTCATTGACCTCATCCGCCACTCACCTCCAGGATCAGGGCAGCCCAGCTACATCCATGAGACCCCACCCACCACCCAAACCACCCAGCAGGAGGCACCCACAGACCCAGCACCCTCCCAAGTCCCCCAGGAACAACAAATGGCCTTCCAACGCCGTGTGCTGGAGGGCCAGAGGGAGACGGCCGAGCAGGTGCGGGTGGGGTTCGAGCTCATGGCTAACAAACTGGACGCCATCCTTGGATGTCTATGTCCGCCCCATGGTCTCCAACGAGCCCTGACTGACATCGCTGGAGTCATGACGCGGAGGGAAGAATACCTGTCCGCTCAGAGTGGCCCCAGCGATGCCAGCCGTGAGCTGGCACACATGCGGAGGCTCATGGAGGACATGGTGCGGATGGAGGTGGAAAGGATGGCAGCCACTGCTGTACATCAGGGAAATGTAGCTGGGATCTACCGTGCCCTGCATGTCCTCGTCATGGCATTGCTGCCACAAGGCGTGGTGATGATGAATGCTGCTGCCCCCACACCATCCACATCTCCGCCCCCTGGTGTGTCAGTGCCTCCCAGTGCGGCAGGCGTATCCACTCCGGCACCTGATGTGTCAGTGGCACACAGTGCCGCAGACGGTACTGCAACACCCACAGGTGGGGCAGGGCACACACCCTGGGACGAGGACGTGGATGGGACTGTGGTCAGGAGGGCCAGGCACTAGCATCCATTTCCGCCACCTTGCCTGTTTCTGCTTGGTGCCGCACATGGCCTCAAGACCCACCACTGACCCCCGATACACTCCGATGCCCTCACCCTGGACAGCGACATGGACTGCCACATCCAGTTTGACGACCAATGACACGGCGGACAGACTGCGGACTGTGCCCTTCCTCTTCCGCAGTACAGGTCATCCCGGATGGACACTGGCTGGCCCTCCACGGGCCCATATTGTGTAGTGTGCTCGGCATTGCCCTGTACCGCTCCAGCTGCATGACTGCACTGGATGTGCAAATAAACATCCAGTGGCGCACTGCTGTGTGATGTCTTACGTCATTCATGTATGGATGTGTGGATGAATGTGGGGACAGTGCCTTCCCTTGCGTCAATGATGTTCATCCTGTGGGATGCCAGTCAGAGGGTGCGACATTGCATTTTGTGTACCGGGTCCCGTGAACACTACAACAGGGACACACGCATCAGTCACTTCCTTGTCCGGACATGGACTGGACCACGCCCAGAGCCCATGAGTCATTGTTGCAAGCCCTGCGCTGGTCCAGCGTACGGCAGGCCAGACCACTCCGCTATTGCCCCGAGGGGGGGCCCTCATTGCTACCCGTCGCAGCCGTACTCACTGGTGGTGTGCAGGTCACTGGTCTAGTTGTCAGCATGTCACAGCCACTCTCTGAGGGCAGGTTTTCACACACACCACACCCATCCGGCACAGGCGTCACAGGCCATGTGACTCCGCCAACATAAGGGCCCGACGAAGTCACATTCTCCTCTTCCGGTGGTGACTGGATGATGGACGCTCCACGGTTCTCACTCCTTTAGGGCCCATGAGTTGTTGCGCACAGGGTTAGTGGCATCCGAGGTCTTGAGTACGGCACGGGCCTACCACCACGTGGCGCAGACTGGGGTTGCACAGGGTTAGTGGCATCCAAGGCCTTGCGGACGGCACAGGCACACCGCCACGGGACGGTGACTTTGGGTGCACTGAGTCAGTGGCACCTTGAGCTGCTGAGCGGGTGTGCAGCCTGCGATGATGCCCCGTCCCGGCGGTCCGGACAGCACAGGTTTTGTGTGCCCTGCTGGACCGCAGTGTAGGCCAGAGCCAACGGGCAGCGCGGGCCTACCGCCCCGTGGCGTCGCTTCCGGGGTTCCCAGAGTTGGTGGCACCCATTGGGCTGAGCGGGTGTGCAGCCTGCGATGGTGCCGGGTGCACTGGTATGTCCTATGCCATGGCGTAATCAAGACCCAGCACCAAACGTGAGACCTGGTGGCCTGTGGAGCGGGGCTGCATGATGTGGAGGGTGCCATGTCCGCGGGCCCCGGGCTTGTAGCTTGCAGCAGCACGTGGTGGGACCTCCTGTCTACGCGCCGGTGGCGGAAGGTGAGCATTGAGGCCTGGGTGTGCATGGGCGGGCGGGCATGCTCCGATGGGCGGCGGGAGGGGTTGGGGTGCCTCTGCCGGGGTGTGCATGGGCGTGCGGGCGATGTTGACTTGTGCAAGTGTGTGTACTGTGCCAGTCATGTTTCTGGACTCTGTTTCAGCTGACGGCTCTGACTCAGATGTGTGACCTGGTGTCCTGCTATACATACCGGCACGTGGTTGGAGACACACCAGTGGCAGCAGGTGAGCAGTGTGGCCTGGGTGCGCAGGGGCGGCACGTTCTCTCTCTCTCTCCCTCTCTTCCTCTCTCTCTCCTCTTCTATCTATCTCTCTCTCTCCCTCTCTTCCTCTCTCTCTCCCTCCCTCTCTTCCTCGCTCTCTCTCTCCCTCTCTTCCTCTCTCTCTCCTCTTCTATCTCTCTCTCTCTCCCTCTCTTCCTCTCTCTCTCCCTCTCTTCCTCTCTCTCTCCTCTTCTATCTATCTCTCTCTCCCCCTCTCTTCCACTCTCTCTCTCTCCCTCTCTTCCTCTCTCTCTCCCTCACTCTCTTCCTCGCTCTCTCCTTCGCTCTCTCTCTGTCCTATGATGTGCGCAGGACACACCTTCTCATCATGTTTTTTGTCTTACAGGCTGTGACCTACGTATTGTCCCGAGGGGAGCGGCCATGTGTCTTCATTTCATTTCTGTGTTCATTTTAATAAAGTTTCATTTGTTGCTTCGTAAGTGAATGTGTGCTGCTCATTTCTGTGACGACACATGCATGTTAGCAGTTGTGATTGTGCGACATCAAGAGGAATATTTTGTACATGTTTAGGTGTGGCTGATGTGGCATGTCTTTGGTCGGGGGGTGCCAGGGAGGGGTGGTCCTGGGGGTGGTGGTGGTGGGTGTTGTGGCCCTCTTGGGTGTCCGGGCCGCATGATGGGTGGCTCCATGGCATCTGTTGCCCTTCGGATGTAGCCCTGGGCTGTGCTCCCTTTTGGTTTGCAGGCTGCCGTCCGACTTTACACCAGGTCAGAGCAGGTGTAGATTTCCTGGTGCTAACGCGCCTTATCGCCTGTTTTGTGTTTTTATCGCGGATGTGGCTGGTCGTTGTGAATGTTGAGGTGTGATGTTGTCTCTGCTTTTGTCACGGGAACGCCTACTCTGCATCTCATTAGCGATATTTACAGGGTCCTCTGTGGCGATGTTTTTTGCGGCTGCTATCGCGGGTAAACTGGTGCTGTGGGCTGTTAACACCGGCTTGTGAATGGGGAGGTAAATTTATCACGACTTTGGCTGCGATAAAGTGCCGTTAATTCGGCGATAGCTCCTTGTGAATATGCCCCATAGTGTCTCAAAAAGTTAAGTTGTCCCATTTTATTTGCATTTGTAATAATGTGCAGTTTTACCAGTTGAGTGGCCTCCTAATCAAATAGTTTCATAGGGAATTAGTGACAAATAGTGCAAAAAATCCTATGCCTGTTTCGCAAACATTTTGCTGGGACTTGTTTTTGTTTTGTAGTACTCCTGAATTTCAGGTCAACTCCTGCCTTTCTACTGACATTTATGAGTAAGCCATAAGTACTACACGAGAAAGTTACACCTACTCATACACCAGTCTTTGTGAACTGTGCCCTCTGTTTTTTAAAGAAAGGGAGGTAAATGACGCATAACAAGACCATATCTAAAGCAGCATCACTAAGCAGATGCATGCTCAAAGTACAAACAGGAAGGTGTCCCTTATTATGAATGTGGGTACCTCTTATTTTGCTGCACATTCATCATTCATTCAGTCACACATTCAATCACTACCTCATTCTTGTATTGGGCCTTCTAACCATCCACATAACAGTATGCACACAAACTCGAAAGTGCCTGTTTTTATGATTGATTGTGATTTGCACTAAGATATTTAGCTGGGTCGCAGGAGAGCAGGTATTACGATTAGAAGTTTGAGCAGCAGAAATATGTATGAAGAAAGGGTGGCTCCGGTAGATCGTAGGCACCATTTTTTTAATTCACGGGTGAGGGATTGATGAATGCAGGGGTAGTGAGAGTTGGTGACAAGACACCAACCAGCCACTTGTTTAATACTTGTGGGAGGACGGGTAATGCTGAGGTTGGTGAAGGGCAGTGGCAGGGATGTGGGGGTGGGGTGTGGGGTGTCCAGAGGGTGGTGCTGGTGGCTGGTAGGACTCCAGGTGTTACCTGGGGCTGAGACAATCGTATATAGCTCCTGCTCTGCGTCTGCACAGATGTTGAAAACAGGAGCAAATGATGCGTATGGGTCATACATAACATACAACTGTAGATGGGTAGCATCCAGGGTCGGATTGGTAACGCGGGCACTCGGGCAATGCCCGAGTGGCCAGTCTCCAGTTCCAGCTGTGGGCTGCTTTTTTGAGCATACTGGGGGAACGATTTGGGTGCTTTCTGCATTGTTCGGATACCGCCAGCGGCCCAGTGGGTGCCTGAGTGGCCTTTCTGGAGGCAGATGGGCGTCCATTACCTCCCTTTTATCAAGGGGCAGAGGTGTCACTCCCTTTCTCTCGCTGGGCCGGCCCATTAATATAAGCATATTGAGCGGGGTCAGGGGGCCTGAGAAGAAGTGGCCTCACTTGTTTTCAGGTGTGTTTCACCAGTGTAAACTAATCCGTGCATTTTTTTTACCCTCCCCCCCCTTTTTAAATAAATTTTAGTAGTGTTTTGTGGAAAGACAATATGCAAATGTGGGCCACTTTTTTTAGCGTGCCAATCCAGCCCTGGTAGCACCTGGGATCTGAGAGACATCATAGACAACACGAGGATACCTTCCGTATAACACATCACTGTCAACCCGCCCTACACGTGGCATGTGAAATAGCCGGGTTATATTTGTGAACTGTGGAATTCTGTCTCAATTTAAGGGTTGGCTCCATATAACATTAAAACAAATGTATGAGAGGCTGCTATTATCTACCGATATCTTTCCACCGTCATAGTTTTTATAATAGCTTAAATAATTCCCTCACGCCGCCTAAAAACTCTGACTTTCAGTGCAAGCGACTATACATATCATGCCACCGCCCTCTTGTGGACTCAAGTGGCATAACATCCTGCAATAACAGAAACTTTAACAATTGAAGAATATTATCATCACTTTAGGGTGGTAACACTTATCTGCAGGATCATTGCATTTCCCTGCCATATGCTACATATTTATGAAGGTTCCAATTTCCAAAACATATGCTTATCTTGTGCTGCTTACGTGAGCGAAAAAGGAACATTGGCTTTCAGGATACAACAGTGCACTCAGGATTCAACAGTGTTTTATTAAATCAACATGTAACTCTAATAATGAAGTGGCTTTCTGCATGAAGGCAATAAATATAACAACCCTCTCTGTGTATTTGCATATGTTTTTTTCAAGGGAATTTTGTCATGTTTATTTCTTTAAAAAAAAGGCTGTTTAACAAAAAAAACTGCAACTGTACTATTGGAATCGGGTAAAATAAAATTGAAGCGGCCTCGTGACTATCTGCGAGGAAGTTTATCTAATGTTAATTCCCTGTATTTGGTAATAAACGTACATTTTCCCATGTATTGAAGTGCAAAGGTCAACTCCCCTGTTATTACCATCTTACAGCCTAACTAATGTCAGAAAACACTGATGTCTCAGTAATAGTCGGTACAATGATTTTGAAGAAAGAAAAACGTAATTGCAGGGGTCCAAAGTTATTTTAGGAGCTCCCGGAGCCCGCACCAGTGCTGCTGATGGCCGGTTAGCCAAATATCAAGGCTCTCAGTCTTTCTGAAAAGCAAGTCCTCCTACTCCCCTTTATGCCTCTTTCCTCCACCATCCAACATTTCATGTCACTTTATCACTCTTCCAGGATTCTTTTTAGCTCCGCTTTCTTGCTTTGTCGCCGTTTTTCTATTTTTCCTCCTTCTTGTTCCCTTTTCTGTCTCTCTCTCTTGCTCGTGTTAAAGTGCATTGATGAAAAATAAGTCTGGGTCCTCAAACAATGAGCACCCACCACTTGCAACCTCTTGCACATTTTAAGCATTGACTTTGAATAGAAGAAAACCAATCTGCAAATGTTCACAAGGCCTATTTAATGTTATTTCATCCCACTGCATGGATTTATTCCATCATATAAGGGTTCTGGTTAAATACTTTTATTTATAACTACCACACATAAAAAACAGCCTGGCATATTCTATGTATGCAGAGCACAGTAACAGTGACTGGTATTAAACATCATTGTGAAGGGAGAGGAGGTGCATCATAATGTATGAGAGACATATCTTAATTGAGTCATGGCCCTACCCGACAACACACTCTACTTTGGTAATAGATAGCTGAAGGAAATTGGGTTACTGCTTGAGGGGGGTGAAACCTTATTCAAGCAGCAACCACAATTCTTGTCAGGGTGAAAAACAAGCAACTCACAAATTAACCCATGCTTAACCCTCTTGTAGCTTGGCGCAAAGCAGTCAGGCTTAACTTAGCGGCAGTGTGTAATGTATGTATGCAGCACTTCAAACAGTAATAAAGTGAAGACACAGCACAAGAAAAATCCCAGACCAATTTAGAAAAATAGGGTCAAATTAATCAAATTATTTGAGAACAAAATGATAAAAATCCAATCATTAGAACTGTAGATATGACATTTTAAAGAGTTCAGGTAAGTATAACGCCCAACAGCACAAATCTCCACTCACAGTTATCTGGTCATGCGAGACCGGTGAAAGCCACAAGTTCAGGTCAACCGCAATAGAGTGTGGGTTAGATACAGGGACCAGATTAGTCCCACTGAAAGAGTTACCTTCTAAAGTACAGAGCGAAGAGTTCCATTTATGGTGGAGGGGGCCACGAGGAGCAGAGTGAGTGTCTCAGATGGTCGTCGCTGTGGTGCGAAGAGCAGATTGGGCGTCACGGAAGTTGGTGGCTGTAGAGCGAAGATCATGTCGGGCATTGTAGACAGTCGTTGCTGGAAATCTGCGTTGACTGCTCCCGCAGGCTCGATGTTGTAGCGCAGTGTGCAGATCTCATATTGCTGGTCATCACTAGCAGTCGCTGTGGCGCCAAGAATCAGGTTCATTGGAGCTTCGCATTGGCAAGCGGCAAGATCCTGGTATGAATAGGCCCATTTGAAGTCGCAAAGAACCCATATCTTCAGGATTTCACCTTTTCTTGGAAAGAGAGCTCAACTGATGCCACACCAAGGCTCCAGGACCTGTGGGACACCCATCTGGTGGATCAGGAACTCACTCCAGCAGAGGCCAGCAGGGCTCAGGCAGGTCCAGTTGCAGGTCCAGTCAGTGGCATAACTGGACAGAATCAGTGAATCCTCTGGAGCTTTTTATGTCCCTGTAGCTCAGAACAGGAGGTCAGTCAATAGAGTATTTGAGTCACTTCAGCCTGGGATGAAGGGTGCAGGTCCAGTATCCCTTTTCAGTAAGCAGGGCAGAAGTTAGCAGGATAGCAGAGCAGAAGAGTAGCAGTCCTTAGGATCACTGATACAACATCGACTCTCATAACATCGAACTACAGAATTATCGAGTCAACAATATCGTAAACAGAAATATCGACACAATACACAAAATAGAAATAACACTAATATCGATAAAAAAATATCGTTTAAATAAATCTCGATGACAAAAATATCGCTGACAAAAATATAGAACACAAAAATATCGATAACATTAAAATAAAATGAAACAAACAAAAATATCGATACAAACAATATCGACAACATAAACATCGATAAAATACATATAAACTATATCGAAAATAGAATTTAAACATAAAAAATACTATTTACGATAATACATTAAAATAACATATACCTAATATTTTTAATAAACAATAAAATTAATTACGAATGAACCACATTAATTTAAACAAATAAATGAAATATACAAAAACAAATTAATTAAAAAAATAACAAAAATAAAGCAAAAGCAACGAAAATAAACAAACAAATATATATAATATAAAAAAATATAAAACATTTATCTGCATATAAAATTAAATACAACAATAAACAAAATAAAAACAAACAATAAATAAACATAATAAACATTAAATAAATTACAAGGTAACAGCAAAAAAATTCTAAAAAGCTATCTCAACCAATACATTTTAAAACACACAAATACAAACCAATAGAAAACTCTAACTAATTAAACAAACACTATAAAAACAATCAAATAATTAACATAAAATTTACCGTATAACGGACGACCACGGAGGAAGAGCAAACCTTTGAGAGAGAGAAGACAAAATGAAAAATAACTACACCAAAAACTATTCCAAACATCCAGCAATAAAGGTAAGCATAAAACTTTGTAACTAAGGGGTCTATTACGATGGCGGTCGGATGTCCACCGCCGGGTCGGCGGTGGCGACCGGCGGTGGACATCCGCCCGCGATCGCAACCAAGAAAACCGCAGGTCAAATTAGGATGGCGGTGGTGACCGCGGCGGTGGGATATTCCAACCGCCGCTTTTCCGCCGGTTGCCATCCGCACTCCTGTCTGGCGGTCGGAGCAGGACCGGGATAATGGTGGCGGTTCAGAGCAGGCTCCGCCGGCAGGATTATGATGCCGGCGGTAGCCAGCCTTTCCTCAGCGGTCAAACCGCCATGGAAAGGCATGCGGAGATTGTCTTCTGGGGGCCCGTTGCGGGCCCCAATGTGTTTGGGGGGTGTGGGTGCACTGGGGGGGTACCCATAATCCCCCCTACATTTCCCTGTACCAGGTGGCAGGCACTGTGCAGTGCCTGCCACGCAGCGCAGGGAAATGCAGGACATGTTCCTTTCGGCATCGCGGCGGTGCTGCGGGCAGCAGCAACCGCCATGTTAAGGCCCGCGATCAGACCGCCGCTGTCGGATTTCGACCGCGGGTCATCGTAATTCGACCGGCGGTGATGTCGCGTTCCATGCGCGCGGTCTTTTCCCGCTACCATGGCAGTCGGGGAGGTTTTCCGACCGACATCGTAATAGGCCCCTAAATAAATTAGAAAAACTTGTAAAATATTATAACATAATTTCCTTTATATATAATAGATTCACCATCACTAAAATTGTATCTAGAAAATTCACCACAAAGATTTACGTACACAACAACAATAAAATATAACACAAAGTAAGTATATGACTTCACCAACAACTAACATAAATTATTTAAAAGAACTAAACTGAATAAAATAGCAAAACATAGCTAACAAACGTACTTTTATTTTTAACAGCTTCTACAAAAATCGACAAAACCAGAACATCTACCAAGGATACTACATCAACTAAAAAAAGTAAGTATATTTATTTAATTACAAATAAATAAAAATAAACACTTAATAATATAAATAATCAAATTAACTAAAATTACAACATAGGGGCCGATTCCGATCTCGCTCAGAAGGGCTTCGAATGTGATTGGGGCGGAAAAATTACGAGCCGTACGCACGTTTTCCGACCAACGCGTACAGCTGTACGAGCGAGCAGGTACGATGCGAGAAACGCGAAATCGCCGACCGAGTCATTTCCGGGTCCGAACCGCTCCGTACGTCTCGTCCGTAAGCAAACCGTGCCGTGCAATGGAGGCGATTTCCGACCGAGCCAGTACGATGCACGATTCGGACAGCCGGATCGAGTCGGAGCCTCCGACACGTCAACGCTCCGGGAACCGGACTTCGGGGGTCCGCGCCGGACCCCCCTTCACCCGTAGCCTTACGAGTCGATCACAGGGGGGGTCCCCCCTACACATGCATGTACGGTGCGGGTGGCACAGACGCGTCCCCACTACAGGGGGCGCCCTTGTGCGCAACGTACCTTTTTCGTCAATGGGAGCCTTTGTACGCGTCGTACAACAGGCTCCCATTGGCTCAATGGGGCTCCGACCGACCCGTGTCCATCAGCGCTTGTTCGCATCGTACTCGGGCGGTCGGAGCCCAGAGCACGAGTGGGTCGAGAAGCTCTACGGGCGCCAGACTTTCTCACAGATAGAACCCAGACACTCACTCTGGGTACTTTTAGATCTAAGACCACCAAAGTTACCAAGGGAGTACCCCAGGGCTCCTGTTTGAGCTCTACTCTTTTCAACATCTATGTTACTCCCTTGGCTAAACTAATGAGGACCCTGGGGTTTAGTCCCATCTCTTACGCGGACGACACCCAGCTCCTACCTACTTTTGATAAGTCCAACCCTAATATACAACTCACCTTCTCGGAGGGCATGAAAACCATCACTGCCTGGATGAGAGCTAACTTCCTGCAACTTAATGCCGAAAAGTCGGAGGTCATGCTGTTTGGAGATGCAGCAATAAGCTGGTCTCCCAGCTGGTGGCCGGAGGAGCTGGGTTCTGCTCCGACTCCAAAAGGAGTGGTCAAGAACCTGGGAATTCGGATCGACCAGAATATTACATTTGAAGCACACGCCACTACCACCGCTGGCACTTGCTATCATACACTTAGCCTGCTTAGAAGAGTGTTCCCCATGTTACCATCCTCCACGAGGAAAACACTGATGCAAGCTCTTGTGTTAAGCCGTCTGGACTACTGCAATGCACTGTTAGTTTCTGCTAGCGACGCTTCCCTAAACAAGCTGCAGGTAGTCCAGAATACGGCAGCCCAACTGGTAGAAAATGCCCCCCCTAGAACAGCCTCTGCACCACTTTTTAACAAACTTCATTGGCTCCCTGTGAGAAAGCGGGTGAAGTTTAAGATCTGCTGCACAGTCTTCAAAGCCCTAAATGGCCTGGGGCCTACCTACCTATCGGATAAACTGCAAAAATATATCCCTTCCCGGCCCCTTCGATCCGGTTCCAAGCTACTTCTCTGCACTCCAAGAATTAAAAAGGCTCGGTCGGGCGGCAAAGCTTTTACTTACCTCGCCCCGACCGTCTGGAACGAACTCCCCCGCGATCTACGTGACTGCCAGAGCTTTCCCTGTTTAGGAAACTACTAAAAACCCATCTCTTCTAAGATTCACCTTTTGACTGTAATCAGCGGCCTCAGCGCAGAGATACCCCTGACGGGGTGATTCAGGCGCTATATAAATCTATAAATATCAAATATCAAATATTATATACTAGGGGCTTATAGGGTAGGTCATGCCAATCACAGGGGTACCCCAACCCATAGTGTACCCTAGTGTATGTAGGTGTTTTCACTGTATCTAAGTGTTTTCAGCATAGCACTGGCCCTGGGCCGGGTTAGGCAAAGCTCAGGGTCAGTCAGAGTCAGTTACCAGTTACCAGTTACCAGTTAATGGTGGTCAGCAAAAAGTTGGGGGGTGCCCAAGGCACAGGATGACTTTGCAACAATATAGAATAGCAATAGCTGGACTACAGGAAACACATATGGGGGAACACCATTCCGAGTATTCGGAAAAGATGGAGAGGGCAATTATATGCTAATTCATATTCGGGCTTTGCACCAGGTGCCCTTGTGTGGGTGGCACCCAGAGTCCCCTCTCAGCATCTTCACCACATCCTAGACCCTGAAGGAAGATATGTAATATTACATGGGAAATGGGAAGGCAGGGAACTATGTATTATTAATGTATATGCCCCAAACACGGATTGTCCTGACTTCTTCCCGTCTATTCTGAAAGTAGCAACACCATACCTGGGAGCGGAGATTATCCTCTTCGGGGATTTTAACTGTGTCTTTGTTGTGGTGTTAGATAGGGAGCCCCCCAGGGACAAAACTAAGCCACGCATGCTGAGGTCGCTCAATGTCATAATGCAAGGCATGCAACTTAGAGACGATTGGAGAACTAGGAACCCTTTGAAGAGAGTGTTTTCCTGTTATACCCCTTCTGCCAATTCATTCAGTCGAATTGATCACTGCTGTCTTACACCGAGCCTCTCTGCTCTTACAGAGGGGGTTTCTTACCTCCCTCGCTACCTCTCTGACCATGTACCGTTATTACTCACCCTGAAGAGCGGACCGGGTCGGCCAGCCATCCCACTGTGGCGACTCAGGGTCGAAGCACTCACAGACCCACCTTACGTAAACACAGTATCAGAGGCCTTACAACAGTACTTCAAGGAAAACTGGGGGTCAACAGCCACTAGATCAACAGAATGGGAAGCCATGAAGGTGGTTATCAGGTGGGTATGTATGAGGACCACATATGGGGTGAAACAGCAATTGAGCAATGATATTACAACACTAGAAAACCGATTAAAAAAGCTAGAGAGTACCATACATACAACGCAAACCCACATGGCGGAATGGGTACAGGTCCGATGAGAGTTATTGGAAGCTTGGGCTAGGCTAGACAAATTCACGTACACTGCCTATAGACAGAGACTGCATATGGAGGGGGACAGGTCCGGGGCACTTCTTTCACGACTGTTCAGGACAGAAAAAGAGCATACACCTATCCTGCAGCTTCAAAATAGTATGGGAGATATAGTGCACACACAAGGAGCAATATTGAATGAATTCGCAACCCACTTAAAGACTACATGCACGACCAACCTCCAAACTGAGCCGCATATACTGCAGGAGTTCTTAGCTGATGTGACGCTCCCCACCCTAGAAAAGGCAGATGCGGAGACGCTGGGGGCGCAGATCTCCAGGGAAGAGATACTTGCATCAATTAAAAAACTGAAATCGGAGAGGTGCCCGGGGGGCGGACTCCCAGCAGAGTTCTACCAAACATTTGCTCCACAGCTGGCCACTCACATGCTGGATGTATATAATGAAGCCCTTGCCTGCAGGCTGTTGCCCACAACTATGCTGAAGGCGACAGTGTCCATGATCCCCAAGCCGGACAGAGACCCCCTTTGCCCGAGCTCTTATAGGCAATTTCTCTCCTAAATACAGATGCAAGGATATTGAGTGGAATTCTTGCCGCGCGTCTTTTACCCTATATGCCCCAGCTGATCCACCCGGATCAGGCTGGATTCATTCCAGGACGAAATACCACACATAATCTGCGCAGACTGGCACAGGTGTGGCATGCGCCAGTCTTAGAAAAGGAGAACTGGGCACTGAGCCTACTGGACATACAGCAGGCCTTTGATTCAGTAGAATGGGACTATATCTGGGCGGTGCTTGAGGGAATGGGACTCGGAGGGCAATACATAGAATGGACGAAGATATTATACACTGGCCCAACAGCGAGAGTACACCTTCGAGACCAGGTGTTTAAAAGTTTTACACTACAAAGGAGTACCAGGCAGGGATGCCCCCTGTCTCCGCTCCTGTTCGCTATTGCGATGGAGCCTCTGGCGATTACTCTTAGAAATAAAATGGAGGGCTGGGGTATACACCTGGGGGCCACAAATCACATGGTGTCTATGTATGCCGACGACACGCTGCTATACATGCACCATCCTGAAGAAGCAGTACGCAGTACCGGCACTTATCACGGAGCTGGAGAGATTTGGGGAGCTGTCCGGACTGCGCCTTAACCCAGGGAAGTCCAAGCTTTTCCCCATGGGCAGCCTCGCAGGGAAAAGTGAAGCAGAGTTACCTATGGTAGGGATGAAATGGGTCTGTGGCGAAGAACGATACCTGGGGATCAAACTAACGCACACGCATACAGCTTATTTAGAGAACAACATAGGGAGGAGCATTGAGGGCATCAGAAAATCGATTGCATTCTGGAAAGAACTGCCACTGTCACTAATGGGCAGAGCAGCATTGACCAAAATGGTCATCCTACCACGCTGTTTGTATGCCCTCCAGAACACCTTATATAGAATCCCACATGGGTATTTCTTGCAGTTGGAGCGCCTGATGGTGGAGCTTCTATGGGGATCCAAAAGAAAACAAATAAAATTGGGCACCCTACAGAGAAGATGGGAGCAGGGGGGGGGGGCTGGAAGTCCCTCGCCTGGAACTATACTATATGGCTACACAGCTCCAACATGCAGTACATTGGTTGGACGAGCAGGAGAAACAATTGCTTGCGGGTACTCACTGGGGGGTCCCCTTACCGGAACTTCTCATGCTGGGGTCCAGGGTGCCTTTATCCTTCCTGTACATCATCAGACATGTCGCCGCGATCTGGGAGACTGTAGTGCAGAAGGTAGTTAAGCGGCGCCCTATGCCCCAGATGCACCATTATGGAGTGTACAACCCATCAAACAGATAGGACAAACAATGACAATTAGCAAATGGATTGAGGGAGACGGTCACACGATTGGGGACTTGTATACCGCACAGCGGTTTATAACAAGAGAAGAGGCAGAGAATGCGTTTGAGCTTGGCAGGGGGCAATACCTATAATACGTGAAAATTTCCACGGTAGCTCGTGACCTATGGCCGGGATTTCCGCAGGAGCCGCCCATTGCAACAGTCCTACAGATGATATCCAGCATGGCGGGGGGCGTAGACTAGTCTCACACATATATAAAGCGCTTGTTGAGGACGCTCCCACCAATCCCCTTCTAATTCACATTAAATGGGACGTTGCACTGGGCGAACCCCTAACTCCGATAGAATGGAAAACGGTGCATGAGGGGGTCAAATTTATTAGCTCCAACACTAGGTTCAAACTCATTCAGTACAACATCATACACCAAACATATCTGACCCCGCAAGTGCTACACAAAATATACCCGGAACGGCCGAGTCATTGTCCTAGATGCAGATGTGCGGACGCCCACGTTCGTGCACATGGTATGGGATTGTCCAGAACTCGCACCCTACTGGAGGTAAGTAGTAGACGGCTTACAGAATGCCATGGGATTTAAGATACCACTTAGGACAGTGATCTTGGGACTCCTTCCCACGCCCAAGAACAAAAAACTGAGCAGAAAATTCCTTCAATTCCTTCAATTGGGGTTGGTGTTAGCAAAAAGAAGAATAGCAAATAAATGGCTCAGAGAGCTGGGTCAAGGATACACACGAATGGGCTACGGCGGAGCTTCTTCAAATGAAAAAAGTTAGAAGAGAGGACAAGCTTGAGGAAGATGCGAGGGCCTGGTATCTCATGATAACAGATATATCTAAAAAGAACGATCCTCTGACGGGGGAGACAGATATAGCCCAGTCAGGGCTAGGGGAGACGGTAGTTGTGGCGGCGTTGTGAGACTCTCCAATAACCGAGGATAATATGGAAATATGAAATACACAAAATGGTATCATCTATTGTTCCCAAGATGGCATAATATAACACACCCTTGGGGGGGAGGGGAGATAAGTTATAAGTTAAATGTTGAGGCTCTATAACAGTTGGAAATTGGTATATGTACAATTACGCTGTAATTTATCTCGGAAGAGAATTGAGAATCAAAATACGTGATTTATGAAGTTTGCAACACCGCAAGTGGCGGGGACGACCGCAAATGTTACTGTATTGCATTTGACTGAAAATGTACTGATACAATGAGAAATACCAATAAAAGCGTTTAAAAAAAAACAAACTAGGGTACCTGAGCATGTTACAGGCCAACTACCGTCCATCCCCACTCTGAAGAGATTAATTTACCGGACTAAAAGAGCTACAGCTCAAACACCACCCACCCCTCAAACTTTTGCTGAAATACAAATATTACCTGAATATACCATCACTCACAAAGATGAAAAATTCCTTCTCCATGATAACAAAAGTCATGAAAAACAAATTCTCATCTTTGCAACAAATAACAACTTACAAAAACGTAAAAACTGCGAGACGTGGATGATGGATGGCACATTCAAAGTTTCCCCCAAGCCTTTCTACAATTATACACAATCCACGGCGAATATGAAGATACTAACATACCCTTCATACATGCACTACTCCCTAATAAACAGAACACCACATACGTAGAGCCCCTAACAATATTAAAACAATACACCGACAACTACTTTCCACAAAAAATCATCATTGATTTTGAACAATCAATGATTCAATCAATTTTAAAATTATACCCGCACACTGCAATACAAGGTTGCTACTACCACTTTAATCAAAGTATCTGGAGGCACCTACAAAAATCTACTTTAAGTATAGATTACGCCACCAATAGCAACTTTGCCTACCAAATTAAGAAATTAATAGCCCTGGCCTATGTACCAACAACTGAAGTAGCAAACCATTACAATCTACTTCTTGAAAGCCCCTTCTATCAGGCAAATGAAACTAAACTAACTCCCTTCCTAGACTACTTCGAAGATACTTGGGTGGGAAGGTTACATAGGTCAGGGCACCGTATGCAACCAAAATTCCAACTACTGTGGTGGAACATATATGACAGTACTCTAGCTCAAAAAGCAAAAACAAACAATGCAGTGGAAGGATGGCACAATGCCTTCCAAGCCACAATTGGAAGAGGACAACCAACCCTACATAAACTTATAGAAGCTATTAAAAAAGAACAAAGATATCAAGAGCTCAGACTAGAGCAATCCCTAACATAAATCGGCCCTAAACTAAGTAAACAAACTAAAACGATGTATGAATATCTACAACATAAAACTAGACTATTTGCAAACACCAAAGGTCTAGACTACTTAGACATGATAGCTAAATCTATACAGTAAAAAACAACAATGCTAAACACCATAAACATTTAAAACTTCAAAACATTTAAACAACATAATTCTACTCTTTTTTAAAATTAATAAGTATAACTATGTCATTTAAATTTAAAAAATAACACAAATATATATGACATATTATAATTATTAAATTTAAAAAATACAAATAAATCAATGTAACAAAAAACATTTCCCACCCATAATAATTAAAAATAACACAGTTATGTAGCAGTAGACGATCCGGGAAATCCAATAAATCCATAGAAGATAAATCGAAAAACAAATCCATTTGAAAAGGAACCCAAAACAAATAGCAAAAATACAACTTTAGAAAAAAGGATCCAACGGCGCAATCCTCTCAATAAAGAAACCCTCAAAAACCCAAAAATTATTGTAACAAAAAAACGCAAAAATTAAATTGTAGAAAAAAGGCTCCAACAACGCAATCCTCTCAATAAAGAAACCCTCAAAAACCCAAAAAATAGTTTAAAAAAAAACGTTTCAACAAACCCGAAAAATAAAAGGAAATGTAAAAATTCTTGTTTTAAATAAACAAAATACATTTTCCTTTTTTGTAAAAAAAAAAGGGTCGACACCACCATCCGTTCACGATCGGGAAAACCTGTAAAAAAAAATAAAAGAACACCCACCCACAATAACACGTACAAACCCACAAACATTAACATTAACAATAAACACAAAATATCACAATTAAACAAGACCTAACTAACACTACATAACACTATACTCTAATCCAACACTACGGCAAACACATAAACCACTAAACTACCAAAACAACACCTAACTACACCGAAAATGAACAAACACGGTTCTCACAAACCTAACTACACTACTACTACCTCGCCCCTACCCTAAAACTACCTTAAAAGTTAATTAAAACAAACTTACCTTAAGCGACGAAACGCAGCTCCCAACCGTGAGGTTCCGTCTTCCAAAATGACCTAAAAACAAAAGAGATAGATAGAAAAGTGAGGAAACTAGAAAAAAATGGCCGCATAATAAAAAGAAAAAAGATATGAGAAATAATATTAAAATGCAAAAAAATAAATGTATATTTTTATATATTGTAAAAAAATTACAAATATTCACAAAATATGCAAAAATTGTAAAATATATATTAAATATTATATTATCAAAAAACAAAAAATATAATATTTAATATATATTAAAATGTATATTTATTTCATGTACTGTAAATTTACCAAAAATATTAAAATGTATAATGTAAAAATATATGTGAAAATATATATTTGTAAATTATTTAATATATTAAATATTATTTGAATAAAAATAATATTCAATATACTAAATAATAAAATATACAAAAAATATGTAAAATACATATTATATAATTGTATTAAAAAATAAAATTATATAAAATGTATTAAAAATTGTTTACAAAAATAAATACAAATGTTTAGCTTTTGTCATAAAAAGTAATAAACAATGAAAGTCAAATTGTTTAAAATAAATAAACTATTAATATATTTACTTTACTATTACATGACTATACTTACAAAAAGAGTACAATTTTTCAATTGTTTTAAATAATATGTATGTTTAAAATATTGTTAATTTTCCAATTCCACATTAAAAATATATGTTAAAAAACATTGTTCATTTTCCAATTCTACATGAAAAATGTATGTTTAAAAGTATTGTTAATTTTCCAATTCTACATGAAAAATGTACATTAAAAAATATTGTTAATTTTCCAACTCTACATGAAAAATGTATGTTAAAAATGTATTATACTTTGTAATACATTTTGAACAACATCAAAATACCTGGATAATGCTTTTAATATTGTGAAAAAATGTATAACAAATGCAAATGAGAACAAATAAACTGTAAACTAAAACAAAAACCTGTGTAACCAATAAAAATGTTTACAAGAATAACTAACATACATCTCCTTTCTTATTGAAGTTTACATACAAAATAAAAAAATAAAATAACTAATAAACAATAAAAATTTACTATTCCTAACTCCAAAACCAACAAAACTCAGGGAAAATGCTGGATAATAAAGCAAATTAAATTACTATTCCAACTCCAAAACAAACTAAACTCAAGGAAAGTGCTGGATAATAAACCTAATAAATTACTATTTCAACTCCAAAACCAACAAAACTCAGAGAAAGTGCTGGATAATAAACCTAATTAAATTACTATTCCAACTCCAAAACAAAATAAACTCAGGGAAAGTGCTGGATAATAAAACATAATTAAATTACTATTCCAACTCCAAAACAAACTAAACTCAGGGAAAGTGCTGGATAATAAAACATAATAAATTACTATTTCAACTCCAAAACCAACAAAACTCAGGGAAAGTGCTGGATAATAAAACTAATTAAATTACTAGTCCAACTCCAAAACAAAATAAACTCAGGGAAAGTGCTGGATAATAAACATAATTAAATTACTAGTCCAACTCCAAAACAAAATAAACTCAGGGAAAGTGCTGGATAATAAAACATAATAAATTACTATTCCAACTCCAAAACCAACTAAACTCAGGTAAAGTGCTGGATAATAAGCCTAATTAAATTACTATTCCAACTCCAAAACAAACAAAACTCAGGGAAAGTGCTGGATAATAACAACATAATAAATTACTATTCCAACTCCAAAACCAACAAAACTCAGGGAAAGTGCTGGATAATAAACCTAATTAAATTACTATTCCAACTCCAAAACCAACAAAACTCAGCGAAAGTGCTCGATAATAAAACTAATTAAATTACGATTCCAACTCCAAAACAAAATAAACTCAGGGAAAGTGCTGGATAATAAAACATAATAAATTACTGTTCCAACTCCAAAACCAACTAAACTCAAGGAAAGTGCTGGATAATAAACCTAATTAAATTACTATTCCAACTCCAAAACAAACTAAACTCAGGGAAGTGCTGGATAATAAACCTTATTCAATTACTATTCCAACTCCAAAACCAACAAAACTCAGGGAAAGTGCTGGATAATAAACCTAATTAAATGAATATTCCAACTCCAAAAGAAAATAAACTCAAGGAAAGTGCTGGATAATAAAACATAATAAATTACTATTCGAACTTCAAAACCAACTAAACTCAGGGAAAGTGCTGGATAATAAACCTAATTAAATTACTATTCCAACTCCAAAACCAACTAAACTCAGAGAAAGTGCTGGATAATAAACTTAAATAAATTACTATTCCAACTCCAAAACCAACAAAACACAGAGAAAGTGCTGGATGATAAACCTATTTAAATTACTATTCCAACTCCAAAACAAAATAAACTCAGAGAAAGTGCTGGATAATACAATATAATAAATAACTATTACAACTCGAAATTTATAATCAATAAAATAATTTTTAATCAAATGTATCTTTATAATAACATTTTTACATTAAGAAATTAATTGTATTTTTCTAGAAATTAATTTTTTGTAAATAAATTACAAAAAATATAGAAAAATGTACTCAAACATAAATATAACCTCAATATTTACAAAAATTCAAATTTAAATTTACAAATTAAAAAGAATTATAATTTTCGAATTTCTACTTTTAACAAAAATAATATTTTAAACAACATAAAAACTACTCCCTACCCTTTTGCCCTATAAAATCAACATCACACTACTAAATTCTCTCAAAAATTCTAAAAAGTTTCAAAATTTACAAATAATATTTTCAAATTACTCCCCACCCTAATTCACTATAAACACAACCCACTACAAAAACTTTACAGATTTCTGAAAATATTTCTATTTTAATTTAAAAATGTTAAATACTTCACATACTTATCCCCTATAAATACATCCCGCAAATAAATATTTAAAATATTTTTTAAATATTTTTAAAATATTTTTAAAAAAATGTTTTGGAAATGACTCCCCACCCTTATCACCTATAAACCCAATATCCCACTCCTAAAACTTTACAAATTATTTTAAAATACTTAAATTTTAATCCTAAATTTTTAAAGTACTCCCCACCCTTATCCCCTATAAGCCCAACATCCAACTCCGAAAACTTAATTAAAA
The DNA here is from genome assembly GCA_963921515.1 of Calotriton arnoldi. NCBI lineage: Eukaryota > Metazoa > Chordata > Amphibia > Caudata > Salamandridae > Calotriton > Calotriton arnoldi. The sequence continues at coordinate 1,454,115 of CAWUFW010004560.1, read as the reverse complement.
AAGTAAACAAACTTTTTAACATATATATTTTAGTCTATAAAACATATAACTAATACTAAATTAATAATAATAAAATACTAACATTAAAGAAAAAATAAATCAATATAATTTACAATATTTTTACATCGAAATTTACAAAATCGATATTTTTGCATTACATTAAATTCGATATTTTTAACTACGAAAAAACTTACCTCGATATTTTACACCATCGATATTCTTGACTCGATATTAATGCAATTCGATATTTCCACGTCGATATTCTGTCTCTGCACCCAGTCCTTCTGGCAGCAGAGCGACTCAACAGTACTTCTTCTGTAGTATCTACAGGCCCAGAGAGTTGAGTCTGAGGGTCCAATATTTATACCTGGTGCTGGCTTTGAAGCAGGAGAAGGTCCTGGAGGTTTACACCCCCAGGGGTTCTTGGAATTTCCTGCTTCCCCGCTCTGGTCCCAGCTTTTCTGGAGGTATAAAAGACTAGTTTCAAACCCTTTGTGGGTGTGTTCAGGCAGAGGCTTTGTGATGTGCAAGTGTGGTAGGTGACTGCTTCTCCCCTCAAGTCAGAGATGGCTCATCCTGCCAACACCTATTCCTCTTTTGTCTCACTGTCTGGGAGCAATACACAAAGACCAGCTGCCAGCTACACCTAGGGGGTCGATTCCGATTCGGGCCGGAAAAAGCACCGACCGACTCGGATCCGGAGAAAATACCGACCGACACGTACCCGTGGCGCACGACACGCCAAGTACGATGCAAGGCCCGAAAAATCCGACCGACACGTACCGAAACCAAGTCGACCGACCGAGCCGCACGGAAAACAGCAATCCGGCCGGAAAACACGCGAATCCAACCGACCGACACGCACCCGGAACAAATCCGACCGAAACGTACACGCGAACCCCAAACGCAAAGTACGATGCAAGGCGCGAAAACCACGACCGAGTCGGGACGGAGGACAAGCCGCCACGACCGACACGCATACAAAACAGAGCCGAAGCAACACAAAACACCGCGACCGACAGCGTACGCAGCATACAAAACTGCACAAACACAGCGTGAGCGAAGCGGAGAACACCGTACGAGACCAATGCAGGGTCCGACTCGGTCACAAGAACGTTTCCAACATACACAAACAGCACAAAGGAAAAATCACCCAAAAAAGGCCAAACAAGCAATTACCAAGCCAATAAATACTGGGGGACAGAGAACAAAGACACACCCACAACTCCACCTATATAAAGGACACAAATCACTACCATGAGCCTTTGCAAATGCCATTCCACTGCCAGCACCCAAGAGAAAGCAACCACACACCCACAGCTCATCCCTCACACAAGCCACACACCATCAGCACACCAACAAATACCTAACTCACATACACCCAGCAAAACACACACTCACACACCCTCACCTGCACACCAACACACACATCACCCACCATCCCCACCCATCACCATGCCCCCAAGAAGAATCCCAAGTTCCTACAGAGTGAATTGGAAGTCATGGTAGAGCGAGATCCTCAGGGTGGAGCCACAGCTGTTTGGCACACTGGTCCAACAGACCCCATGTCGCAGAAAACCAAGATGTGGGAGAGGATCATCAACAGGGTGAACGCCCAATCACCATGTCGGCGCACAAAGACCGACATCCAGAACAGGTGGTATGACGTGCGCAGGAGGGTACGGAAAATGCTGAAGCAAGACTACATCAACAGCCAACACACCGGCAGTGGCCCTCCTGCCAAGCCAATATACCTCAGGCCCTGGGAGGAGAAGGTGCGGGCCATCCTTCCGCCAGTGAGCATATATGGACTAGAGGACATCCCAGAGCCTGGTGAGTACACAACAAATGTACACAATATACTGCCACAAAACACACACATCACTGTCAAGGGAGAGTCAAACCATGCACTCATAGCAATTACACAGCAACCAGAACAGAATCATCCCAAAATGTGTATGTCAGTCAGATAAACACAACACATGCCATCAAAAAGTCACATCCAACTGTGCCAACACATGTACAAACACAACTACAACTACAGCTAGGCAGTGGCACAAATAGAACTAACAAACACATCCACACATGTAGCCACCACAACAACACCAACACACAGTGAAGACCACTCAAAGGAAGGAATTCTGTGTATGCTGGCCAAGTCAGTGTAGCCAATAGCATCATGGGAGTCGTAGTCACACATATTGCTCCCCCCACAACTGTCCCATCAACACCACCATGAACCATGCGCACATCACAGGGAGTGGAGAAGGACTCACAAGATGGCTGACACTGGCTACTGCTGTGGGGAGCACAAGGCCCTGCTGGCAAATGTGCACCAACAAACAGCAGGACACCACTGACTGACATCCTGAGAGACAACTTACACTCCCTGCAACGCAAGCACGTTCCATGGTGGGATAACTGACTGGCTGGGTGGGTGGGAAGGAGGGCCGGCTGTCAACCAAACACAACCAATGCAGACCATGTTCACACCCCAGAAAATACATAGAAATGCCCAAATAATGCAGGACAATGTGCCACACCAATATCAACCCCTGACTGTGACGACTTAGGACAATGCAATGTACAGGCCCGCACCCAGAGGCACAGTCACAACTGTCATGTGTGTCAACCATTGATGCCTGCAGAAACATAACATACATTGTTTGTGTCTCCCAAAAACAGGTGATGATGGGGACACAGCAGCAGACGCTGAGGAGTCCCAGTCCCAGGCTCAAGAGGATGCCGAGCTCACTGGCGTCGTACAGCCTCTGTCCTCCTCGGACGATGAAGACCAACCTGGCACATCCGGTGCAAGTCAACATGCAGCACCAGCAGGACCACCAGCTGCAGCACCAGCAGGACCACCAGCTGCACCCCCTGCACCCACCCCTCCAACGACTGTCACCACGAATACCATCCCTGCCGACATGGACAGAACAAGGAGCAACACCAGCACAGTGACCCTGGACCAACCTGGGGCCATGGACACCACCACCACCACCAACCCCCAAGGTGGACCAGGGTTATCTGTGCGTGCCACTGCACACACTGCACATGTCAGCAGGGGTGGTGGGAGGAGTGGGAGACAGAGGTCGCTGCTTGCAGACGTTGCTGGTGTGCATGATGACCCACAACTGGTACGCATAGCTGATGCGTACCAGTCCAGCACCGGAGAGCTCAGCCAGGTAGTGGGGCTCCTCAGAGACATTAAACAGCAGCAGGCTGCCCATCATGCCCGCTTGGACTCCCACATGTCCCACGTGGAGTCACACATGTCCCGTGTGGACTCACACATGTCCCGCGTGGAGTCCAAGTGGGATGCACTGCATGAGATGACGGCGGTGCACAGGGACATTTTACAATGCCTCCGCCAGATGAACAGCAACCAGTCCACACCTCCCTGTGTGCCAACAACATCTGGTGCCGAACAAACTGCAACTGCCACAGGGAGGGAGGAGGACTCTGGCGGAGAGTCCCCTGCACCGCAGCAGCCTGTACTTGAGGGCCCCCCAAGAAGAGGGGTCGTCCGAGGAGGGAAAAGTGAGAGGCCGATGGCCAAGCGCAACTCCCAGGAAGCCTGAACCTGTTCTGGATGTTCGCCTTTGTGCACAGACTGTTCACCCTGTTGACGGCAACACTACTCCCACACATTGCATGGGGAGTACAAGTTGGACCAATGTGTCAGACAACTGTGGCCCCGATACTGGGGATCCTGTCTACCAGGACTTTCAATTCACCTAGGAACTTGGGATTGCAAGATTTATGTACAGCACAACCCATCCTATGCACTATTAACACAAATGTATCACAATAAACACACTAATACACCATACTTGCCTCTGTCGTGATTCCAACGTGGGTGCTGTTATGGGGATGATGAACTGCAAAATTACACTGTGTATGCGAACTGCAACAGCAAGGACAACACAGGCATGTGAGTACAGGCAACGTGACACACATGAGGAGACACACCACCAGGGCTACACAACACATACACACCTAGGCCATCTGACTCATTGCCTACACTGATGTTGCCAGGGAAGACGGTGCAATGCACAGACACCACACCCATTCCCAGTTGTAGTCAAGTAGCCCACAGGTGCAGTAAGCAAATGGCAGTCAAATGTGTGACCACAGACAACGCACATCACAAAGTGGAGCACAGGTTTATTACACAGTTGCAACATGCCGTAACCACTACAGATGCAAGGTAACCCCACCTGGCAGCGGGCACACAGTCAACAACTGTAGACGGAAGGAAGTCCATGGGTGTGGTGCACATCACCTGTAGGGACACAACAGCTACCAGCCTGGATGTGCAATCACGTCGTCGGTGGACACAGTTGATCAAACGAATCTGAAAGTACCCTGTGAAGGACAGAAATGACACACAGTCAAAAGCAATGGAGTACAGGACAGAACAGCAAAACTCATGCACAATACATGTTACAAGATACCCACCCAGAACCAAGTTAGCATGTCAACACTGTTGGGGAGTACAGCCCACCTGTCACCACACATCGCAACACACATCCAGTCAAGTAGCCCATGGACACACTCCAACAGCACCAGAGCACCACCCACACATCATGCCAACTCACATCATTGACATGACACCTCAGGATACTCACATTCAGCTAAAGAAGTTGGTGATGAGCTGTGTGCGGACATCACCATCACCATCATCATCATCATCGTCACTGGCATCGTGGTCCAGGCCAGGATCCTCCACAGGTGGCGGATGTTGGTCATTGTCATCCTGGATGAGAGGCAACTCCTTCCGCACTGCCAGGTTGTGGAGCATGCAGCAGACGATGATAATCTTGCACACTTTCGCAGGGGCATATGGGAGGGACCCTCCGGTCTTGTCCAGGCAGCGGAAGCGGCTCTTCAGGAGACCAAAGGTCCGCTCAATCACTCTCCTGGTCCGACCATGTGCCTCATTGTAGCGCATCTGGGCTGGTGTCACAGGGTTCCTGAGGGGTGTCAGCAACCACGGCATGTTGGGGTATCCCGAGTCACCTACGGACAGACAAGTGCACATTAGCTGACTTGGAAAAGTGGGCGGAATACTACAGATCAGATCACACACAATGGCACAAAGTCAGTACACACCGACAAGCCAGGCACGCTGGTTCTGCATCTGTGCCATCATCCTGGGGATGCGACTACTCCTCATCACAAAGGCATCGTGTGCTGAACCAGGGAAACGGGCACACACGTGTGTGATGGTCATGTCTGCAAGACACACCACCAGTGCATTGACCGAGTGGTAGTGCTTGCGGTTCCGGTAGGCCTGCTCCTGGGCCTGTGGTGGTACCAAAGCCACATGTGTCCCATCAATGGAGCCAATGACATGCGGCATCCTCCCCAGGGCATAAAAGTCACTCTTCACGTCAGTGAGTCGTCGCAGTCTAGGGAAATAGATGTACCGGTTCAGGAAGAGCAACATTGCCGCCAAAACATCGCGGAGCACACGGCTGAACATGGTCTGTGACATCCCACCAGCAGTCGCCACAGTATGTTGGAAGGTACCAGTGGCAAAGAAGTGTAGGGCTGCCATCACCTTCACCTTGGGGGTCAGCGCTGTAGGATACGGCCGGCCAGGCTGCAAATGTGGGGACAACTGCACTGCCAAATCCTCAATCAGCTGCCTGGTGAAGCGGTACCGTCGGATGCTGTCCCGTTCCACCATCGTTGCCAGGTCTGGGAATGGCCGATGGACAGCAGGAGCCCTGCAGTGCAGAGGAGAAGTAAGCAAGATTGTCAGTCACCCCACATATGCGGCATTGAACACACTGAAGATCCCAACATACATCATTATGATGCACAACTACATGAAGTGTGCAGTACCGGAAGGACATGTATGGTACATACATGGCCAACATCTGTCAACACGGTCCAACAGGTGGCATCAATTAGTCCCAGGTTGGCCCATTGGATATCATGAGGCCGTGTCACAGTTCCCATCTCCTGCTGCCGTGTCACAATAACCCCCACAGTGACATGTGAGGACAGATGTGCCCCAGGCACCACAGCTCAACGACAGGTACATTCCCAGGGACCCTGTAATGCCACATGGACACTGGCATCACATGGAGTATCATGTATACACCACAGCAAAACAACCATGACCCCCACAGGTAGTGGCCCCACTTGCCACGGCAGGACAGACATGGACGTCTGTGACACACACGCACAACATCAGAGTCCATGCACACACAACGTGGATGTGGAGACTGTCTCCCATTGTGCACATGAAATCAGAGACATTGTAAACATTACATGCACAAAGACTGTGGAGGACCATCACTATTGTGCCACTGGGACACCCTGGCTCAAACATACCGTCCCACATGGGACTCACGGGGTATGTGACATGACATACACATACACCACTGTGAAATGTGACCATGGCACATGCACAGATATGAACAGTTGCACATCACAGTGGTCATGTACACGTAACACCCAGGATCCTGTCCCCATGAACACGTGCACAGCCTGGGGGTGGCTGCCCACAGGTGACACCCACAGGACAACATGTACACCAACATACACACAATAGGAAATGCATCCTTACATGCCTTAGGATAAAGTTTGGACAGGCTGTCGTGATGTAGGTGTGCCCCTCACTCCCTGGGAGCTATCTGTGGCTGGCATATGTCCATCTGAGACAGGCATGCTGACATATGCCAGTCACATGTACAGTGATGCGTTGAACCGCAATGGACCGATCGGTGCCTCCGGCCGGCCCATTGCATTCAATGTGTGCGGGTACGCGTTGTACCCCTTGTGCGCGTTGAACCGCAATGGACCGATCGGTGCCTCCGGCCGGCCCATTGCATTCAATGTGTGCGGGTACGCGTTGTACCCCTGTGCGCGTTGTACCGCAATGGACCGATCGGTGCGCACCCATTGACAATGGGCTTGCCTGGCAACGGACGCGTTTCGAATTTCGAACGAGTCGGTTGCTGGAAATTCAGTTGGTCACCCACAACAATGTTGCAAAATCATGTATGTCATGAAGTTGAGGATTTGAAGGATGCTGTGGGCGTGTTTTGGTGCTGCTATTCCATGGATTGGCCAGATTCAGAAGATGCAAACGACTTGGACCTATCACTTTGGACACAAGGGACAGTATCTGCCTCTCCAGCACATATATATTGCTGGCTGTTCCCCTGAGAGCTCACTTGCCTGCACTACATGCTCCAGGACGACATCTGCCACTGCACTGCTGCTGTCTCTGCCCCTCTGGACCCTGCAATGGCACGTACTGTGGAGAGAGCCCCAGCCTTCAGCCTTGAAGAGAACCAGGCCCTGCTGGACAGCCTACTTCCACAGTACAGCAAGCTGTATGGGACACCAGGGAGCAGGTGAGTGTTCTGTGCACTGCCTTTCTGAATGTGCATTTTGTGTGACTAGCAAGGCTGAGAGTCTGCACGCCACTGGCTAGCAGGCTCACTGAGTAGTTGTCACCCCCATAGTGTGTAGTGACTTGCACTGGACAGGTATGGTGCAGTGACAGTGCATTTGAACATGGTTTTACTTCCCATGCAATGATACCATGTAGTGACGTCTGGCAAACTGTCCATGGTCAGCTTTGCACTGCCTGTGTACATCATGTGCCCCTGTGATTGAGACATGTATATACAACTGTGTCATGCACGGATATGTTGCATGTGTGGTAATGGCCTTTTCACTTTGTCATCCTGACAGGTTAATGCCCATCGGAAGCAGGAAATCTGGAAGGACATCGTCCGGGCTGTCCGGTCCGTGGGGGTCTACAAGCGCCGGATCCGCAACTGCCAGAAGAGGTGGCAGGACCTTCGGGGCTGGACCCGGAGGATTGCACGGGTCCAGCTGAAGCTGTCGCCTCCTCGCAGGAGGGGCGGAACACGGACCCTGACCCCCACATGCTCCAGATCCTGGCGGTGGTGTTTCCAGACCTGGATGGGCAGCTGAAGGCCAGACAGCAGCAAGGAGGGGTGAGTCAAAGACTGCACTGTGAACTCTGTATTACATGCTTTGTGCCCTCCTCTGGCCTGGTTCAACTGCCACAGTGCAGCAGTCATGTTGTCCAGGAGCCATGTCCCTCTATTGTGCACTGCCCACTGCTCATCTGATACCCAGGTGTGGCCCTTACATTCAGGGAATTGTGTCACTTGGGACTGTGTCCTTGCAGTTTGCTTCACTAAAGGTGGGGGACAGCATCTGTTTCCCTAACTCTGTTGTGGGCATCATGGGTGGGTCCATTGTTCACACAACGCCTGGGTTTGGACATGTGATCTGCGTGTTGCTTTGATATGCGGTCCACTTGCTGAGCTGAGCCACCACATGTGCCTGGGGTATGTGGCACACGCCCATGCAGCGGGTGGGAACAATGTTTGGGCCCCAGGAGTGTGCAGATTACGTGTGTCACACATACATGGCCAGCTATCCACTGTCCAGGGCACATCCCTCATTCATGTGGAGCAGGACAGTCATGCCTACTCCAGGCCATGCAATGCACTCTGTACTCCCACTCCCGTGTATCAGCTGACACATTGTGCACAGTGATTTGACCCCTCAGGTGTCTGCCTCTGTGTCAGTGTGCTGTGGATTAGTTGCCAGGACTGCTGGGGTGTTTCTTGGTAGGGGCTCAGCATGCCCCTGGAGATGTGACCATAGCAGACGATACTTGTGTGTCACATAGGTGTTTGATCAGCTGCCCGTGCAGACTGGGGTATGCGAATGTGAAGTTCAGGCAGCTGTTCCCCATTCACAGCAAATTGTGAGGGGCTCAGGTTCCAAGGGTAGTGTCACAGGTCTCCCATATGTCCAATAGGTGTGACCTGGACAGATGAGGGTTAAGATGATGTGTTGTGTGGGGGATGTACATGTGCACTTGTGCAGCTCCAGGACTTGCATTCCCCATGACCTACTGTTGTGACACAGTGCATAGTGTTGTTGTCTGGCTGCCAAGTCATACATCACTGAGACAGTGATGTATGACTTAGCAGTCATGCCTCTGCCATGGCATGTGTCAACTTATTGGTGGTCCTGCAGGGGATTGACATGTGCTACATGCACACCATAGTGGCGCTGGCTATCAGGACATGGGTGCATCATGGTGTCTGTCGCTGGTATGCATCACATGCATTTCCTATTTGACTCTGGGCATCCCTTTCATCCGGGAACCTGTACTGACTCGGTGGCAAGAGCTGTGATGTGTGCAAGTCCACATGCTACACCGTGTCCTCTGCACTGTCCAACTACTGTGTACTTGGTGCATGTGTCCACACTGGGGTGTTGCAATCCAACAGACACCAGACAGATGGGTGCAAGGCCATGTGGGATGTGAGTGCCATGCTTGGCATCAGACTGACAATTGGCTTCTCCTGTTCAGTTAGGGCACTTTTAGCAATGTACAACTAATGATGCCAGGGCTTGCTCTGTAATGTGCTGTGCTCACAGTGGTGTGTGCGTTTGGTGCAGGTGACTGATGTCTGTCTGTTTCCCCATTGTTTGCAGATACATCCACGGCCACGGAAGGGGACAGCTCCACGGACCAGGAGGAGCCAGAGAGCCAGACTGGGTCAGCAGCCGAGGAGTGGTCGGAGGGACCCAGTGGCACGGAGGGCGAGGGGAGCCACACCGAGGAGTCCTCAGCACCATCCACCTCAGCTGAGGACCAGAGCAACTCGGAGGATGACTCCCTTGTGGAGGCGGGTGTCAGCAGCCACCACACGCCAGCTAGTGTTGCTGTCCCCGCCACCACCAGCACCACCACCGCCCTCCCATCGGCTCCCATTCCCCAGGTCCGTGGAGGCTCCCATGTTCGGGAGCGTGTCTCCTTTGGCCCAGGCACCGCACCCCCTGCCCCTGTGTCCCCTGCTGCCCTGAGTGAGGAGTCTGTGTACCTCCTTCGCCAGCTCCATGTAGGGCAGACAGCCATGCTGAGTGTCCTCCATGCGCACACCGCACTGTTGACTCAGCTGGTGTCGTTCATGGAGGGCATCTCATCGGGCATGTCTGACCTACAGAGGGGCAACAGGTCCATGGACTCCTCCCTGACGGCAGCAGTGTCCCTCCTCAGACAGTCCCTCACCCCTCCTGCCTCTGCTCCATCCACACTCCCAAGCACCTTACCCGTCCCAAGCACACACACACCGGCACAGGCACACACCAGCACACACACGTCCAGCACACAGACACACACGCCACAAACTAAACGCACACGCACGCACAGTCAGGGGACTGAAACCAGACTCACAGGGGATGGGGCCCTGGTACACACACACGCATCCACGGGCACTGCGCAGTCCTCAGTTGCCTCTCCCTCCAAAGCACCCTCCCTTGCCTCACCTGCAACCCCAAAGACCCAGCGCCTCTTCCTCAGTGACCTCGGCCTCTTCCCCTCCGATCCAGCTGCCCCAGCATCCAGGGGGAAGAGGAAGCCCCCACACGGAGCAGAGTGCCCCTCGCCCCCGGACACCCTCCCCCAGGCGCAGACAGACTGAGGCCCCCACCCGCAAGTCCCCCGGAGTGCTAAGAGCAAGACCCCGCCACCGCCCTGCAGCTCAAGCACCAGGTCTCCTTCCTCCATCCCTCAGGCCCCCACTCCACAGGTGCCCCCACCACACCCTGCCCCAGGTTCCCCCACCCACAGATATACCATCCCCAAGAGGCTCCGGCCTTCTCCCCTGCCACTTGCTCTCCCGGAACAACACCCCCGCTGCGCTTGTCTGTGCCACTGATGTGGTGAGGGTGTCCTCCCCCTCTGTCCAGCCCACCTTGCCTGTTCCCCATTCTCCTCCCCTGGTGGTAGGCACTGCAGTGGAGTCCACTACCACCCTGTCTGACTTGGGCACTGCAGTGGCGGACCTGTCCACTCCATCTGCAGGGTCCACTGCAGTCGTGCCGGCACCCACAACATCTGAGCCATGCCCCCAGTTGTGCCGGCACACACCACGTCAGACACCTCCACTGCAGTTGTCAGTGGCTCTTCAGCACCCACCACCCCTTCCCTGCTTCCTCCTGGTGAGCCCTGATCCTGTCCCTGCGGTGCCTGGCCTACCCCCCGGTTGCCCCTCCTAGTGGATTGTCCCTGGTTTTGTGCAGGCATGTGTAGGGTGGCATCTGCCACTGTCACCCACTTGTGACTTTGTTGATGGACTGGTCATTGGCCTTTGTTTATGTTCTACCGGACTTCTACTTTTAATGCCACATATGCTGAATAAAGCAACTTTCTGTTCTCTAGTGCTTTTGCTTCTGATGTACATGATGTTGATGATGCTAACCATGCCCTTGCTGCAGTGATGGTGATATTTGGTCTCATGATAATGAAGTGTTACTGTGCAGGAACCCATGTGGTCCAGGGGAATGTGTCCTATCCTGTGGTGTATCCATGTCATCCATAGCAGCATCTGAGGGTGTCATGTGTTCAGTATTTGGCAATGGGATGTCCTACTTAGATTGGCAATTTCACATCTGTGGCTTCCACCCCTGCACATCTGTTGTGCCTGCCATTGTTCTATTCGTCTACTTCCCTGACCGTGTGGCCATCTCCAGTGAACATGCAGGTTTGGGCATCAATGGGGAAGGACTCATCTGTGTTGTCAGTGCAACATTGCTATACAAGTGTGTTGAATCTGTGCTGATGATTCCGTTGGCACTTCCATGACCAGGCTGATGGGACGGGAGCCCTCATTTGGTGCTAATTGTTGATTGTGTGTCCCATTGCTGCCATGGTATGGTATCTGTTCGCCTCACATCTGCAGTCTCCACAGGGTATCTGCATGTGTGTGCCCATTGGTGCAAATATGTGGGTCTGCATTCAGATGGTCACTTCTGTCATTGTGTCATTGATGATTGTTGACGGTGTCAGCCCCCATGGGTGTTGTTTGTCTGCACATGGCCAAAGTTATGTCTTATTTGCACTGCAGGATTTGGCTCCCCCAATTTATGTTGCAATGGGACACATACACTACTTTGCCACTGATGTGTTTGTTGTTCTGTGACCAGGAATCATCCATGCAGTTTGGCAGTTGCACCTCTTACTTTGTCAACACTTACCTTTTGGTCACTGTGATGATGGGGGTTTGGACCCCATTGCCACAATGTTCAAAATGTGCTGCAGCTATGGACCCCACACTTACCTTTTGGTCACTGTGATGATGGGGATTTGGACCTCATTGCCATAATGTTCAAGATGTGCTGCAGCTATGGACCCCACACTTACCTTTTGGGCAATGTGATGATGGGGGTTTGGACCCCATTGCCACAATGTTCAAAATGTGCTGCAGCTATGGACCCCACACTTACCTTTTGGTCACTGTGATGATGGGGTTTGGACCCCATTGCCACAATGTTCAAAATGTGCTGCAGCTATGGACCCCACACTTACCTTTTGGTCACTGTGATGATGGGTGTTTGGACCCCATTGCCACAATGTTCAAAATGTGCTGCAGCTATGGACCCCACACTTACCTTTTGGGCAATGTGATGATGGGGGTTTGGACCCCATTGCCACAATGTTCAAAATGTGCTGCAGCTATGGACCCCACACTTACCTTTTGGTCACTGTGATGATGGGGGTTTGGACCCCATTGCCACAATGTTCAAAATGTGCTGCAGCTATGGACCCCACACTTACCTTTTGGTCACTGTGATGATGGGGGTTTGGACCCCATTGCCACAATGTTCAAAATGTGCTGCAACTATGGACCCCACACTTACCTTTTGGTCACTGTGATGATGGGTGTTTGGACCCCATTGCCACAATGTTCAAAATGTGCTGCAACTATGGACCCCACACTTACCTTTTGGTCACTGTGATGATGGGTGTTTGGACCCCATTGCCACAATGTTCAAAATGTGCTGCAGCTATGGACCCCACACTTACCTTTTGGTCACTGTGATGATGGGGGTTTGGACCCCATTGCCACAATGTTCAAAATGTGCTGCAGCTATGGACCCCACACTTGCCTTTTGGTCACTGTGATGATGGGGGTTTGGACCCCATTGCCACAATGGTCATGGCCTGCTTGCGTTGTGTGTGCCACACACATATTTGTGTGGCACATGTGCTAGGGGGTCACATTGTATGTTCGAAGTCATGTTCGGTGTTGTAGGCATTTGACACAGTCTACACACGCTTGTCATGGTGTTGGGGGATGTCCTCTTCTTGCATTCCCTAGGTTGTGGTGTGCTGGTTGTGTCATGCATTGTCCATCCTATGGGTGGGGGTGGTAGTGGTGGTAGGCATCCTGCCCCCTGGGTTGAGGGTGGTAGTAGTGGTAGGCATCCTGCCCCCCTGGCTAAGGGTGGTAGTAGTGGTAGGCATCCAGCCCCCTGGCTAAGGGTGGTGGTAGTGGTAGGCATTCTGCCCCCTGGGTGAGGGTGGTAGTAGTGGTAGGCATCCAGCCCACCCTGGGTGAGGGTGGTAGTAGTGGTAGGCATCCAGCCCCCTGGGTAAGGGTGGTAGTGGTGGTAGGCATCCTGCCCCCCTGGGTTGAGGGTGGTAGTAGTGGTAGGCATCCTGCCCCCTGGCTAAGGGTGGTAGTAGTGGTAGGCATTCTGCCCCCCTGGGTGAGGGTGGTAGTAGTGGTAGGCATCCTGCCCCCTGGGTGAGGGTGGTACTAGTGGTAGGCATCCTGCCCCCCTGGGTTGAGGGTGGTAGTAGTGGTAGGCATCCAGCCCCCCCTGGCTAAGGGTGGTAGTAGTGGTAGGCATTCTGCCCCCCCTGGGTGAGGGTGGTAGTAGTGGTAGGCATCCTGCCCCCTGGGTGAGGGTGGTACTAGTGGTAGGCATCCTGCCCCCCTGGCTAAGGGTGGTGGTAGTGGTAGGCATCCTGCCCCCTGGGTGAGGGTGGTAGTAGTGGTAGGCATCCTGCCCCCTGGGTGAGGGTGGTAGTAGTGGTAGGCATCCAGCCCACCCTGGGTGAGGGTGGTAGTAGTGGTAGGCATCCAGCCCCCCTGGGTGAGGGTGGTACTAGTGGTAGGCATCCTGCCCCCTGGGTGAGGGTGGTAGTAGTGGTAGGCATCCTGCCCCCTGGGTGAGGGTGGTAGTAGTGGTAGGCATCCTGCCCCCTGGGTGAGGGTGGTACTAGTGGTAGGCATCCTGCCCCCTGGGTGAGGGTGGTAGTAGTGGTAGGCATCCAGCCCCCCTGGCTAAGGGTGGTGGTAGTGGTAGGCATTCTGCCCCCTGGGTGAGGGTGGTAGTAGTGGTAGGCATCCTGCCCCCTGGGTGAGGGTGGTACTAGTGGTAGGCATCCTGCCCCCCTGGGTGAGGGTGGTAGTAGTGGTAGGCATCCTGCCCCCTGGGTGAGGGTGGTAGTAGTGGTAGGCATCCTGCCCCCCTGGGTGAGGGTGGTAGTAGTGGTAGGCATCCAGCCCACCCTGGGTGAGGGTGGTAGTAGTGGTAGGCATCCAGCCCCCTGGGTAAGGGTGGTGGTAGTGGTAGGCATCCAGCCCCCTGGGTAAGGGTGGTAGTGGTGGTAGGCATCCTGCCCCCTGGGTAGGGGTGGTGGTGCGCATTCAGGCCCCTGTGTGCATATGTGGCATTGGTGATGGGCATCCCGCCCCTATGGTGCTGCTGTTGCTGGTGCAAGTATATTCTGCATCCCTGTGTGTGTGTGTGTGTGATGTGTCGTGTACGTGTTGTATGTGTTTTGTGGTTGGTGTCTGGCTTACCTTCTGCGACGTACGCGTCCGTGCCTGTTACGGTAGTATATGTAGAATATTGGTATGATCGGGACGAAGGGATTCATGGTTGGTTCGTGTCGTTCGTCCTTCTCGTTGCTTCGCGACGTCCTCGTCGCTTCGCCTCGTCCTCGTCGCTTCGACTCGTCCTTGTCGCTTCGCATCGTCCTCGTCGCTGCCGTGTTCGTCTCGGAGCCGTGGATCGTGTTGTGGCGCGATCCGAGCTTATGTGCGCCTCTCCCGGATGCTTTGACGTGCCGTGCGTAGCGACCGGGTTCGGCGCGTACGGAAAGCGCATCGTACTTGTCCGGCCGGACGGGGCTGCATTTTTCCTTCCGTGCGACTCGATTCGGCGTTTCCGGATTCGCCTCAGTCGGAGAACAGGACCTGGTTTGGGTGAGTACGGCTCGGCCGGATTCTTTGCTGTTGTGCGCATCGTACTTGCTCGCTCGGTGTGCTGTACGGATCGGTCGGGAAACAGGCTTTCGCATGGCTTTTTTCCCGACCGAATGGTGTTGGGTGCGCCTCCGACCGAGATCGGAATCGGCCCCCTAGTCTTGTAACCCAGGATACAGGCTGCAGGCACCAAATGGTTAGGATGAGAAATTGCCAACTTTCTATAAGTGACATTTTCAGAATTGCGACTTAAAATCATTGTGACTAAAAATCTAACTTCACCATTAAAGAAGGTTTTACATTATAATTCTTTAGACACCAACCTCAATATTCCTATCTGCTCTCAATTGAAAGTTTTTAAATGTGATTAGGTAACCCTGTGTTATCCTTTGGGAAAGGCAGGCGTTGCAGTTGTGAAAAACGAATTTAAGAGTTTTTCACTACCAGGTCATGTACAACTTAAAAGTACATGTCCAACTTTTTAAATGCACTGCACCCTGCCCTATGGGTTGTTTAGGGCGTACTCTAGGGGTAACATTTATGCATTAAACAGGAAGGTTTAGGCCTGGCAAGAGGCCAGGTTTTGCTAGGTCGAAATGGCAGTTTAAACTGCACACACGGGCTGCAATGGCAGGCCTGAAATAAGTTTAAAAGGCTACTTGAGTGGGTGGCCCAATGAGTGCTGCAGGCCCACTAGTAGCATTTAATTTATAGGCACTGGGTACATGTAGTACTATTTTTAATACAGACTAATAAGTAAATTAACTGTGCCATTTGGGTGTAAGCCAATGTCCCCATGTTTAAAGGAGAGAGTACAAGCACATTAGCACCGGTTAGCAGTGCTAAAGTGCCCAGAGTCCCAAAAAGCCAACAAAACAGGTTCAGAAAACAGGAGAGTAAAAGGAAAACGTTTGGGGATGACCCTGTAGGAAGGGCCAAGTCCAACAATAGCATATTATAATCTACACAATACAATGTAGATGATTCTTGCCAGAACATGTGGCCCAAAAATGTTATGTGGAGCACATTCATGCCTTTATTAGCACAGTACAAAGGTCACATTTCATGCTATCAGTGCATTATGACTTAATTTGACAAATTACAGCTTACTCTTTGAGTTCATGTTGCAATCATTTTACAGAGAAAAACAACTGGTGTCACACCCGTAATGTCTATTTAATGTGATTTAATGGCAACACACAAATGTAACACCTTGTGCTCAAGTTCTGGTTAAAAGATGTTGTTTATACCTTTCACATATGAAAACCATAAATATGGCATAAACCATACATGCATATCTAATTAGTGTAGCAAGCTATTTGTCAGCATAGCTGATGAAGGGAAGCAGAATCATGCTCCCTTGAAGGCTTCACATCCTGTGAGACATGGTCACTACATGGTAAGAAATAACATATTAAACTCAGTAATCTGCATATTTACTATATACAGTGAATCTTACAAATTCATGGGCACCATATAATAGAGAATGCATAAAATGTAGGCATTTATTATTATCCATAAAGAATGACATGGAAGCATTGTGGTGAAATATTATTAAAATATTATGATACATAGGGACACCTTCTAACCCCTAGTGGACTGTGTAATAGAGGATGTAAAACATGTAGCCCTGTATTAGTGCCCTATAGCAAAGATCATTGAAGAGCTCTGGTGATATCTGGTAATAAACCATTAGAGCATATATAGGGACATTGTGTTATGTCTATCGGATCAGATCCTTATTATTATTATATTTCTTTTTATTATTATCATTAGAAGTAGTAGTGGTAGTATTAGTAGTAGTAGTAGTAGTAGTATTAATTTGAGTCCTGGAGCACTTAAGGTGCACAACAATTGCATCAAACAAATGCACAACAGAGTTGAGCTTAGCTTTCAGGGACTAGGCACAGTCAAAGGGGTGGGCAGTGCACAGGCGGGTTACACAAAGAGGGAAAGGGTGGAGGAAGGCACAGGAAAGCAGGGCACTTCAGATATACACACAGATGGGGGAAGGAAAAGAGGCACACTTGGGGGCCGATTCCGATCTCGGTCGGTAGGGCTCCGAATCGGATTCGGCATTACCGGATCCGAGTCGGAGGCTTTGTTTCCGACCGATTCGTACAGTCGTCCGAGCGAGCAAGTACGATGCACTTGAACGCGAAATCGCCGACCGACTCGTTTCCGGGTTCGAACCGCTCCGTCCGACTCGTTCGCACTCGATTCGTGGCGCGCAATGGAGATGTTTTACGACCGAGCCAGTACGATGCACGATCTGGACAGCCGGATCGAGTCGGAGCCTCCGACACGAAAAAGCTCTCGGAAGCGGACTTCGGGGGTCCGTGCCGGACCCCCCTTCACCCGTAGCCGTACGAGTCAGACAAGGGGGGACCGAAGGGTCCCCCCTATACATGCGTGTATGGTGCGGATGGCACCAACGCGTACCCACTACAGGGGGCCCCCTTGTGCGCAACGTACCCATTGAGTCAATGGGAGCCCATGTACACGTCGTACGACCAGCTCCCATTGACTTCAATGGGAGTCCGACCGAACCGAGTCCGGCAGCATACGGCCGCATCGTACTCGTTCAGTCGGACTGCAGGGGTCCGGCTCTGTCGGAAAACAATCCGGATCCGGATCGGTCGGAGAGCTTTCCGACCCAGATCGGAATCGGCCCCCAAGTAAGGAAAAAAGAAACATCCATTTGTAATAAGATATTTTTGAGGATGCAAAAAAACATTACCAGATCCTATATTTTAGGAAAAAGAAGCCATGCATGGACTCCACAGAAAATGCAATTGTGTCCTTATTACAGAACTTAATCCTAGATAGGAAAATATTTGATTCTTAGCTATAATGCTAATGGCTTAAATAACATGGGTAAAAGGAATGCTGTATTTGCCTGGTTGAATCAGTTTCACCTTGTTACAACTTTATTACTTGTTTTGCTAAGGGGAAAGAAAAAGAAAAGTCTTGTTATCATTGGGTTGACAAATCCTTATTTTCCTCTGCAACTGCACAATGCAGGGTTGTAGTAAGATTAATTAGTAAAAACATCCAAATTCAAAGTGGAAATCCCATCTCATATAAAGAAGGTATTTGGTTAATTCTCTCCAATAAGATTGAAATGCAGAGCTATAGTATTGTTTCATTATGGACCAATACCGGACAGTCCCCAACCTCTGCAAAATCTTATGTGGGAATTTAGCTCCCAAGGGAGACAATTATAGGGATGTATTTTAATGTTTTACCAGATCCTAGATTAAATCCTTCTAATACAAATGATCTTTCCAGGGGGAAAAAACAGAACATATATTTAATGATGTGTGTGCACTAATAGGCATTTAAGATTTATAGAGACACACAAATCCGCACAGCAGGATATATACGTGTTTTTCTAAGCAATTCAAGACAGCACAAGAATTTACCTAATTCTTGCGCCCTCCACACCCCTTCCTGGAAAAGGGGACAGTTAATTATTACACCAGTGATTTCTCAGACCACTCAGCAGTATTCTTAGAATTTTTAATAAGTCTACCACCAAAAATCCATAGATGAATGATGGAAAAAACCCTTCTCCTATCAGAGGAAAACACAAAAGTAATCAAAGCTGAAATTGATCACTATTGTAATATCATATTTCCTAACAAATTGATAAAGTGGAATTCGGGGTGTGCATTCGCCAAAAAAAAGAAAGAAAACAACTATAAAAAATATACAGAAAGAAGCTGATAAAGCTTTTATGGCTTTTTCTATAGGCAAATCAGAGAAAGCCCTACAAGGATGGTTCACTTTAAAGGAAGCATTGAGGGATTTTTTTCTTGGACAAGGAAATAGTCAATAATCAGACATTTGAATGATCTACAAAGAAGGAGAAAAAATTGAATGACTACCTGCCTGGGGCGCAAAGGAGGGAAAAAAATGTAATTGAATAAACCATATTATGGATCCTAGATTAGGTCAGTAACCAAAGATAATAAAAGAATAAGAGAAATATTATTCAAATATTATACACTCCTTTACATCGAGCTACTGAATGATTTGTATTCATGAGAGAGAGAAATTGAAAAATGTCTTGATATACTAACCGTGCCCCCAATGGCCGGAGGAGCTATACAAATGTTACAGTGAGTCCGATAATTGATAAAGAAAAAGAAGAAACAAATAAACAACTGCCCTACTCTGAAAAAAGTAAACGCCTAAAAAAGAACATTGATTCATTCTATTCAAATTTATAAGAACAATACACCTTGGTGTGATACACCTGAGTGTGCATTTCTGCTGAAAACATTAATAATAACAGGTCAAGTCAGACATTAGATGGAACAACTTTTCGGTTCCTTTGATCAAAGAAAGATTTGATTGCTGGTCCTGGAGGCACCCTTCTAAGATTAACTACTGTAAAGTTCCGGCAGAAGTTGGTTTTGGAGCCGAATTTTATAAAAACACTTGTATCCAGGTTAAATAAATATCTCACAGAACTACTAAGGGGTCGATTCCGATTCGGGCCGGAAAAAGCACCGACCGACTCGGATCCGGAAAAAATACCGACCGACACGTACCAGTGGCGCCCGACACGCCAAGTACGATGCAAGCCGCGATAAATCCGACCGACACGTCAGGAAACCAAGCCGACCGACCGAGCCGCTCGGAAAATAGCAATCCGGCCGGAAAAACACGCGAATCCAACCGACCGACACGCACCCGGAACAAATCCGACCGAATCGTACCCGCCAACTCCAACCCGCAAAGTACGATGCAAGGCGCGAAAAACACGACCGAGTCGGACGGAGGACAAGCCGTACGACCGACACGCATACAAAACCGAGCCGAAGCAACACAATACACCGCGACCGACGCGTACGCAGCATACAAAACTGCACAAACACAGCGTGAACGAAACGGAAAACACCGTACGAGACCAATGCAGGGTCCGACTCGGTCACAAGAACGTTTCCAACATACACAAACAGCACAAAGGAAAAATCAACCAAAAAAGGCCAAACAAGCAATTACCAAGCCAATAAATACTGGGGGTGGGGACAGAGAACAAAGACACACCCACAACTCCACCTATATAAAGGACACAAATCACTACCATGAGCCTTTGCAAATGCCATTTCACTGCCAGCACCCAAGAGAAAGCAACCACACACCCACAGCTCATCCCTCACACAAGCCACACACCATCAGCACACCAACAAATACCTACCTCACATACACCCAGCAAAACACACACTCACACACCCTCACCTGCACACCAACACACACATCACTCACCATCACCACCCATCACCATGCCCCCCAAGAAGAATCCCAAGTTCCTAGATTGTGAATTGGAAGTCCTGGTAGACGAGATCCTCAGGGTGGAGCCACAGCTGTTTGGCACTCTGGTCCAACAGACCCCCATGTCGCAGAAAACCAAGATGTGGGAGAGGATCATCAACAGGGTGAACGCCCAATCATCATGTCGGCGCACAAAGACGGACATCCAGAACAGGTGGTATGACGTGTGCAGGAGGGTACGGGACCTGCTGAAGATAGACTACAGCAACAGCCAACAGACCGGCAGTGGCCCTCCTGCCAAGCCAATATACCTCAGGCCCTGGGAGGAGAAGGTGCGGGCCATCCTTCCGCCAGTGAGCGTATATGGACTAGAGAACATCCCAGAGCCTGGTGAGTACACAACAAATGTACACAATAAACTGCCACAAAACACACACATCACTGTCAAGGGGAGAGTCAAACCATGCACACATAGCAATTACACAGCAACTAGAACAGAATCATCCCAAAATGTGTATGTCAGTCAGATAAACACAACACATGCCATCAAAAAGTCACATCCAACTGTGCCAACACATGTACAAACACAACCACAACTACAGCTAGGCAGTGGCACAAATAGAACTAACACACACATCCACACATGTAGCCACCACAACAACACCAACACACAGTGAAGACCACTCAAAGGAAGGAATTCTGTGTATGCTGGCCAAGTCAGTGTAGCCAATAGCATCATGGGAGTCGCAGTCACACATATTGCCCCCCCACAACTGTCCCATCAACACCACCCTGAACCATGCTCACATCACAGGGAGTGGAGAAGGACTCACAAGATGGCTGACACTGGCTACTGCTGTGGGGAGCACAAGGCCCTGCTGCCAACTGTGCACCAACAAACAGCAGGACACCACTGACTGACATCCTGAGAGACAACTTACACTCCCTGCAATGCAAGCACGTTCCATGGTGGGCTATCTGGCTGGCTGGGTGGGAAGGGGGACTTGCAGCACTGACTATAGTCACCAGCACCTCCCCTCACACCCCCCCAACACAAACTCCACAGTACCCACCTGGTAGAATGCAATGCCCTCCATCCTAACACAAGATCCCACAAAGCACCACCACCCTGGGTTATGTTGTGTGAAGCACAGGGACACTCTTGGGACTCTTAGCCAAACAACTGCCAGGACAACACTCCCAGCCATCCTGTCAGCACAGCCAGCCCACCCCACAGGGAAGCAGAGTCAAAGGAAGGAAGCATGGGCATGCTGGGAAGGGGGTGGAGGCAATAGCATGATGGGAGACGTAGTCACAGACATAGCTCACCCCCACAACTGTCCCATCAACACCACCCTGAACCATGCTCACATCACAGGGAGTGGAGAAGGACTCACAAGATGGCTGACACTGGCTACTGCTGTGGGGAGCACAAGGCCCTGCTGCCAACTGTGCACCAACAAACAGCAGGACACCACTGACTGACATCCTGAGAGACAACTTACACTCCCTGCAATGCAAGCACGTTCCATGGTGGGCTATCTGGCTGGCTGGGTGGGAAGGGGGACTTGCAGCACTGACTATAGTCACCAGCACCTCCCCTCACACCCCCCCAACACAAACTCCACAGTACCCACCTGGTAGAATGCAATGCCCTCCATCCTAACACAAGATCCCACAAAGCACCACCACCCTGGGTTATGTTGTGTGAAGCACAGGGACACTCTTGGGACTCTTAGCCAAACAACTGCCAGGACAACACTCCCAGCCATCCTGTCAGCACAGCCAGCCCACCCCACAGGGAAGCAGAGTCAAAAGGAAGGAAGCATGGGCATGCTGGGAAGGGGGTGGAGGCAATAGCATGATGGGAGACGTAGTCACAGACATAGCTCACCCCCACAACTGTCCCATCAACACCACCCTGAACCATGCTCACATCACAGGGAGTGGAGAAGGACTCACAAGATGGCTGACACTGGCTACTGCTGTGGGGAGCACAAGGCCCTGCTGCCAACTGTGCACCAACAAACAGCAGGACACCACTGACTGACATCCTGAGAGACAACTTACACTCCCTGCAATGCAAGCACGTTCCATGGTGGGCTATCTGGCTGGCTGGGTGGGAAGGGGGACTTGCAGCACTGACTATAGTCACCAGCACCTCCCCTCACACCCCCCAACACAAACTCCACAGTACCCACCTGGTAGAATGCAATGCCCTCCATCCTAACACAAGATCCCACAAAGCACCACCACCCTGGGTTATGTTGTGTGAAGCACAGGGACACTCTTGGGACTCTTAGCCAAACAACTGCCAGGACAACACTCCCAGCCATCCTGTCAGCACAGCCAGCCCACCCCACAGGGAAGCAGAGTCAAAAGGAAGGAAGCATGGGCATGCTGGGAAGGGGGTGGAGGCAATAGCATGATGGGAGACGTAGTCACAGACATAGCTCACCCCCACAACTGTCCCATCAACACCACCCTGAACCATGCTCACATCACAGGGAGTGGAGAAGGACTCACAAGATGGCTGACACTGGCTACTGCTGTGGGGAGCACAAGGCCCTGCTGCCAACTGTGCACCAACAAACAGCAGGACACCACTGACTGACATCCTGAGAGACAACTTACACTCCCTGCAATGCAAGCACGTTCCATGGTGGGCTATCTGGCTGGCTGGGTGGGAAGGGGGACTTGCAGCACTGACTATAGTCACCAGCACCTCCCCTCACACCCCCCCAACACAAACTCCACAGTACCCACCTGGTAGAATGCAATGCCCTCCATCCTAACACAAGATCCCACAAAGCACCACCACCCTGGGTTATGTTGTGTGAAGCACAGGGACACTCTTGGGACTCTTAGCCAAACAACTGCCAGGACAACACTCCCAGCCATCCTGTCAGCACAGCCAGCCCACCCCACAGGGAAGCAGAGTCAAAAGGAAGGAAGCATGGGCATGCTGGGAAGGGGGTGGAGGCAATAGCATGATGGGAGACGTAGTCACAGACATAGCTCACCCCCACAACTGTCCCATCAACACCACCCTGAACCATGCTCACATCACAGGGAGTGGAGAAGGACTCACAAGATGGCTGACACTGGCTACTGCTGTGGGGAGCACAAGGCCCTGCTGCCAACTGTGCACCAACAAACAGCAGGACACCACTGACTGACATCCTGAGAGACAACTTCCACTCCCTGCAATGCAAGCACGTTCCATGGTGGGCTATCTGGCTGGCTGGGTGGGAAGGGGGACTTGCAGCACTGACTATAGTCACCAGCACCTCCCCTCACACCCCCCCAACACAAACTCCACAGTACCCACCTGGTAGAATGCAATGCCCTCCATCCTAACACAAGATCCCACAAAGCACCACCACCCTGGGTTATGTTGTGTGAAGCACAGGGACACTCTTGGGACTCTTAGCCAAACAACTGCCAGGACAACACTCCCAGCCATCCTGTCAGCACAGCCAGCCCACCCCACAGGGAAGCAGAGTCAAAAGGAAGGAAGCATGGGCATGCTGGGAAGGGGGTGGAGGCAATAGCATGATGGGAGACGTAGTCACAGACATAGCTCACCCCCACAACTGTCCCATCAACACCACCCTGAACCATGCTCACATCACAGGGAGTGGAGAAGGACTCACAAGATGGCTGACACTGGCTACTGCTGTGGGGAGCACAAGGCCCTGCTGCCAACTGTGCACCAACAAACAGCAGGACACCACTGACTGACATCCTGAGAGACAACTTACACTCCCTGCAATGCAAGCACGTTCCATGGTGGGCTATCTGGCTGGCTGGGTGGGAAGGGGGACTTGCAGCACTGACTATAGTCACCAGCACCTCCCCTCACACCCCCCCAACACAAACTCCACAGTACCCACCTGGTAGAATGCAATGCCCTCCATCCTAACACAAGATCCCACAAAGCACCACCACCCTGGGTTATGTTGTGTGAAGCACAGGGACACTCTTGGGACTCTTAGCCAAACAACTGCCAGGACAACACTCCCAGCCATCCTGTCAGCACAGCCAGCCCACCCCACAGGGAAGCAGAGTCAAAAGGAAGGAAGCATGGGCATGCTGGGAAGGGGGTGGAGGCAATAGCATGATGGGAGACGTAGTCACAGACATAGCTCACCCCCACAACTGTCCCATCAACACCACCCTGAACCATGCTCACATCACAGGGAGTGGAGAAGGACTCACAAGATGGCTGACACTGGCTACTGCTGTGGGGAGCACAAGGCCCTGCTGCCAACTGTGCACCAACAAACAGCAGGACACCACTGACTGACATCCTGAGAGACAACTTCCACTCCCTGCAATGCAAGCACGTTCCATGGTGGGCTATCTGGCTGGCTGGGTGGGAAGGGGGACTTGCAGCACTGACTATAGTCACCAGCACCTCCCCTCACACCCCCCCAACACAAACTCCACAGTACCCACCTGGTAGAATGCAATGCCCTCCATCCTAACACAAGATCCCACAAAGCACCACCACCCTGGGTTATGTTGTGTGAAGCACAGGGACACTCTTGGGACTCTTAGCCAAACAACTGCCAGGACAACACTCCCAGCCATCCTGTCAGCACAGCCAGCCCACCCCACAGGGAAGCAGAGTCAAAAGGAAGGAAGCATGGGCATGCTGGGAAGGGGGTGGAGGCAATAGCATGATGGGAGACGTAGTCACAGACATAGCTCACCCCCACAACTGTCCCATCAACACCACCCTGAACCATGCTCACATCACAGGGAGTGGAGAAGGACTCACAAGATGGCTGACACTGGCTACTGCTGTGGGGAGCACAAGGCCCTGCTGCCAACTGTGCACCAACAAACAGCAGGACACCACTGACTGACATCCTGAGAGACAACTTCCACTCCCTGCAATGCAAGCACGTTCCATGGTGGGCTATCTGGCTGGCTGGGTGGGAAGGGGGACTTGCAGCACTGACTATAGTCACCAGCACCTCCCCTCACACCCCCCCAACACAAACTCCACAGTACCCACCTGGTAGAATGCAATGCCCTCCATCCTAACACAAGATCCCACAAAGCACCACCACCCTGGGTTATGTTGTGTGAAGCACAGGGACACTCTTGGGACTCTTAGCCAAACAACTGCCAGGACAACACTCCCAGCCATCCTGTCAGCACAGCCAGCCCACCCCACAGGGAAGCAGAGTCAAAAGGAAGGAAGCATGGGCATGCTGGGAAGGGGGTGGAGGCAATAGCATGATGGGAGTCGTAGTCACAGACATAGCTCACCCCCACAACTGTCCCATCAACACCACCCTGAACCATGCTCACATCACAGGGAGTGGAGAAGGACTCACAAGATGGCTGACACTGGCTACTGCTGTGGGGAGCACAAGGCCCTGCTGCCAACTGTGCACCAACAAACAGCAGGACACCACTGACTGACATCCTGAGAGACAACTTCCACTCCCTGCAATGCAAGCACGTTCCATGGTGGGCTATCTGGCTGGCTGGGTGGGAAGGGGGACTTGCAGCACTGACTATAGTCACCAGCACCTCCCCTCACACCCCCCCAACACAAACTCCACAGTACCCACCTGGTAGAATGCAATGCCCTCCATCCTAACACAAGATCCCACAAAGCACCACCACCCTGGGTTATGTTGTGTGAAGCACAGGGACACTCTTGGGACTCTTAGCCAAACAACTGCCAGGACAACACTCCCAGCCATCCTGTCAGCACAGCCAGCCCACCCCACAGGGAAGCAGAGTCAAAAGGAAGGAAGCATGGGCATGCTGGGAAGGGGGTGGAGGCAATAGCATGATGGGAGTCGTAGTCACAGACATAGCTCACCCCCACAACTGTCCCATCAACACCACCCTGAACCATGCTCACATCACAGGGAGTGGAGAAGGACTCACAAGATGGCTGACACTGGCTACTGCTGTGGGGAGCACAAGGCCCTGCTGCCAACTGTGCACCAACAAACAGCAGGACACCACTGACTGACATCCTGAGAGACAACTTACACTCCCTGCAATGCAAGCACGTTCCATGGTGGGCTATCTGGCTGGCTGGGTGGGAAGGGGGACTTGCAGCACTGACTATAGTCACCAGCACCTCCCCTCACACCCCCCCAACACAAACTCCACAGTACCCACCTGGTAGAATGCAATGCCCTCCATCCTAACACAAGATCCCACAAAGCACCACCACCCTGGGTTATGTTGTGTGAAGCACAGGGACACTCTTGGGACTCTTAGCCAAACAACTGCCAGGACAACACTCCCAGCCATCCTGTCAGCACAGCCAGCCCACCCCACAGGGAAGCAGAGTCAAAAGGAAGGAAGCATGGGCATGCTGGGAAGGGGGTGGAGGCAATAGCATGATGGGAGACGTAGTCACAAACATAGCTCACCCCCACAACTGTCCCATCAACACCACCCTGAACCATGCTCACATCACAGGGAGTGGAGAAGGACTCACAAGATGGCTGACACTGGCTACTGCTGTGGGGAGCACAAGGCCCTGCTGCCAACTGTGCACCAACAAACAGCAGGACACCACTGACTGACATCCTGAGAGACAACTTACACTCCCTGCAATGCAAGCACGTTCCATGGTGGGATAACTGACTGGGTGGGTGGGTGGGTGGGAAGGAGGTCTGGCTGTCAACCAAACACAATCAATGCAGACCATGTTCACACCCCAGAGAATACATAGAAATGCCCAAATAATGCAGGACAATGTGCCACACCAATATCAACCCCTGACTGTGACGACTTAGGACAATACAATGTACAGGCCCGCACCCCGAGGCACAGTCACAACTGTCAGGTGTGTCAACCACTGATGCCTGCAGAAACATGACATACATTGTTTGTGTCTCCCAAAAACAGGTGATGATAGGGACACAGCAGCAGACGCTGAGGAGTCCCAGTCCCAGGCTCAAGAGGATGCCGAGCTCACTGGCGTCGTACAGCCTCTGTCCTCCTCGGACGATGAAGAACAACCTGGCACATCCGGTGCAAGTCAACATGCTGCACCAGCAGGACCACCAGCTGCAGCACCAGCAGGTCCACCAGCTGCACCCCCTGCACCCACCCCTCCAACGACTGTCACCACGAATACCATCCCTGCCGACATGGACAGAATAAGGAACAACACCAGCGCAGTGACCCTGGACCAACCTGGGGCCATGGACACCACCACCACCACCAACCCCCAAGGTGGACCAGGGTTATCTGTGCGTGCAACTGCACACACTGCACATGTCAGCAGGGGTGGTGGGAGGGGTGGGAGACAGAGGTCGCTGCTTGCAGACGTTGCTGGTGTGCATGAAGACCCACAACTGGTACGCATAGCTGATGCGTACCAGTCCAGCACCGGAGAGCTCAGCCAGGTAGTGGGGCTCCTCAGAGACATTAAACAGCAGCAGGCTGCCCATCATGCCCGCTTGGACTCCCACATGTCCCAAGTGGAGTCACACATGTCACGTGTGGACTCCCACATGTCACGTGTGGACTCCCACATGACCCGCGTGGAGTCCAAGTGGGATGTACTACATGAGATGACGGCGGTGCACAGGGACATTTTACAATGCCTCCGCCAGATGAACAGCAACCAGTCCACACCTCCCTGTGTGCCAACAACATCTGGTACCGAACAAACTGCAACTGCCACAGGGAGGGAGGAGGACTCTGGCGGAGAGTCCCCTGCACCGCAGCAGCCTGCACTTGAGGGCCCCCCCAAGAAGAGGGGTCGTCCGAGGAGGGGAAAGTGAGAGGCTGATGGCCAAGCGCAACTCCCAGGAAGCCTGAACCTGTTCTGGATTTTCGCCTTTGTGCACAGACTGTTCACCCTGTTGATGGCAACACTACTCCCACACATTGCATGGGGAGTATAAGTTGGAACAATGTGTCAGACAACAGTGGCCCCGATACTGGGGATCCTGTCTACCTGGACTTTCTATTCATCTAGGAACTTGGGATTGCAAGATTCATGTACAGCACAATCCATCCTATGCACTATTATCACAATAAACACACTAATACACCATACTTGCCTCTGTCGTGATTCCAACGTGGGTGCTGTTATGGGGATGATGAACTGCAAAATTACACAGTGTATGCGAACTGCAACAGCAAGGACAACACAGGCATGTGAGTACAGGCAACGTGACACATATGAGGGAGACACACCACCAGGGCTACACAACACATACACACCTAGGCCATCTGACTCATTGCCTACACTGATGTTGCCAGGGAAGACGGTGCAATGCACAGACACCACACCCATTCCCAGTTGTAGTCAAGTAGCCCACAGGTGCAGTAAGCAAATGGCAGTCAAATGTGTGACCACAGACAACGCACATCACTAAGTGAAGCACAGGTTTATTACACAGTAGCAACATGCCGTAACCACTACAGATGCAAGGTAACCCCACCTGGTAGCGGGCACACAGTCAACAACTGTAGACAGAAGGAAGTCCATGGGTGTGGCGCACATCACCTGTAGGGACACAACAGCTACCAGCCTGGATGTGCAATCACGTCGTCGGTGGACACAGTTCACCAAACGAATCTGAAAGTACCCTGTGAAGGACAGAAATGACACACAGTCAAAAGCAATGCAGTACAGGACAGAACAGCAAAACTCATGCACAATACATGTTACAAGATACCCACCCAGAACCAAGTTAGCATGTCAACACTGTTGGGGAGTACAGCCCACCTGTCACCACACATCGCAACACACATCCTGTCAAGTAGCCCATGGACACACTCCAACAGCACCAGAGCACCACCCACACATCATGCCAACTCACATCATTCACATGACACCTCAGGATACTCACATTCAGCTAAAGAAGTTGGTGATGAGCTGTGTGCGGACATCACCATCACCATCATCATCATCATCGTCACTGGCATCGTGGTCCAGGCCAGGATCCTCCACAGGTGGCGGATGTTGGTCATCGTCATCCTGGATGAGAGGCAACTCCTTCCGCACTGCCAGGTTGTGGAGCATGCAGCAGACGATGATAATCTTGCACACTTTCGCAGGGGCATATGGGAGGGACCCTCCGGTCTTGTCCAGGCAGCGGAAGCGGCTCTTCAGGAGACCAAAGGTCCGCTCAATCACTCTCCTGGTCCGACCATGTGCCTCATTGTAGCGCATCTGGGCAGGTGTCACAGGGTTCCTGAGGGGTGTCAGCAACCACGGCATGTTGGGGTATCCCGAGTCACCTACGGACAGACAAGTGCACATCAGCTGACTTGGAAAAGTGGGCGGAATACTACAGATCAGATCACACACAATGGCACAAAGTCAGTACACACCGACAAGCCAGGCACGCTGGTTCTGCATCTGTGCCATCAACCTGGGGATGCGACTACTCCTCATCACAAAGGCATCGTGTGCTGAACCAGGGAAACGGGCACACACGTGTGTGATGGTCATGTCTGCAAGACACACCACCAGTGCATTGACCGAGTGGTAGTGCTTGCGGTTCCTGTAGGCCTGCTCCTGGGCCTGTGGTGGTACCAAAGCCACATGTGTCCCATCAATGGAGCCAATGACATGCGGCATCCTCCCCAGGGCATAAAAGTCACTCTTCACGTCAGTGAGTCGTCGCAGTCTAGGGAAATAGATGTACCGGTTCAGGAAGAGCAACATTGCCGCCAAAACATCGCGGAGCACACGGCTGAACATGGTCTGTGACATCCCACCAGCAGACGCCACAGTATGTTGGAAGGTACCGGTGGCAAAGAAGTGTAGGGCTGCCATCACCTTCACCTTGGGGGTCAGCGCTGTAGGATACGGCCGGCCAGGCTGCAAATGTGGGGACAACTGCACTGCCAAATCCTCAAATCCTCAATCCTCAATCAGCTGCCTGGTGAAGCGGTACCGTCGGATGCTGTCCCGTTCCACCATCGTTGCCAGGTCTGGGAATGGCCGATGGACAGCAGGAGCCCTGCAGTGCAGAGGAGAAGTAAGCAAGATCGCCAGTCACCCCACATATGCGGCATTGAACACACTCAAGATCCCAACATACATCATCATGAGGCACAACTACATGAAGTGTGCAGTACCGGAACGACATTTATGGTACATACATGGCCAACATCTGTCAACACGGTCCTACAGGTGGCATCAATTTGTCCCAGGTTGGCCCATTGGATATCATGATGCTGTGTCACAGTCACCCCCAGTGACATGTGAGGACAGATGTGCCCCAGGCACCACAGCTCAACGACAGGCACATTCCCAGGGACCCTGTAATGCCACATGGACACTGGCATCACCTGGAGTATCATGTGTACACCACAACAAAACAAACATGACCCCCACAGGTAGTGGCCACACTTGCCATGGCAGGAGAGCCATGGACGTCTGTGACACACACGCACAACATCAGAGTCCATGCACACACAACGTGGATGTGGAGACTGTCTCCCATTGTGCACATGAAATCAGAGACATTGTAAACACTACATGCACAAAGACTGTGGAGGGCCATCACTATTGTGCCACTGGGACACCCTGGCTCAAACATACCGTCCCACATGGGACTCACGGGGTATGTGACATGACATACACAAACACCACTGTGAAATGTGACCATGGCACATGCACAGATATGAACAGTTGCACATCACAGTGGTCACGTACACGTAACACCCATGATCCTGTCCCCATGAACACGTGCACAGCCTGGGGGTGGCTGCCCACAGGTGACACCCACAGGACAACATGTACACCAACATACACACAATAGGAAATGCAGCCTTACATGAGACAGGCATGCTGACATATGCCAGTCACATGTACAGTGATGCGTTGTACTGCAATGGACCGATCGGTGCCTCCGGCCGGCCCATTGCATTCAATGTGTGCGGGTACGCGTTGTACCCCTGTGCGCGTTGAACAGCAATGGACCGATCGGTGCCTCCGGCCGGCCCATTGCATTCAATGTGTGCGGGTACGCGTTGTACCCCTGTGCGCGTTGTACTGCAATGGACCGATCGGTGCCTCCGGCCGGCCCATTGCATTCAATGTGTGCGGGCACGCGTTGTACCCCTGTGCGCGTTGAACAGCAATGGACCGATCGGTGCCTCCGGCCGGCCCATTGCATTCAATGTGTGCGGGCACGCGTTGTACCCCTGTGCGCGTTGAACAGCAATGGACCGATCGGTGCCTCCGGCCGGCCCATTGCATTCAATGTGTGCGGGTACGCGTTGTACCCCTGTGCGCGTTGAACAGCAATGGACCGATCGGTGCCTCCGGCCGGCCCATTGCATTCAATGTGTGCGGGTACGCGTTGTACCCCTGTGCGCGTTGAACAGCAATGGACCGATCGGTGCCTCCGGCCGGCCCATTGCATTCAATGTGTGCGGGTACGCGTTGTACCCCTGTGCGCGTTGTACTGCAATGGACCGATCGGTGCCTCCGGCCGCCCATTGCATTCAATGTGTGCGGGTACGCGTTGTACCCCTGTGCGCGTTGTACTGCAATGGACCGATCGGTGCCTCCGGCCGGCCCATTGCTTTCAATGTGTGCGGGTACGCGTTGTACCCCTGTGCGCGTTGAACAGCAATGGACCGATCGGTGCCTCCGGCCGGCCCATTGCATTCAATGTGTGCGGGTACGCGTTGTACCCCTGTGCGCGTTGTACTGCAATGGACCGATCGGTGCCTCCGGCCGGCCCATTGCATTCAATGTGTGCGGGTACGCGTTGTACACCTGTGCGCGTTGTACTGCAATGGACCGATCGGTGCCTCCGGCCGGCCCATTGCATTCAATGTGCGGGTACGCGTTGTACCCCTGTGCGCGTTGTACTGCAATGGACCGATCGGTGCCTCCGGCCGGCCCATTGCTTTCAATGTGTGCGGGTACGCGTTGTACCCCTGTGCGCGTTGAACAGCAATGGACCGATCGGTGCCTCGGCCAGCCCATTGCATTCAATGTGTGCGGGTACGCGTTGTACCCCTGTGCGCGTTGAACAGCAATGGACCGATCGGTGCGCACCCATTGACAATGGGCTTGCCTGGCAACAGACGCGTTTTTGAATATTCGAACGAGTCGGTTGCTGGAAAATCAGTTGGTCACCCACAACAATGTTGCAAAATAATGTATGTCATGAAGTTGAAGATTTGAAGGATGCTGTGGGCGTGTTTTGGTGCTGCTATTCCATGGATTGGCCAGATTCAGAAGATGCAAACGACTTGGACCTATCACTTTGGACACAAGGGACAGTATCTGCCTCTCCAGCACATATATATTGCTGCATGTTCCCCTGAGAGCCCACTTGCCTGCACTACATGCTCCAGGACGACATCTGCCACTGCACTGCTGCTGTCTCTGCCCCTCTGGACCCTGCAATGGCACGTACTGTGGAGAGAGCCCCAGCCTTCAGCCTTGAAGAGAACCAGGCCCTGCTGGACAGCCTACTTCCACAGTACAGCAAGCTGTATGGGACACCAGGGGAGCAGGTGAGTGTTCTGTGCACTGCCTTTCTGAATGTGCATTTTGTCTGACTAGCAAGGCTGAGAGTCAGCACACCACTGGCTAGCAGGCTCACTGAGTAGTTGTCACCCCCATAGTGTGTAGTGACTTGCACTGGACAGGTATGGTGCAGTGACAGTGCTTCTGAACAGGGTTTTACTCCCCATGCTATGATACCATGTAGTGACTTCTGGAAAACTGTCCATGGGCAGCCGTGCACTGCCTGGGTACACCATGTGCCCCTGTGATTGCGACATGTATATGCAACTGTGTCATGCACGGATATGTTGCATGTGTAGTAATGTCCTTATCACTTTGTCATCCTGACAGGCTTCTGCCCATCGGAAGCATGAGATCTGGAAGGACATCGTCCGGGCTGTCCGGTCCGTGGGGGTCTACAAGCGCCGGATCCGCAACTGCCAAAAGAGGTGGCAGGACCTTCGGGGCTGGACCCGGAGGATTGCACGGGTCCAGCTGAAGCTGTCGCCTCCTCGCAGGAGGGGCGGAACACGGACCCTGACCCCCACATGCTCAGGATCCTGGCGGTGGTCTTTCCAGACCTGGATGGGCAGCTGAAGGCCAGAGAGCAGCAAGGAGGGGGTGAGTCAAAGACTGCACTGTGTACTCTGTCTAACATGTTATGTGCCCTCCTCGGGCCAGGTTGAACTGCCACAGTACAGCAGTCATGTTGTCCAGGAGCCATGTCCCTCTATTGTGCACTGCCCACTCCTCATCTGATACCCAGGTGTGGCCCTTACATGCAGGGAATTCTGTCACTTAGGACTGTGTCCTTGCAGTTTGCTTGACTCAAGGTGGGAGACAGCATCTGTTTCCCTGACTCTGTGGTGGGCATCATGGGTGGGTCCATTGCTTACACAATGCCTGTATTCTGACATGTATTCAGCGTGTTACTTTGATCTGTGGTCCAATTGCTGAGCTGATCCACCACATGTGGCTGGGGTACCTGGCACA
The DNA here is from genome assembly GCA_963921515.1 of Calotriton arnoldi. Lineage (NCBI taxonomy): Eukaryota > Metazoa > Chordata > Amphibia > Caudata > Salamandridae > Calotriton > Calotriton arnoldi. The sequence continues at coordinate 1,420,272 of CAWUFW010004560.1, read as the reverse complement.
CACCCATGCTGCGGGTGGGAACAATGTTTGGGCCCCAGGAGTATGTATATGACGTGTGTCACACATACTTAGCCAGCTGCCTACAGTCCAGGGCTCATCCCTCATTCATGTGGGGCTGGACAGTCATGCCTACTCCAGGCCATACAATACACTCTGTACTCCCACTCCCGTGTATCAGAGGACACATTGTGCACAGTGATTTGCCCCTCAGGTGTCTGCCTCTGTGTCAGTGTGCTGTGGATTAGTCGCCAGGACTGCTGTGGAGTTTCTTGGTAGGGGCTCAGCATGCCACTGGAGATGTGACCATAGGAGACGATACTTGTGTGACACATAGGTGTCTGATCAGCTGCCCATGCAGACTGGGGCATGTAAATGTGAAGTTCAGGCAGCTGTTCCCCATGCACAGCAGAGTGTGAGGGGCTCAGGTTCAGAGGGTAGTGTCACAGGTCTCCCATATGTCCAATAGGTATGACCTGGACAGATGAGGGTTAAGAGGATGTGTTGTGGGGGATGTACATGTGCACTTGTGCAGCTCCAGGACTTGCATTTCCCATGACCTACTATTGTGACACAGTGCAGAGTGTTGTTAGTCTGGCTGCAAAGTCATACATCACTGAGACAGTGATGTATGACTTTGCAGTCATGCCTCCGCCATGGCATGTGTCTACTGATTGGTGATCCTGCAGGGGAGTGACATGTGCTACATGCACACCATAGTGGCGCTGGCTATCAGGACATGGGTGCATCATGGTGTCTGTCGCTGGTATGCATCACATGCATTTCCTATTTGACTCTGGGCATCCCTTACATCCGTAAACCTGTACTGACTCAGTGGCAAGAGCTGTGATGTGTCCACACCGTGTCCTCTGCACTGTCCAACTACTGTGTACTTGGTGCATGTGTCAACACTGGGGTGTTGCAATCCAACAGACACCAGACAGATGGGTGCAAGGCCATGTGGGATGTGAGTGCCATGCTTGGCATCAGACTGACAATTGACTTCTCCTGTTCAATTAGTGCACTTTTAGCAATGTACAACTAATGATGCCAGGGCTTGCTCTGTGATGTGCTGTGCTCACAGTGGTGTGTGCGTTATGTGCAGGTGACTGATGTCTGTCTGTTTCCCCATTGTTTGCAGATACATCCACGGCCACGGAAGGGGACAGCTCCATGGACCAGGAGGAGCCGGAGAGCCAGACTGGGTCAGCAGCCGAGGAGTGGTCGGAGGGACCCAGTGGCACGGAGGGCGAGGGGAGCCACACCGAGGAGTCCTCAGCAGCATCCACCTCAGCTGAGGACCAGAGCAACTCGGAGGATGACTCCCTTGTGGAGGCGGGTGTCAGCAGCCACCACACCCCAGCTAGTGTTGCTGTCCCCGCCACCACCAGCACCACCACCGCCCTCCCATCGGCTCCCATTCCCCAGGTCCGTGGAGGCTCCCATGTCCGGGAGCGTGTCTCCTTTGGGCCAGGCACCGCACCCCTGCCCCTGTGTCCCCTGCTGCCCTGAGTGAGGAGTCTGTGTACCTCCTTCGCCAGCTCCATGTAGGGCAGACAGCCATGCTGAGTGTCCTCCATGCGCACACCGCGCTGTTGACTCAGCTGGTGTCGTTCATGGAGGGCATCTCATCGGGCATGTCTGACCTACAGAGGGGCAATAGGTCCATGGACTCCTCCCTGACGGCAGCAGTGTCCCTCCTCAAACGGTCCCTCACCCCTCCTGCCTCTGCTCCATCCACACTCCCCAGCACCTTACCCATCCCAGGCACACACACACTGGCACACACCAGCACACACACATCCAGCACACTGACACACACGCCAATGACAAAACGCACACGCAAGCACATTCAGGGGACTGAAGCCAGACTCACAGGGGATGGGGCCCTGGAACACACACACGCATCCACATGCACTGCGCAGTCCTCAGTTCCCTCTCCCTCCAAAGCACCCTCCCTTGCCTCACCTGCAACCCCAAAGTCACAGCAGCTCTTCCTCTGTGACCTCGGCCTCTTCCCCACCGATGAAGCTGCTCCAGCATCCCGGGGGAAGAGGAAGCCCACCCACACGGAGCAGAGTGCCCCTCGCCCCCGGACACCCTCCCCCAGGCGCAGACGGACTGAGGCCCCCACCCGCAAGTCCCCCGGAGTGCTAAGAGCAAGACCCCGCCACCGCCCTGCAGCTCAGGCACCAGGTCTCCGTCCTCCATCCCTCAGGCCCCCACTGCACAGGTGCCCCCACCACACCCTGCCCCAGGTTCCCCCACCCACAGATATACCATCCCCAAGATGCTCCGGCCTTCTCCCCTGCCACTTGCTCTCCCAGCACCACACCCCCCGCTGCGCTTGTCTGTGCCACTGATGTGGTGAGGGTGTCCTCCCCTCTGTCCAACCCACCTTGCCTGTTCCCCATTCTCCTCCCCTGGAGGTAGGCACTGCAGTGGAGTCCACTACCGCCCTGTCTGACTTGGGCACTGCAGTGGCGGACCTGTCCACCCCATCTGCAGGGTCCACTGCAGTTGTGCCGGCACCCACGACATCTGTGTCATGCCCCCCAGTTGTGCCGGCACACACCATGTCAGACACCTCCACTGCAGTTGTCAGTGGCTCTCCAGCACCCACCACCCCTTCCCTGACTCCCCCTGGTGAGCCCTGATCCTGTCCCTGCGGTGCCTGGCCTGCCCCCCGGTTGCCCCTCCTAGTGGATTGTCCCTGGTATTGTGCAGGCATGCGTAGGGTGACATCTGCCAGTGTCACCCTGTTTGAACTTTGACAATGGACTGGCCATTGGCCTTTGCTCTTTTTTCAGGACTTCGTTTGGCCTCAACACATATGCTGAATAAAGCAACTTTCTTTTCTCTAGTGCTCATGCTTCAGATGTACATGTTGTTGGTGCAGCTAACCATGCCCTTGCTGCAGTGATGGTGATATCTGGTCTCATGATTATGAAGTGTTACTGTGCAGGAACCCATGTGGTCCAGGGGGAATGTGTCCTATCATGTGGTGTATCCATGTCATCAATAGCAGCATCTGAGGGTGTCATGTGTTCAGTATTTGGCAATGGGTTTCCTACTTACATTGGCAATTTCACATCTGTGGCTTCCACCCCTGCACATCTGTTGTGCCTGCCATCGTTGCATTTGTCTACTTCCCTGACCGTGTTGCCATCTCCAGTGGACATGCAGGTTTGGGCATCAATGGGGAGGGACTCATCCGTGTAGTCAGTGCAACATTGCTATACAAGTGTGTTGGATCTGTGCTGATGATTCCGTTGGCACATCCATGACCAGGCTGATGTGATGGGAGCCCTCATTTGGTGCTAATTGTTGATTGTGTGACCAAGTGCTCAGCTGACATGATGGGGCCCTACTGAGGCAACATATGGCACAGCTTTCCTCACACAGGAGTGGAGTCCCCTCATGGCAGTGTGTACACGTGTGACATTGCCTGCGCCCAAGGTGTGTGTTGTATGTGCATGTCTGTGTGTTCACTTCCATTCATCTGCGCATGCTGTGATCCCTAGTGTTGTACCTGTTTGTGATGCTTGCTGACTTGAGCTATGTTCCCCCAAAGTCTTCTCCCTGTGTTCTCTGTGATGTGGGTGCATGGCACATTACTGGTCATCAGGGTGTCACCCATAGGTGTGTTTGCTGTCAGGGCAGAGTTTGTGTGCTGACGCAGATGGGTCACAGTCAGGTTTCCCTTTGGCACTTGTTGTTTGCCCCTGTCATGTGATTTCCAGTTTGTGTTATCTTTCAGTGATTGTGACACGTTGTGTGTGTGACTGCTGGCACTCCTTAGGGTCCGGGCTGCAATGTTGGTTGTTGTCTATGTGTGTTCTTTGTGGGTGACCTTGGCTTCTTCATTGGTGTGTGACTGTGGCTGGGATCCCATTGGTCGGTGTGGTATTGCCGTCATGTCCATGTACAGCGTAGTGTGCAGTGTGTCAGACATTCAGGAGTCTTGTTGAGTGTCCATGTGTGATGTGTTTCTACACCTTGGTTCCCACCCACCACCCTGGAATAGTAATGGGTGCATGTGCAATGTCACCAGTGCATGTGTACTTCACTGCTGCACATTGTTGGAGGTCGAGGGGTGTGGTGTTGAGTGTGTGCAGATGAGAGTTGTTGCCCGGCTAGTCCCCTGCCTCCATGTTGGCCTTGGCTTACTGGCCATGCTGATTGATTTGTGCTTGTGTAGGTGTGATGGTAGTTAGTTGCTCAGGACACCTGACTGTGGTTCACAGTGTGAACGACATTTAGCTTTGTCATCACAGTGGTATTTTTCTTCAGCCCAGGGTCACCACATTGTGGGGGCCCTGGGGGTGGTGCTGTGGTGTGTCTGTGACTTGCTGTGTCAGTTGTTGTTCCTACGTGCCTGTGTGACATGTGTGTTTTGTGCTCCCTCTCACCTGTCAATGCCTGCTTGCCCACATAGGGGATTTGGATCCATGAGTTACCTTAGTGTGGCAGTGTATGCACATCTGTATGATTGGTATTCAGCTCTCCTCATGTGTTGTGTTGTTGCCTGGGGACAATGGCACCCCCACCCCTCACCTGCTGTGTATGATGACAGTGTTGGTCTGCCTGTTTGTGTTTGTGCATCTGCACCACTGCATTGGCATATCTTGGGTGTGCCATTGGCTGTATGTTGTTTGGTGTGTTTCCCCTGCTGTCCCTGGGACTCCTAGGTCATCGGTCAGCACAGTGATCATGGTTTGTGTGTCCCATTGCTGCCATGGTATGGTATCTGTTCACCTCACATCTGCTGTCTCCACAGGGTATCTGCATTTGTGTGCCCATTGGTGCAAATATGTGGTTCTGCATTCTGATGGTCACTTCTGTCATTGTGTCATTGATGACTGTTGACGGTCTCAGCCACCATGGGTGTTGTTTGTCTGCACATGGCCAAAGGAATGTTTCATTTGCACTGCAGTATTTGGCTCCCCCAATTTATGTTGCAATGGGACACATACACTACTTTGCCACAGATGAGTTTTTGGTTCTGTGACCAGGAATGATCCATGCAGTTTGGCAGTTGCAGCTCTTTCTTTGTCAACAATTACCTTTTGGTCACTGTGATGATGAGGGTGTAGACCCCATTGCCACAATGGTCAAAATGTGCTTCAGCTATGGACCCCACACTTGCCTTTTGGTCACTGTGATGATGGGTGTTTAGACCCCATTGCCACAATGGTCAAACTGTGCTTCAGCTATGGACCCCACACTTACCTTTTGGTCACTGTGATGATGGGGGTTTAGACCCCATTGCCACAATGGTCAAAATGTGCTTCAGCTATGGACCCCACACTTACCTTTTGGTCACTGTGATGATGGGGGTTTAGGCCCCATTGCCACAATGGTCAAAATGTGCTTCAGCTATGGACCCCACACTTGCCTTTTGGTTACTGTGATGATGGGGGTTTAGACCCCATTGCCACAATGGTCAAAATGTGCTTCAGCTATGGACCCCACACTTACCTTTTGGTCACTGTGATGATGGGGGTTTAGGCCCCATTGCCACAATGGTCAAAATGTGCTTCAGCTATGGACCCCACACTTGCCTTTTGGTCACTGTGATGATGGGGGTTTAGGCCCCATTGCCACAATGGTCATGGGCTGCTTGCATTGTGGGTGCCACACACATATATGTGTGGCACATGTGCTAGGGGGTCACATTGTATGTTCAATGTCATGTTCGGTGTTGTAGGCATTTGACACAGCCTGCTCACACGCTTGTCATGGTGGTGGGGGGATGTCTTAATCTTGCATTCCCTAGGTTGTGGTGTGCTTGTTGTGTCATGCATTGTCCATCCTATGAGTGGGGGTGGTAGTAGTGGTAGGCATCCAGCCCCCCTGGCTAAGGGTGGTAGTAGTGGTGGGCATCCTGCCCCCTGGCTGAGGGTGGTAGTAGTGGTGGGCATCCTGCCCCCTGGGTGAGGGTGGTAGTAGTGGTAGGCATCCAGCCCCCTGGCTAAGGGTGGTAGTAGTGGTGGGCATCCTGCCCCCCTGGGTGAGGGTGGTAGTAGTGGTGGGCATCCTGCCCCCTGGGTGAGGGTGGTAGTAGTGGTAGGCATCCTGCCCCCCTGGGTGAGGGTGGTAGTAGTGGTAGGCATCCAGCCCCCCTGGCTAAGGGGTGGTGGTAGGCATCCAGCCCCCTGGCTAAGGGTGGTAGTAGTGGTGGGCATCCTGCCCCCCTGGGTGAGGGTGGTAGTAGTGGTAGGCATCCTGCCCCCCTGGGTGAGGGTGGTAGTAGTGGTGGGCATCCTGCCCCCTGGGTGAGGGTGGTAGTAGTGGTAGGCATCCTGCCCCCCTGGCTGAGGGTGGTAGTAGTGGTAGGCATCCAGCCCCCTGGCTAAGGGTGGTAGTAGTGGTAGGCATCCAGCCCCCTGGCTAAGGGTGGTAGTAGTGGTGGGCATCCTGCCCCCCTGGGTGAGGGTGGTAGTAGTGGTAGGCATCCTGCCCCCCTGGTTGAGGGTGGTAGTAGTGGTAGGCATCCAGCCCCCTGGCTAAGGGTGGTAGTAGTGGTGGGCATCCTGCCCCCCTGGGTGAGGGTGGTAGTAGTGGTAGGCATCCTGCCCCCTGGGTGGGGGTGGTAGTAGTGGTAGGCATCCAGCCCCCCTGGCTAAGGGTGGTAGTAGTGGTGGGCATCCTGCCCCCTGGCTAAGGGTGGTAGTAGTGGTGGGCATCCTGGCACCCCCTGGCTAAGGGTGGTAGTAGTGGTGGGCATCCTGCCCCCCTGGGTGAGGGTGGTAGTAGTGGTAGGCATCCTGCCCCCTGGCTAAGGGTGGTAGTAGTGGTGGGCATCCTGCCCCCCTGGGTGAGGGTGGTAGTAGTGGTGGGCATCCTGCCCCCCTGGGTGAGGGTGGTAGTAGTGGTAGGCATCCTGCCCCCTGGGTGAGGGTGGTAGTAGTGGTAGGCATCCAGCCCCCCTGGCTAAGGGTGGTAGTAGTGGTGGGCATCCTGCCCCCTGGCTAAGGGTGGTAGTAGTGGTGGGCATCCTGCCCCCCTGGGTGAGGGTGGTAGTAGTGGTAGGCATCCAGCCCCCTGGCTAAGGGTGGTAGTAGTGGTGGGCATCCTGCCCCCTGGGTGAGGGTGGTAGTAGTGGTGGGCATCCTGCCCCCTGGGTGAGGGTGGTAGTAGTGGTAGGCATCCTGCCCCCTGGGTGAGGGTGGTAGTAGTGGTAGGCATCCAGCCCCCCTGGCTAAGGGTGGTGGTAGGCATCCAGCCCCCCTGGCTAAGGGTGGTAGTAGTGGTGGGCATCCTGCCCCCTGGGTGAGGGTGGTAGTAGTGGTAGGCATCCTGCCCCCTGGTTGAGGGTGGTTGTGGTGGTTGGCATCCAGCCCCCTGGGTTGGGGTGGTGGCGCGCATTCAGGCCCCTGTGTGCATATGTGGCATTGGTGATGGGCATCCCGCCCCTATGGTGCTGCTGTTGCTGGTGTAAGTATATTCAGATTCCCAGTGTATGTGTGTGATGTGTCGTGTACGTGTTGTATGTGTTTTGTGGTTGGTGTCTGACTTACCTTCTGCGCCGTACGCGTCCGTGCCTGTTCCGGTAGTAGATGTAGAATATTGGTATGATCGGGACGAAGGGATTCATGGTTGGTTCGTGTCGTTCGTCCTTCTCGTTGCTTCGCGTCGTCCTCGTCGCTTGGCTCGTCCTCGTCGCTTCGCGTCGTCCTCGTCGGTGCTGTGTTCGTCTCGTAGCCGTGGATCGTGTTGTGGCGCGATTCGGAGCTTATGTGCGCCTCTCCGGATGCTTTGACGTGCCGTGCGTAGCGACGGGTTCGGCGCGTCACGAAGCGCATCGTACTTGTCCGGCCGGACGGGGCTGCATTTTCCCTTCCGTGCGACTCGATTCGGGCGTTTCCGGATTCGCCTCGGTCGGAGGAACAGGACCTGGTTTGGGTGAGTACGGCTCGGCCGGGATTTTTGCTGTTGTGCGCATCGTACTTGCTCGTTCGGTGTACTGTACGGATCGGTCGGGAAACTGGCTTTCGCATGGCTTTTTTCCCGACCGAATAGTATTGGGTGCGCCTCCGACCGAGATCGGAATCGGCCCCTAAATGTTGTCTGGATAAAAGGCTCTACCCTCCATCTTTTCAGAAAAGAATAATAATACATTTCTTAAAACAAGGCAAACCTGAAAGAGAACCCTCGTCATACGTTGTTAAATATGGACTATAAAACGTATACTATGGTCTTAACCAATCGAATAAATAGGATTATTCCCCTCTTTATACACCATGATCAAAATGGATTTATCACAGGCCGCAACTTAACAGCTAATACACCCTACATGGCCAAATTTATTGATCTAACAATAGCAGATACAATTCCTTAAGTGATCCTCTTGGTCAATGCTGAGAAAGCATTTGATCTGAAGAACTGGCAGTCTACTCTGAATCTTAAAGAAATTCAAATTCCCGGAAGAGCTCTCCAGGTCGATTGCTTCACTCTATCAAGGAACATCGGCAGAAGTGATTATTGATAATCATTCAGTAGACAATGTATCCAAGTTGGGGAAGCACCAGGCCACCTGTCCCCTTTGTCTGATTCTTTTCACTCTTTTTATAGTCCCCTAGCGCAATACATGCGAGCACATAGAAAGATTCAAGGCTCTTTTATAGAAGCATCAAATAATAAACTATAAGCAGAAGATATAGCTCTATTTCTGTTACCAACTAATGAGAACATACTTAATACGTTAGAAGCAATAAAGAGATATGCAAATCTAAGGGATTACAAAATAATCAAGCCAAAACTTAAGTTTTATTGTTCATCATACACCTATATATTGTACCCATTCACTGAAGTAGAAACTATAACAAAAATCCTAAACAATATTTAGGAGTCTATTTCTCGTAGCAACAGTATACGATATGTTTCTCAACGATCATGGTCCTTTGATTAAAAAAAATGCATAGACATTTGCAGTATGGAAATCTTAACTTTTATCCATAATTGGACAGGTAGCTTTATTTGAAATGTCCATTTGTCCTTTATTTTTTATTTTTTGTTCTTAACTATATTTTGTAAATTGGATGCAATTTTTTCCAATAAATCAATATATTTTACACACCCGATGACATTACCCTCAAAAGTAGGAAAGTTAGAGGGGTACATGTGCAAAGCCATGGAAAATAATTCCTACAGCCTTTGAGCAAGGTCAGGGAGGGGAAGAACAGAGGAGAGGGTGCTGACACCTGGCTCCTGGCCAAGGCAGGGAATTATTCTTGAATGTTTCCTGCTGCCCTTTAGGCACATCAGGGGAGATAGAGGTTAGGTTTCCTGCTATGTTCGACCATGGCCTATTTGCATGGCTGGGGAGGACTGTTGAACATTTTTCCTGAGCACGTGAGACTGCCGGGGAGGATTTGTAATACTGCACCACGGCCCTTAGGTGGTGTCGGAGATCACTTTACTCCCCTTTCCCCCACCTATTAGCCCAATGTAGGCAAGGACGTTGGTTGTTTAGGTTTTTTTTTTTTTTTAACACTTCCCAAGGTACGTTAACATACAATAGAATATTTTCGCTTTGGCCTACGTACTTTTGCATGATGCATGCTGGATCGAATTGGAGGTTTTCGTGTTTTGTTTTTTTTGAAGAACTTGTGCTCCAAAGTATTTTTATTTACCTCAACCTTGGTCTGTGGGAAAGAACCAACCATGGACAGCACATTTGATGGTGATGTAATGTAGTGGATACCTTCTGACTTTGAATCTCTGAATCTGGGTTCGCCTCGCAGCGTTAGTGCTTGTTTGACAATCTTGTGATTTTGGGTAAGTCATCTGTGTCTAAATATATGAAACGTGATTCACGGATGTAATAAGAATAGTGGTTCCTAAGTAAGAATATACGTTAGCTAAAGTGGCAGGATGACCCCTACTGACATATAACTCCCCCCCCCCTACTCTGACCTATGTTGTTTGAATATGAACTGGATTTAATGTGAGAAAACGGAAGCCATCACAGTGTTTTCCTTTCTCGTTGTTTCCTCAGTAATAAAGCAGCTGACTGCTGTCCTCATGTCCTATAAACCTAAGTCACAGTATACTAACTGCTATGTCATTTGCTACTGTTGTCCATAATAGTAGTCTTTATGCTATATCAATAACTAAATGGGGACAGCTTGGTCTTCATTTGATGACTGCCACAGTAGAAAGACTACTGCATGTTTGCTTGGAACAGCAGGAGGAATGGTGACCTTTCTAGTATGGGTATTACTGAATGACACCCGAGCTGCTGTCACCTACCTGACCCATAGTATTAAGCAGAAGAAGGAGGACCAGTTACCTTGGCAGCTTCCTATCACATTACCCAATTCTGAAACAGAAAACATCACCAGCCACCTGAGGCGGAACCTGCTGTCATGTTCTGGTCCAGCTACCCCGGGGTCATGAGATCAGGGCTGTCATGCTCAAGTCTTTGTTGGCGTGCTGATAAGAGATTTGAACTGGAAGGTTTTGCTTGCTTAGCTGGGCAAGGCCACAGAGGAGTCCTAAATGTTTCCCCTCAATCTGGGAAGAGGGTGGATGGGGCTGAGGTGCTGACAACTCCTTCCTCTGCAGAAGTCAAAGGTGAGGAAGATTTGCTGAAAGTTCCTCCCCAGCCATCGGGTATGGGATGGTTTCTGTACCTGACCCATGGGCAAGGTAGGGTTCAAATGTAAATGCCACCCTAAGACGCCACAGCAAGGACAGGGAGGCCACGGGTGTTCAATGGAATCTTTTATTTCAGAAACCATTCCCTAACTGCTATGTTAGGTAGGGAGCGATGCTGTCCACTTTGCATAATGCAACAGTAGACCTCCTATGGAGTTGTCGGGTTTGTTATTTTCCCCGATCCTGCGGTTCACAAACAGCATCGAGAAAAGGTTATAAACAAAGGAGATTTTTATCTTCCCCAAAAAGAATGCAACGCACCATATTTGCCATTGTTGTATAGTGCAGTATGTGGGTTTTGTTGTTTTTTTCTTAACCAAAAGAGTCCTTTCTCCTACTTCCTCCCCCTCATGTCCAAAATCAAGCACAAGGAAAACAAGGTAGCTACCCTTATACATTTTAGTGGGTTTTTAAAACGATTTTTTTTTTTTTTTTTTTAGTCCATTTATTCTTTACCCGTTCTTGAGTATCATAGAGATACAGCCAATGAAAGGGCGGGTCGCTGTGCACAATGGGCTCTGGGGCAGGTGGACTGGGCACAGGACATGACCTAACACCACATCATGCCGAGAACCCACTGTCAACTGTGAAAACCTATGTGCAGTAGGCTCTCGAGGGCGAAACAAAGCACTGGCCTCAGTAGATACTTTCAAAACGGACAAAGAGTGTCATAAAAAACTGATTTACTCCAAAGCACAGAAGGACCAAACCGTGTAAGGATTACATCAATAGCTCTACCATGTTCTGAAGCAAACATTTATAAAACATTTTGAATGGGAAATACGATTTGTTTCACTTTGCCCCTATTAACTCTGACCTCATTTCGTCAATCTGAAGTTGCTAGATAGTTTCGAGGTCGGAGAATGCCTTTTTGGAAAATTGCTTGCCATTTTTATCCAAGTCAACCAAATTTATTAGAGATCAAATAATCATTTCCTATGACAAGTGCAGGAAGCTATGTCTACAGAGCAGATATCGACCACACTATAAAATACACGGATGAAAAGATAAGCCCTGAAATCTACTCCAAGCACGTGCACATCCAATATCCCTTTTTTCATTTGAGGGGTGGTGGGTGGGGTGGCAAATCTTTCCCCAGCTTTTTACGATGCCCGCCGAGCATTCCTTCTGTGCAGACTCTCGGAGGTGGTGGAAGTGTAATTCTAATTGCTTTTAACCACCGTTTAATAATTACAGAGTCCTGCAGCAGCAGCAGCAGCAAGCCTTCAGCTGTAAAATGAATGACATTTGTAAAGGAAATTCCCAAAGCTCATTACAGAGAGATGCGAAATAAAGCATATTGACCTGTGCTATACAGAACGCCATTGGAAAGCCTCCTCGCTGGTATTAAATCACTCTCCGTATAGGTCACTCCTGCCTTCTTGACAAGCCAGATTCAGAAAGAACAAAACATCAATTCGAATAGCTGAAAAAACACAGACTTGGCTAATCTTTAAAAAAATGTATCTTTAAATTTGATACAGGCGAATTGTTCAAAATAAAAGACTTTAAAACAATATGCATGGTCCCATTGATATTATTTTTGAATACAACACATTCTCTCCTTTTCACAGTCTGCATATGTAGTAGAAACTTGATGTTAAAAAGCACTGGCTCTCACGAATGCTGGTTGGGGTAGCCATCTGTAGCTGCTGCTTCCCCTTGTTTGCCCGTTAGATCTGATGGAGTGAGGTTTGTAAAATACATCCTCATGAAATTAAGTAACCCCATAATAATATATTGACTGCATGAACCAATCAACTCTGAATGCACACATTTACATAAGGGGCAAATGCATTTTACATAATATACTAAACCATGTTGGCATGAATACGTATTAATAGTTTGCGCATTGAAAAACCGTACTAATGCATGTTTATGCCATGTTGTACATTGCACATTTTGCATGTTGCGCACAAATAACGAAAAGGTTGCTTTAAATTAATAGCTTTTGCTAGGATTTAATTAACACAGGGCATTAGTATGGTGGGAGGTAAACATAATGGGTTTTATTTCACGAATTAATATTTTTTTGTGTTTGTTTACTTTAGTACGGGATTGGGCCTGCATGAAAATGGCCTCTCGTTTAAACCAGCATGTGGTTGGCCTGGTCGATGTAAAGTGTGCATGCGCCAGGATGGGTTGCCTGCTCGCAGACTACAGAGTGTACCAGCTGATGTAACTCGTGTGAAGGCCATGTTGACCTGTGTCCTATTGTTTGTGTGCCAAGACGCGACAGCGACTGTGGGAACAGCCATCACTACGTGCAATTCGAATGTGAAACGGATATCATAATGTACAATGTGACAAAATGTATAATTATGAATGTCAGTGGTATACGAATGTATTGGTCTTAAATTCTTCCTCTGTTAGAACCGGTATAGGATGGATTTGTGAGGAGAACTGGATGAGGCGACCCTAGTATGATTTATGACAACCAATCACAGACCGAGTTTCTACCGATACTGCAACATTGTAAGATAGTAAGCTAGACAGAAGAGTATAATTGATATCCCAATTAGGGGTGTGTCAGACGCAGATGAGAGCTCAGACGAGAGCAGATCAGAACAGACGAGACGAGAGAACAGATGAGACAGAGAGAGAAGGGTCGGAGAGAGATCAGTCGAACCTGAGGCTGTGCGGTCCGGTATAGCAGTGCAGGCCGGAGTGGCAGATCCAAGACAGAGAGAGCAGACCAGCACAAAGCCAGAGAACACTTTAGGTACGAGAACGTTGCGGGAGTGCTTGGGAGGAGATTGCGTCCGAGGAGAACTAGATCAAGGTAGATTAATTGGGAGATTAATTTAGTAGTTAGTTTATGGCAAGCTTAGCTGCATCTGTCCTGTTAACTTTGTCCTCTGAGCCTATCTCTGGGGACCTCTTGCCACAACCTCGGCCCAGGAAGTGGTTTTCCTGATTCTTTGGTGGGTATCACCCTCCTTGATTGCTTAATTCTGCAAGTATATTTCTACAAGTATTTATGCTGTACCTTCTCTTCCCCATTCCAATGCATGCTTTGATATCGATGCAAATGATTCATTTTGATTACATTGCTTGATAATTTGTTCTCTTATATGTAATCTTGTGTGTGCACTGACAATCAATTTAAGAGCATTTAATAAGATAAAATCATTAACTGAAGAAATGACTCTGTGGTTATTTAGTTAAATATTAAACTGTTTAGTTAATCATAGTCACCATCAACTCTTCAACTAATGGTCCATCGACCAAAGGAAGAAGTAAGTTGAGATTACGAATAGTTAGAATTATATACAAATGTTATTAATGTAAAGCATAATACTTAATAATACTGACAAATTAAACCCCCCAAATCCAGCGCCTGTTCTCAGGGATTATATATGGGTAATGTGTGATGGGCCCCGTTGTTTGGTAAAACAATTTATGTATGACGAGATTTCCTTTGGTCCCTGGCTCATGAATTTAGGGGTTGCGCTGGATCAGATTCCCTGGAACTACTTTTGCCCCCCCCCCCCCGGCCTCAGGGATCAAGAAGGGAACAGCAAGAGCCAAGGCCGCCCTGACCGTACCGGGCACGGGCGTTTCCCGGGGAGGCTGGAAGGGTGGGTGGGCGCTTTTGTTACTGGGGGCCTGTTTTGTAGCAGTGCAGCAGTTTAGAAAGCACTGCAGAGTTCTTTCTATTTCCAATAGTTTTCAGGGAACAATAAAAGTGCCAAGATAGCTCTGGTGATTAATGTACCTGCTGATCGAAGTTTTTTCTAGTGGCAGCTTTGACTTATCTAAGGTAGTGTAGAGGGTTAATATGTCTGCCACAAATAGTGTGCACTATGTGGATCACAGAACAGTATTTTATGTGCATAGCACCACTCTTGTAGTGGTCAGGCTCGCTCGATGCACTCGCTCCCTATGAACCATATGGGGGCTGGTCTTACAAAATTTGCCAGGGCTGCTTTAGGTTCCCAGTCCAGCCCTGGCAAGAGCAAAACGTAAGCAGTGCTCTAAGAGCTGTATTTATTTTCATTAGTCGAGCTGTTGACCTCCATTTACCCATCAGCAGGAAATAAGATGTTTTTGAAGGGACAAGGTATCAGCAATGTGATGTCATCGGTGGTCAAAAGGTGCAGTGCGCCTTCCACAACCTCTCACATTCTGGTGAATCAACATTATACTTATTGAGAAAAAATAAGCATTTTTTTCTGTGAGAAAGTGTGTCTTTGTCAAGTCAAATCCACTTACCTGAATTTCCAGATCTCTGCGGAAGCAAAGATTTCCTGCTCACGCCGAGAAGCTAATTCTCAACACAGAAGTATCCTTTGTCTATGAGAGAGAGAGAGAGGGAGAGAAAGAGAGAAGAGTCGCCTCCTTTGCTCTTGATTTCTGCTCGACCTACAGTGACCTTTGAGGTTGGTTGTCTCTTTCTTGTTTGACAGTTAAGAAATTAAGCATAAGCATCAGCAACTGTAACATGGGTGGGCACAGTTATTAGCTCCCTATTTCTTTGATCAGTTACCATGATCACTTTCCCTCGTGCCTGGTTTGGTCCTATTTATTATGTCGATGTGAAGGTGAAGATTACAACTACTTACTCCAAGGCAAGAGAAGGTTCTTTTTTATTCCAAGTTTATTGGTAAAAGTGCAGGATTCCACAGAGGTTCATCCTCGTCGTGTGCTTTCCATCTGAAACTGCCCAAGCAGTGGCATTCAGAACCCACAGAGTGAGTGAGCATCCACAGGCCATATATTGAATATCAACAAGGTTATAAGCTACATAGCAGTACTGTCAAAACATAACAACTGTATGACATGTGCAAAACATCTAACAGAAAGTAATAAAGAAAGGACTAAATCCCATGTCCACATCATTACATCTTCTTTCCCCTTATAAAACAAAAGAACCTTATACAGAGAGAATTATTAGAGAACAGAGTCTTTGTACTTCAGAGGTGCAGCAACATTATGTGACAGCCTGGTCACCATGTTTATTTAATCATGCGAAGTGCCTATGACCATTGTGTCATGAGAAATGTCTGCATTGTCTTGAGATTGACTCTGAAGGGTTTCTTGAACACTTTCTATGCTGGCATTTTGTAAACCTGGGTGTGAGTGTGAGCCAGCAAGCACACAGTCAACATTCCTGTCCTTGGTTGACATTTCATCAAAATACCAATGAGAAATATCATGTAAACCATTACACTGGTAAATGTTATTAGACAAAATGCCAACTTGCCTGATCAGGAGAAAGTTTGACTAAACACTTCCTACTCCGCCACCCCCTTTTATCCAAAAATAAAGAATCTTTTGACACTTTCAAGACCTGAACAGGAAAAAATAGAAGCCCCTTTTTTGACCTTGACTGGGATTTTGAACATAACCCAAACTCCAACTAAAAAATCTTGATCTTTCACCTGGTGTTTAGAGTCAAGATACATATTTTGCAAATTTTGCCACAGAGAGGTGGTATGTAATATTTTTTGTCTGTCAGAACATGCATAACAATTAATAGATTTACCATTTAAATCTTTGATCCAATCAGGGCACACATTTGCCCGTGGATCCCTTTTACGTAATAGGTGGAAAAGAGAGATCCCAGTAATAGAGTGTTGGGTCATTAAATAGGACCAAAGTTTCCTACTCAAAACTCCTTCCACTGGCATATTATTGGCAATGGCTGTTTGTATACCCTCCTTCATGAATCTGTTAATTCATTCCACAAGTCTGTTAGGAGAAGGGGAATAATGAGCCACTCTAAGGGGCATATTCACAAGGAGCTATCGCCGAATTAACAGCACTTTATCGCAGCCAAAGTCGTGATAAATGTACCCCCCCATTCACAAGCCGGTGTTAACAGCCCACAGCACCAGTTTTCCCGCGATAGCAGCCGCAAAAAACATCGCCACAGAGGACCCTCGCAAATATCGCTAATGAGATGCAGAGTAGGCGTTCCCGTGACAAAAGCAGAGACAACAGCAGAGACAACAGCACACCTCAACATTCACAACGACCAGCCACATCCACGATAAAAACACAAAACAGGCGATAAGGCGTGTTAGCACCAGGAAATCTACACCTGCTCTGACCTGGTGTAAACTCGGACGGCAGCCAGCACCACAAAAGGGAGCACAGCCCAGGGCCACATCCCAAGGGCAACAGATGCCATGGAGCCACACATCATGCGGCCCGGACACCCAGGAGGGCCACAACACCCACCGCCACCACCCCAGGACCACCCCTCCCTGGCACCCCCCCCGACCAAAGACATGCCACATCAGCCAAACCTAAACATGTACAAAATATTCCGCCTGATGCCGCACAATCACAACTGGTGACATGGATGTGTCGTCACAGAAATGACCAGCACACATTCACTTTCGAAGCAACAAATGAAACTTTATTAAAATGAACAACGAAATGAAATGAAGACACATGGCCGCTCCCCTCCGGACAATACGTAGGTCACAGCCTGTAAGACAAAAAACATGATGAGAAGGTGTGTCCTGCGCACATCAGAGGACAGAGAGAGAGCGAAGGAGAGCGAGAGGAAGAGAGGGAGGGAGAGAGAGAGGAAGAGAGGAAGAGAGGGAGAGAGAGAGAGAGAGAGAAGAGGAGAGAGAGAGGGAGAGAGAGAAAGAGGAAGAGAGGGAGAGAGAGAGAGAGAGAAGCGGAGAGAGAGAGGAAGAGAGGGAGAGAGAGAGAGTGCCGCCCCTGCGCACCCAGGCCACAATGCTCACCTGCTGCCACCGGTGTGTCTCCAACCACGTGCCGGTATGTAGGGCAGTTCACCAGGTCACACATCTCATTCAGAGCCGTCAGCTGAAACAGAGCCCAGATACATGACTGGCACGGTACACACACTTGCACAAGACAACATCGCCTGCCCACCCATGCACATCCAGGCAGAGGCACCCCAACCCCTCCCGCTGCCCATCGGAGCATGCCCGCCCGTGCACACCCAGGCCTCAATGCTCACCTTCTGCCACCGGCACGTAGACAGGAGGTCCCACCACGTGCCGCTGCAAGCCACAAGCCCGGGGCCCGCAGACATGGCACCCTCCACATCATGCAGCCCCGCGCCGCAGGCCACCAGGTCTCACGTTTGGTGCTGGGTCTTGATTACTCCATGGCAGAGGACATACCAGTGCACCCGGCATCATCGCAGGCTGCACACCCACTCAGCCCAATGGGTGCCACCAACTCTGGCATCCCGGAAGTGACGCCACGGGGTGGTAGGCCCGCGCTGCCCGCTGGCTCTGCCTACACTGCGATCCAGCAGGGCACACAAGACCTGAGCTGTCCGGACCGCCGGGACGGGGCATCATCGCAGGCTGCACACCCGCTCAGCAGCTCAAGGTGCCACTGACTCAGTGCACCCAAAGTCACCGTCCCATGGCGGGGTGCCTGTGCCGTCCGCAAGGCCTCGGATGCCACTAACCCTGTGCAACCCCAGTCTGCGCCACGTGGTGGTAGGCCCGTGCCGTACTCCAGGCCTCGGATGCCACTAACCCTGTGCAACCCCAGTCTGCGCCACGTGGTGGTAGGCCCGTGCCGTACTCCAGGCCTCGGATGCCACTAACACTGTGCGCAGCAACTCATGGGCCCTATATGAGTGCAAACCGTGGGGCGTCCGTCATCCAGTCACCACCAGAAGAGGGGAATGTGACGTCGTCTGACCCTTATGTTGGCAGAGTCACATGGCCTGTGACGCCTGTGCCGGATGGGTGTGGTGTGTGTGAAAACCTGCCCTCAGGGAGTGGCTGTGACATGCTGACAACTAGACCAGTGACCCGCACACCACCAGCGAGTACGGCTGCGACGGGTAGCAATGAGGGCCCCCCCTCGGTGCGTAAGCGGAGTGGAGTGGCCTGCCGAACGCCGGACCAGCGCAGGACCTGCAACAATGACTCGTGGGCTCTGGGCGTGGTCCAGTCCATGTCCGGACAAGGAAGTGACTGATGCGTGTGTCCCTGCTGCAGTGTTCACAGAACCCGCTATACAAGATGCAATGTCGCACCCCCTTACTGGCATCCCACAGGATGAACATCATTGACGCAAGGGAAGGCACTGTCCCCACATTCATCCACACAGGAATGACGTAAGACCCAGTGCGTCACTGGATGTTTATTTGCACATCCAGTGCAGTCATGCAGCTGGAGCGGTACAGGGCAATACCGAGCACACCACACAATATGGGCCCGTGGAGGGCCAGCCAGTGTCCATCCCGGGATGACCTGTACTGCGGAAGAGGAAGGGTACAGTCCGCAGTCTGTCCGCCGTGTCATTGCTCGTCAAACAGCATGTGGCAGTCCATGTCGCTGTCCAAGGTGAGTGCTTCGGAGTGTATCGGGTGTCAGAGGTAGGTCTTGAGACCATGTGCGGCACCAAGCAGAAACAGGCAAGGTGGCGGTAATGGATGCTAGTGGCTGACCCTCCTGACCACAGTCCCATCCACGTCCTCGTCCCCGGGTGTGTGCCCTGCCCCACCTGTGGGTGTTGCAGTGCCGGCTGCGGCACTGTGTGCCACTGACTCATCAGGGGCCGGAGGAGGATTGTCGGCCGCACTGTGTGGCAGTGACACATCAGGTGCAGTAGTGGATACGCCTGCTGCACTGGGAGGCACTGACACACCAGGGGGCGGAGATGTGGATGGTGTGGGGGCAGCAGCATTCATCATCGCCACGCCTTGTGGCAGCAATGCCATGACGAGGACATGCAGGGCACGGTAGATCCCAGCTACATTACGCCGATGTGCACCGGAGGCTGCCATCCTTTCTGCCTCCATCCGCACCATGTCCTCCATGAGCCTCCGCATGTGTGCCAGCTCAAGGCTGGCATCGCTGGGGCCACTGTGAGCGGACAGGTATTCTTCCCTCCGTGTCATGACTCCAGAGATGTCAGTCAGGGCTCACTGGAGACCATGGGGCGGACATAGACACCCAAGGATGGCGTCCAGTTTGTTTGCCATGAGCTCGAACCCCACCCGGACCTGCTCGGCCGTCTCCATCTGGCCCTCTAGCACAAGGCGTTGGAAGGCCATTTGTTGTTCCTGGTGGTCTTGGGAGGGTGCCGGCGCTGTGGGTGCCTCCAGCTGGGTGGTTTGGCTGGTGGGTGGGGTCTCATGGATGTAGCTGGGCTGCCCTGATCCTGGAGGGGAGTTGCGGAGGTGGTCAATGAGGTCTTGGATGGTTTGGATGTCGATGCTGGTGTTGTCCTCCTCCTCGTCATCAGTGAACAGTGGCTGTGACTGCTCTGCAGGAGGTGTTGTAGATGCCCCTGCGATGTGAAGGGGAGATGGTGTATTACAATTAGGGCTCCCGGTTTTATGGTATTTACTTTTTCGACATTTCCGTCTGTATTTATCCATATTTATTTTTTGCTAATTTTGTCTGTATTTATCCATTTTTATTTTGTGTTTTCTGTGCAAATGAAGCTGCAATGGGTATTTTTCCACATTTATTTGACTGATAAATGTAAATTTGCATTTGAATGTCCAAATTGTTTCAGCAGTATACAGTGCAATAGCGTTATCTGAAAACACTTGCATTGTAGAATATCATAATTAACTGTAGATCTGCACTTAATTGAGCTTAATTAGGAAACCTACTGTCTTTTTCCATCTCCCCTGCCTCTCAATCTGTACACCTGCTGACCTGGCACTCATGATTGACAGTAGAAAAAAACATCCAAAGACAACTTATTTTCCGTATTTTTCTGTATTTAAAAATAAATTCAGACAGGAAAAAAATAGTTTTCTGTCTGTATTTATCTGTAAAAATCCGTAAAAACGGAAAACTGGGAGCCCTAATTACAATGTGTCCGCATGTATGAAGCCGCATGGTACAGGTTGACATTCAGACAGCATGGCATTGTACATTGTGACAGTGTGTGGGTCTGGGCGAGGACCCAGAGTGATTGTGGGTGTACACTGTGCCCTGCTTGCTTGTGCATGTGTGCCATTGTGGCCATCTCCCCCCGTCCCCCAGTACCTGGTGGTCACTCACCCTGTTGCGGTTGTGTTGTGTCCTGTCGAGCAGTGTCCGGTCCCCCGACTCCGGCCACAGTCTCCACACTGATGACTGTCGACACCAGCTCCTCCATGTCATCCAGCTCCAGCTGTGGCGCTGGGCCCCCACCTCCGGTCTGGTTGCTGCCTTCAGGTTGGCGGAGAGTTTATCCTTGATCTTCCGCTTGATGTCATTTCATCGCCTCTTGACATCGTCCATTGTCCGCTTGTGCTCTCCGACGGCATTCACCTTGCCGACGATGTCCCGCCATATTCCATTTTTGGTGCCCAATGACACGTTGGAGGTGACGAAGAGTTGTTGATGGTGTTCCATCACCTCCGTGACTATGATCCTGTTCGCCTGCGGACTGAACTTGGTCTTCCTCGTCTTCTTGTCCTTGCCCTTCCCTGTCCCCGAGGTCCCTGGCTGGTCATCCGGGGTGCTTGTGGGGTTGCGCTCGTCCTCTGCGCCTGCTCCGGCTGCCTCCATGGTGCTTGTGTGTTGGTCAGTTTGTGTGTGGATTTTTTTTCCTGCTTTTATGGAGGTTTCTGACGCCTGCCAGGTGTGTGTTGCAGGCCTGGCGCTGCTTGTCACTGGTTTCCTCATCGCGCTTTGGCCCATCGCGGGTTTTTTGGTGTTGTGGTTTGTGTTTTTATCTCCATCGTGGTGGTTGTATCGCGGACTTTGTCCGCGGGTTCGGCAGGCCATCGCATGGTACCGCCTTGTTGTGAATTCCACGTTGACACGTGGATATTTTCCTGCGATATTGAAAGTTGCGTTACGCTACTCTTGCGGTAGTTATCACACGTTCTTGTGAATATACCCCTAGGATGTTTGATATGGTGAGATAACAAAATATTACTCATACGTGCTAAAGTGAAATGAGTACTATCGTCAGTCACCAATTCTTGGGGACTGCCCTTAGTATTGAACACCTAGCCTAAACAGTTTATGACTGCCATGGTGTTGGGTGCAGACATAAAGTCACAGTAAACCCATTTTGAGTAACAGTCTATTAAGCTCATGAGATACTTTTTGTCAGCAGGCAAGAGATCAAAAGGACCTGCTAAATCCAAAGCAACTTTGCTCCAGGCTTCACTAGGAATAGGCACAACATGCAAAGGAGTGTGAGGCATTTGCCAGAGTTTGTCAGACAACAAACACGTTTAAAATGTATTGATCTATTGTGAAATATATCTATCCACTGAAGGCCACCAAAAGTGCTGTTTCAGAATTCAACCGGTTCCACCAACCCCGAGATGTCCCTCATGTGCAGCTTCAATGAGCTTACTAAGTAGAGACACTGATGGGACACAGACATCAGCACGCATTAAAACACCCTTAAGTATAGACAGTTATGTGGCTATTTGTGCAAAAGGTGTGAGAGGTGATGAAAGAGAGCGCTCCTTGGGCCACCCTTTTCTTACCCACTCCATGGCTGAATGTAACACTCCATCCTTTTGTGTGGCATCCAACCATTCTTTATAATGTACCCCACCTACAGACTCTAACAAATCTTCTACATTTGCAACCACACATTCCACATCATCTTGTGTGTCATCTTGTACAGTACCCTGCAAAGGCATTCCGGAAAGGCAATCAGCACTGACATTTCGCTCCCCATTTATGTGTTTGATAAGAAAATTGTGTTCCTGTAAATGAGACAAAAGTCTCACTAATCTTGCAGAGGACTTGCCTGCTCCATAGCCATTTGAAAGATGTAATAGTGGTCTGTGGTCAGTGTAAAGTGCGCGTGCTCTCTCTGTTACATATGGTAAGATTGGTCTACACCTGTTTGGCATATTTAATTTACCTATCAGTCCCTTGTAAAGTGGTATCTCATATACCCAGGGCTGGTAAATTAAATGGTACTGGTGGGCTTGCAGCACTGATTGCGCCACCCACCAAAGTAGCCTTTCAAACCTATCTCAGGCCTCTGCCATTGCAGGGCCTGTGCGCGCAGTATTACTGCCGCTGTGACGTGGCACCTAAAGTGTGTGCCATGTCTGTGACCCCCCTTTTACTGCATGTCAGTCACCCCTAAGGTAGGCCCTAGCTAGCCCTATGGGCAGGATGCATAGTAGGTAAAAGATAGGACATGTACCTTAAGTGCGTGACCTGTCCTGGTAGTGACAAACAGCCATTTTAGTTTCTCACTACTGTGGGGTGCCGTCCCATAGGAATGCAATGTGGATTCCCTGATAAGTGTTTCAGTGGTAATTCCTGATATGAGAGGCACAGTGTGGTCAAGTTTGGTATATTTGGAATGGTAATAATAAATGCTGCGCAATGGTGTGCGCAGATTTATTATAACTATTTTAGAAATGCCACTTTTAGAAGTTGGCATTTCTGTGTGCTGTGTGTCTGCCTGCCTGATGTGAATTGCATGTCTGGCTTTTGAGTGGCAGGGGCTGGTGAGGTGTGTGTGGCTCCAGGAGGGGCAGGGTGAGTCAGCGCTAGGCTGAATGGGACACCTACATTTGGAGTAGTGGGAGGAGTAGTCCCCTGACCCTGAATAGGATTGTGCCTGCCCTGTACAATGCTGGCTCCGCCCCCTGTGGTGTGTCTGATCACCGAGCCCCACCTGACAAAGGGGAAGAGGAACCTGGTAAACAGAGTGCTCCAATTCCCCCCTGAACCAGTTTTTGCTGGTTCCACCAAGCCCTGTACTGCAGACAACGCAAATGTGTAGTATAAATATAGGGGCTGTGACCCCATGAAGTGTGCTGTTCCTGGACTTGTTGGGGGCTTGCTGCTGCTGGGGGCCCAGGAGGAGCCACCACAAGGGACTGCCTCCCTACTGGAGGGCCCTGTGTGCTGGCCTGCCTGGGCCCAGCTTTGCGCCCTTAAACCTTCAGGACTTCCAAGGACTGTGAGCCCATGGCGCATTCTGAGCGCTGGATTTTAATTGCAAGGAGAAGAGGAGCATGCGTGCGTTGCAGCGCACTGCTGAAGCGAATCCCGGCGTGTGGGGTTCCCCCTAACCTGCTGATTTGTGAGCGGGAGCCCACCCCGCAGTTTCGCAGCTTAGGCGGGTGCCCACCCCGCACTTTAACGTGAATCGGAGAAACGGGCCGCCGTGGTTGCCAGCGACGACCCGGAAGTCAGGCAGGACGAGCCTGATGGTGGGCGGGGCCTCGCGCCCTCTAGGGCGGAAGCTGCGGCCGGTGAACGAGCGGAGCTCCCATACGGCAGGGAGAGCCCCGCGTGCAGAAGCAGTGTGGTGATTGCGGCAGGGAGGGCCTGAGGCACATTGTCGGTGCCTGCCCCCGCCGCATTGAAGGAGAACTGCCCAGAAGGAGTTCGACCGGAGCCTCGCAGGCTCCATGCCGAGTCCCGGTGAATGGGGGTTCCCCTTGGTGCAGCTTAAGAGAGGTCCCAGCAGCGGGACCTGTCGGGGCACATTGTCGGTGCCCGGGGATTGTAGGCAGAGTCCTCCCCAGAGCCCCGGTGAGTGGGGCTCCGCTGTGAGCTTGGTGGGGGTGGTGAGTCGGGGCACATTGTCGGTGCCCGCCACCCCCTGTGGTCGCTTCTTAGGGCACCGTGAGTGCCCGGGCTGTTTTCACAGCTGTCCCGCATGACAGTGGGCACTGCAATGTGGGACAAATTATTTACAGAGTCCCAGTGGGGGCTCAGTGGGCACGTTGGTGCCAAGGTGGTTCCTCAGCTGCACCGCGAGAGCGCGGGCAGCTGCAACAAAGGGGGTCACTTCTTTTTGATAATTAGGAAGGGGTGAGGGCACCCTGCGCCCCCAGCACATTTGCGCACCCAGTGCTTTGGGGCACATTGCTTGTCGCTGCATTGGCAGCCAGAGGGCACAGTGAGTGCCCATGCCCACATTTGGCTTCACAGCTGCACAGCAAGTAGTGGCAGCTGCAACGTTTAGGCCAGCACAGTTGCGCACTTTGGATTCTGCTGCATTGGCAGCACTCCCTGACATTTGGGACACATGGTATTTGAGCCCCTAGAGAAGGCCAGTTGGCCTGGGGGTCAGTTGTAGGTTGGTAGGGCGCAGGGCCATATTGTGATTTATGTCTAAAGTACTAAATGTGATTTATGCACCCTGGTTTATGCCTCTCATGATGTCTATGCTTCTTATGAGGTTATTGCATAATGTGTTTATGCTGGTGAGGCCTAATGCGTAATGTGTTTATGCTTAGGATGATGTCTATGCTTCTTATGAGGTTATTGCATAATGTGTTTATGCTGGTGAGGCCTAATGCGTAATGTGTTTATACCTTAGGATGGTGTCTAATGCTAATGTGATAATGCTTAGGTCATTATGGTACCAGTAGTTACTGGTTGTGTTTTAGATTTACCTACCTGATCTAATGGTTCTGACAGTGGCCCGATTGGCCCTGTCCTGTAAATAATCCCCTGTGAATATTGCCTAGTGCCAGTTGGCACAGTGTAAATGTGTGATTATGTTTCTAATGTGTTTATGATAATACAAAGGCTATTTTTTATATAACCTTGTGTGGAGTTCCTTTTGTGGTGTGCCTAGTGTGTTGCTGCTGTGTGTGTGTGTTGCGCAAACGCTTTACACATTGCCTCTGGGATAAGCCTGACTGCTCGTGCCAAGCTACCAAGGGGTGAGCAGGGGTTATCTTCAGCGTTTAACTCCCTTGCCCTGACTAGAGTGGTGGTTTCTGCCTGGCTTAGGCGCAAGCCCTAGCCAACCAGAAATCCCATTTCTAACATTGGTTGTCAGCGGTGAGGATAGGACTTGCGTTTGCGCAGTACCACAGCAACAACTGGTTGCACTACAAACTCTGCATTTAGAGAATCACATGTTTGGGGATTATTTCTACTGATTATTTTTCTCCTAAAAGTGTCATTTTTTGAATTGTGTTCTCCTGTTGAACTGTGGGTTGTGTATCTTGCAAAGATGGGGTTAACCTATAATGAGGATAACCTTTTGGAGTACCCCAGGGAGGAGAGAGAAAATGACAGGGCGGGGACGCCAGTAGGTGGGGAGGATCCCATAGATAGGGAGTCCCTTGCTGGGTCCAGTGCTGGGGGCAGTGCCCCGTCCCTTTCCCTGTCCCCAGAGGAGTGGGTGGATAGGAGGGAAGAAAGGGAGCATCAGCTGGCGTTGGAAAGGCTCAAAGTGGAGCTAGCGCAGCTGAGTGTGGAGGAGAAAAAGCTAGCTCTGGAGGGTAGGTTATCCCCTGAGTGCAGTTTTAGTTGTCTGGATTCACCAGTAAGGGTGGGATCCAGTGGTGGCAGCAATATGGAGTCCAGTGCAGGAAGTCCCATTCCCAGTTCCCAGAGTATGGTACCTAGTTCCCAGTTAGAGGGGTACAGGTTGAGATTCAGGGGCAGTAAGAAACTGTCTCACCAGTCTTGGGGGGAGTATGTGGATGAGTGTTGTGATGCACTTGACTATTGGGTGATGGTTAGTACGGCAAATGATTTTGAAGGGCTGTTCAATCTGGTTGTCAGAGAGCACCTGTTCAGTAATTGTTTTCCGGGGTTGCACCAACACCTGTTGGGGTGTAAGTTCTCTGATCCCAGGGAGCTTGCACGGGAGGTAGACCTCTGGCTGTGTGCTAGAGGGTCTGAAGAGGCATTGGGGAGTGATCCCAAAAGGAGTGGCTCAGGTATCTTCAGGTCCTGTGTGGTGGAAGAGGTTCAGAGTAGCCCTGCTAGGTCCCAGTGTAGTGGGAGGGGTGTAGGGGCTCACGTCCTGTCTCAGTGGAGAAGGAGTGAGTGTGGGACTGTGTTTCTCAAGGTGCCCGAAACCCAGTCTCAGGGCCTGGAGGGTTCCTTAAGGGAGCACCAGGTCGGGGGCCTAGGCTGTACTTGCAGGCCATTTGAGGAGGATCTCCTAGTGTCAGGAGAACCTGGAGCGTCTGTAAATGGAGCTCCCGTGGTTCTGGTGTCTGGCGGTGCCGCTCCAGTTGGGAGGGTGCAGAAGTCCAGAGTGAGGGGTGAGAGGGGGATGTGTTCCCAAGTGGGAGAACCAGTGGGTCAGGGACCTGCCAGAAGGGCTGAGGCTCCTAGAAGTGACCATGGCGACACCACTTCTGTCCTGGGGGATCTTCGCGCACTGTCAGATGGACAGGGGTCGGGATATCTGCGCCAGGGAGACTGTCACACAACACATTAGTCATGTGTTACCCTCGGGAGGGATACTGTGTGAGTCCCCAGAAGTCCTGGTGTGCCAGGCAATCGCTCAACTGCGGGGTTCAGCCCCAAGGTTGGGAGGCCAGGTTCAGGATCTGCCTGACCTGGAGGGAAGGACAGCTATAACCAGTGTCCTGACCGGTTTGGCTTCCAGGGGTACCACTCCAGTTGGGAGGGTGCAGCACTCTGGAAGGGGGTGCAGAGGGAGGGAGCCCTCGCCTCTGATCCTGGTGCAACCTGAGGGTTTAGATCCTAGGTTAGGAGACTACCACTTCGTGATCGAGAGGAATCCCTGCCAAAGAGAACAGCTGAAGAAGACTGAGGAAAAGTGCTGCCATTGCTGTGTGTCTGGGGGCTGACCTGCAGTTGCTGTTTCTACTGAGGAGAGATCTAAAGGACTGTGCTGTGTGCTTTGTCCCCTGCTTGAAGAGGAACTGTGCTGTGTGCTTTGTTCTTCTGAAGACAAGAGTCTCCAAGGGCCTGAGTGAGCTGGCATTCCTGTTAGGAAGTTTCAGTTGGTGGGAGAGTTGTGTTCTGAGGTTGCCTCTCAAAGGAGGAGAGTGCGGAACCCCAGAAGAAGAGGTAGGGGGAGGAGAGCCTCGCCCGTGACTTCTGGTCAGCCTGAGGGTGCGGAGCCTAGGTTGGAGGATCAGTGGCAGTTTGGAACTGCCCTGATGAGAGGAAGAGTGGAGAATGGTTACTATGTGCCAGGGGTTACTGCCCCCCACTCTGTGGATTGGCGAGGACCAGAGACATCTGGGTGGCCTAGGGCCTGGTCCTGGCCGCGGACAGCTAGGGAGTACCAGTGGGGTAGCCTAGTTGGTCCTGAGAGCTTTGACAGAGGAAACTACATGAGTTCAGAGTGGTGTAGAACCGGAAGGTGTCCCTGCAGTTGCGGGCCGGCGTCCGTGTTCTATCGCCCAAAGCAGTGAAGCCCATCAAAGGTGGTGATTGGTCTACCCTGCGTTTTGGTTGGAAGGGGGTTGTGTTGGACTTGGCCCTTTTTGCAGGGTCATCCCTAAACTTTTTGCCTTTCTCCTAGCCTTTTTTCTGACATGGTGTTGGTGGTTTTAGGCCTCTGGGCACTTTAGCACTGCTGTCCAGTGTAAAGCGTGTGCTCTCTGTGTTACATATGGTAAGATTGGTCTACACCTGTTTGGCATATTTAATTTACCTGTCAGTCCCTTGTAAAGTGGTATCTCATATACCCAGGGCTGGTAAATTAAATGCTACTGGTGGGCTTGCAGCACTGATTGCGCCACCCACCAAAGTAGCCTTTCAAACCTATCTCAGGCCTCTGCCATTGCAGGGCCTGTGCGCGCAGTATTACTGCCGCTGTGACGTGGCACCTAAAGTGTGTGCCATGTCTGTGACCCCCCTTTTACTGCATGTCAGTCACCCCTAAGGTAGGCCCTAGCTAGCCCAATGGGCAGGGTGCATTGTAGGTAAAAGATAGGACATGTACCTTAAGTGCGTGACATGTCCTGGTAGTGACAAACAGCCATTTTAGTTTCTCACTACTGTGGGGCTGCCCTCCCATAGGAATGCATTGGGGATTCCCTGATAAGTATTTCAGTGGTAATTCCTGATATGAGAGGCGCAGCGTGGTCAAGTTTGGTATATTTGGAATGGTGATAATAAATGCTGTGCAATGGTGTGCGCAGAATTATTATAACTATTTTAGAAATGCCACTTTTAGAAGTTGGCATTTCTGTGTGCTGTGTGTCTGCCTGCCTGATGTGAATTGCATGTCTGGCTTTTGAGTGGCAGGGGCTGGTGAGGTGTGTGTGGCTCCAGGAGGGGCAGGGTGAGTCAGCGCTAGGCTGAATGGGACATCTACATTTGGAGTAGTCCCCTGACCCTGAATAGGATTGTGCCTGCCCTGTACAATGCTGGCTCCGCCCCCTGTGGTGTGTCTGATCACCGAGCCCCCACCTGACAAAGGGGAAGAGGAGCCTCGTAAACAGAGTGCTCCAATTCCCCCCTGAACCAGTTTTTGTTGGTTCCCCCAAGCCCTGTACTGCAGACAAAGCAAATGTGTAGTATAAATATAGGGGATGTGACCCAATGAAGTGTGCTGTTCCTGGACTTGTTGGGGGCCCAGGAGAAACCGTCACAAGGGACTGCCTCCCTGCTGGAGGGCCCTGTGTGCTGGCCTGCCTGGGCACAGCTTTGCCCCCTTAAACCTTCAGGACTTCCAAGGACTGTGAGCCCATGGCGCATTCTGAGCGCTGGATTTTAATTGCAAGGAGAAGAGGAGCATGCGTGCGTTGCAGCGTGCTGCTGAAGGGAATCCCGGCATGTGGGGTTCCCCCTAACCTGCTGATTTGTGAGCAGGAGCCCACCCTGCCGTTTCGCAGCTTAGGCGGGTGCCCACTCCGCACTTTAACGTGAATCGGAGAAACGGGCCGCTGTGGTTGCCAGCGGCGACCCGGAAGTCAGGCAGGACGAGCCTGACGGTGGGCGGGGCCTTGCGGCCTCTGGGGCGGAAGCTGCAGCCGGTGAACGAGCGGAGCTCCCATACGGGAGGGAGAGCCCCGCATGCAGCAGCAGTGTGGTGATTGTGGCGCGGAGGGCCCGAGGCACATTGTTGGTGCCTGCCCCCGCCACATTGAAGGAGAACTGCCCAGAAGGAGTTCGACCAGAGCCTCGCAGTCTCCATGCCGAGTCCCGGTGAGTGGGGGTTCCCCTTGGTGCAGTTTAAGAGAGGTCTCAGCAGCGGGACCTGTCGGGGCACATTGTCAGTGCCCGGGTATTGTAGGCAGAGTCCTCCCCAGAGCCCCGGTGAGTGGGGCTCCGTTGTGAGCTTGGTGGGGGTGGTGAGTCGGGGCACATTGTTGGTGCCCGCCGCCCCCGTGGTCGCTCTTAGGGCACCGTGAGTGCCCGGGCTGTTTTCACAGCTGTCCCGCATGACAGTGGGCAGCTGCACCGTGGGGCAAATTATTTACAGAGTCCCAGTGGGGGCTCAGTGGGCATGTTGGTGCCAAGGTGGTTCCTCAGCTGCACCGTGAGAGCGCGGGCAGCTGCAACAAAGGGGGTCACTTCTTTTTGATAATTAGGAAGGGGTGAGGGCTCCCTGCGCCCCCAGCGCATTTGCGCACCCAGTTCTTTGGGGCACATTGCATGTCGCTGTATTGGCAGCCAGAGGGCACAGTGAGTGCCCATGCCCACATTTGGCTTCACAGCTGCACAGCAAGTAGTGGCAGCTGCAACGTTTAGGCCAGCGCAGTTGCGCACTTTGGATTCTGCTGCATTGGCAGCATGCCCTGACATTTGGGACACAGGGCATTTGAGCCCCTAGAGAAGGCCAGTTGGCCTGGGGGTCAGTTGTAGGTTGGTAGGGCGCAGGGCCCTAATGTGATTTATGTCTAAAGTACCAAATGTGATTTATGCACCCTGGTTTATGCCTCTCATGATGCCTATGCTTCTTATGAGGTTATTGCATAATGTGTTTATGCTGGTGAGGCCTAATGCGTAATGTGTTTATGCTTAGGATGATGTCTATGCTTCTTATGAGGTTATTGCATAATGTGTTTATGCTGGTGAGGCCTAATGCGTAATGTGTTTATGCTTAGGGTGGTGTCTAATGCTAATGTGATAATGCTTAGGTCATTATGGTACCGGTAGTTACTGGTTGTGTTTTAGATTTACCTACCTGATCTAATGGTTCTGACAGTGGCCCGATTAGCCCTGTCCTGTAAATAATCCCCTGTGAATATTGCCTAGTGCCAGTTGGCACAGTGTAAATGTGTGATTATGTTTTTAATGTGTTTATGATAATACAAAGGCTATATTTTATATAACCTTGTGTGGAGTTCCTTTTGTGGTGTGCCTAGTGTGTTGCTGCTGTGTGTGTGTGTTGCGCAAACGCTTTACACATTGCCTCTGGGATAAGCCTGACTGCTCGTGCCAAGCTACCAAGGGGGTGAGCAGGGGTTATCTTCAGCGTGTAACTCCCTTGCCCTGACTAGAGTGGTGGTTTCTGCCTGGCTTAGGTGCAAGCCCTAGCCAACCAGATATCCCATTTCTAACAGTTCCCCACAAAAATGTCTTACATTTTTCCACAGCCCAGGAACAGGCAAGAGCCTCTCTCTCTATTGTACTATAGTGAGACTCCACTTGTTTAAGGCTCCTAGATGCAAAACCAATTGTATGCCCTTTACCTGAAAGCCATTGACAAAGCACCTAGTCCGTACTGGCTAGCATCAACAGTGAGAAAGTTTTTTTGTCCTGAAGTAGATGATGACAACACAAAAGAATTGACAATTAAATCTTTAACATTCTGGAAAGCTTCATTGGAGATGGTTTCCCACTTAAATCGCACTCCCTTTTTGAGCAAAGAACGTAAAGGTTGAACAACTTGAGCATTCCAAGGTACAAACTATGAATAGTACTTGTTCATTCCCAGGAATGATCTTAAAGTGTCTCTATCCTGTGGAGGAGGAACCTCAGCAATGGCTTGAGTGAGAGAAAATTTTGGTTTAATCCCAGTGGAAGTAATTGCACTAATCCATTGTGTTTTGCACGCGTGGGTTCGGATCCCAACCTCGTTGCCAGATGTGAAGATGGGAAAGTATGTACGCCAAGGCAAGAGAAGGTTCCTTTTATTCCAAGATTATTGGTAGACAGGCAAGAGCCCACAGAGGTGCATCCTCGTTTTGTGCTTTCTGTCTACATGCCTGAGCAGTGGCATTCAGAACCCACAGAGTGAGTGAGCATCCACGGGCCACATACTGAATATCAACAAGGTTACAAGCTACATAACAGTACTGTCAACAAAACATAACAACTGTATGGCAGGTGCAAGACAGCTAACAGAAAGCAATAAAGAAAGGACTAAATCCCATGTCCACATCATTACAGTCTTGTTTTCTTTCTTAGGGGATGTGATTCTATAATCACAAACAAAGTACTAGCACAACATACAATCATAAGACATTTCTTGAGTACTAAGGTTAATTTCCAAGTCTCACCTTGCCTCTTTCCAATGTCTCTAAACTGACTCAAACACAACCAAAACATAAAGATGAAGTAGCTGTGCCCTGAGGGTTTTTTGATATGCAAGAAAACCTTCACAGTTCACAAAATGCTTTAGATTTTGTTTTGCTAGCTTTCTTCGCTATACCCCATTGTTGCAGGTATCATCCTTTGATCGATAATTATTCTTAACACAGATCTGGAGTCACGCTCTTTATAATATGTCCTTTCTCCTTCATTTACAGGCACCGACCTCAAAGAGGATTTGCATCAAGGAGCCCGGAGTTATCATCGAGGCGAATCAGGGCTGTATTCTCTGCAGGGAAGTTGAGTGAGGAGTTTGAGCTCTTCACTCTTTGGATTTCTCGAAGCTAAAGCAGGGCTTGGAAGTTTGGGCGCGGTCTTTATAGGCCCGTGCCCAAGATGGCCACCACTCCCAATATTTCGAGGGAGGCAGCCCTTCTTGATAAAGCTATCTTCCTAGATGGAGGCCTTTATTGGGAGAGCCAGGGGGTATTTAGAATTGCCTAACAAGGACAAGCGAATAATAACACTGGGGTCATAATACTGCCTGAACAAGGTCTCAAGAGCGTGGGGGTGGGTCATACAAAAGAAAGACCATGGAGGTCAAGGTTATAGTGGTGAGCAAAGAACACACCCCGCAATTGGAACAGAGTGTGACAGCTGTGGTGTGACAGCCTCTTATTCCTGGAAATACATACGTATGTCACACTTAAATTAAGGCACGACTTCTCACAAAAAATGTTTTACAAGTTAGGCCCAGTTATTCAATTGTAATTCATATTAAAGGTGGGAGTGAAACACAACTACTTACAGAAAAAAAGCTTTGTTAAGTTTGACACCTCGAATTAAGGGGCTCATTACGATGGCGGATGGAAGCCCATCCGCACTGGTGGCGGTGGTGGAAAAGGTCCATCCTCCCGCCCCAGGTGTGGACATTGCGACCACCGAATTACAATGGTGCAACAGAGGCCATTTTCCGTCCGCCGCGGTCTTTCTGGCTCCGCACATTTATTGCGTACGCAAGGGTGGTGGATGGAGCCAACAGAGCAAGACCGGCGTGCTTGCGGAAACACGTTACGTCTGCCAACCAGATTACGATGTGGCAAACAACACTTCCCACCGCCGCGCAAAAACCACCACGTTGCGGATGGCGGAAACACAACAACAGAGAGGAAGAGCCGATACAGAACCCATCCAAACCACCGGAGCCACCATGGAACGTGCGCTACAGGCCTTCCCGCTGCACTACCTGCTGCACCTCCGGCAGACAAGACGCTGCTGCGCTCAACAGCAGAGGTACGTACCAAACATCTCCACGCATGCAACCCCTGAACAACTACAACTCCCAGCAAGCGTTGCGGCACCACGATGAATGTGGCAACCTGTCAAATGCAAAGTGTGAGGCCCACCCAATCCCCATGAGTGACCCTCGGTGCCCCTGAAGGCAATTGGGGCCAATGCCGAGCCCCGCAGTTGCAGAGCGCACACACCGCAATATCAAAAAATGTACGCCGAAGGCCCCCATTAGCTGATGGCTCATTCGCATAGTGGTTGCCACATCGCGGCGGCCGGGAAACTGCTACCGCAACCCAGCATCATTCAATTGGTGACAATGCGTGTCATCGCTGCGGATGCCAGCTACCGCGCATGCGAACACATTCTCCATTTTCATTGGCACCATGCGAATTACATCACACATCACAACTCATGTGCCAAAAGTGATTGGTGCACCCCATGTGTAATGTTGTGGGGCACGAGGCCCCCATGCATATAAAGTAACCACACAGACACCGTACATGTATAGGAGAACTGGCCCAGGGCACCTGCGTCCGGCCCCGTTTATTAGCAGGGTCACATGTCCAGTGATGCCTGTGCTGGGTGGCTGTGGGGTGGGGGTAAGCCAGTCCTCTGGGAGTGGCTGGTACATCAGAACAACTAGAACAGTGACCAGCTGGTCCCTACACTGTGAAGGTATGAGAGAGTGTGACCTTTGAGTCAAGTCCTCGCACACATGGTATGTCCAAGAAAAGGAGAGTGAAATTACAGACATTGTCAGGCCTCGGGGCCAGCATGGACTGAAATGAGGGAAGGAGTCAAAAAGGACAAAGGTCCCTTGCACTGTACCAATGTTGTGTAATGAAACATCCAACCTGTGAACATCGCTTGTATATCCCTTGACATCTGACTAGCGTCCCTTGGCCGGAGGTCGTCTTGTGAAGGGCCAGTGACGTAGGCAGACAATCAGAGGTGTCCATTGTCTGCACATCAGACAGACTTGTAATCCCTAGTATTCCCAACACACTTACTGGTGTGGCGTGCAGTGTGGTGCCTAGCTGCCATTGTCTGTAAATGTTTCCACACACGTCATAGGAGTGCACGTGTGGAACAAACAAACATAGCTCAGACCGACATCATCGGTCATTGTCAGCCATGTGGGCATGTATACACAATCCATGTGCATTTGTGCCTCATTCAGGTGAACATTGCACTGTCTGTTACGCAAATTCCACACACACTCACGCAAGACTGAGCCCATAATGTCCACATGTGTCTGTCCTCCGTGCTGTACATCCATGTTGCGTTGTCCAGATGACACTCACTGCCCTCATCCCGTAATGTTGTTGTGTATGGAGGGACTAAAGCTTGCGGTCGTGCAGTGACAGCAGCTACATGCAACTCAGCACTGATGCTGGTAAACACAAGTGCTGTGCCATCTAACCACAGGGCAGATCATCCTTGATGTAGCAGTGTACTATATGCCATACACATCGACTTCTTTGGATGTCGTAGTGTCAGTAGGTCGAGTAAGTGAATAAAAACAACGTCTGAATGCAGGTCACTTGTGCATTTCACGTGACCATGAGTCCTGTCAATGTTGTGGTTGTGTGAGTCTCTGGGTAAGCTATTCACCACATCCCATCTATAACTCAGCCCATGCTTGTGTACCCTGACATACGTAGGAGGAGACCACCCATCTTTCGACCTGTCCCCGACCTGGCGACGATGGAGGACATCGAATTCATCAGGAAATTCTGTTTGGTTCGCCACACACTACGAAACCTATGTGCCCAGTTGGAGCCCCATTTGAAGCCCAAAAGAATATATCCGGCTGCATTGTCTGCTACACTGAAGGTTATGGCTGCACTGCATTTCTTCGCTACTGGGTCTTTCCAGTACACTGTGGCCAGCGCAGGTGGGATGGCACAGCCCATGTTCAGCATGGAGTTGCGTGATGTCCTGTCAGCATTGATGCCTTACAAGGACAGTCATGTCCACTTCCCAAGGATGGATGGATTGGCAGCTGTGAAGGGGGAGTCCTATGACCTGGGAGTCATTCCAAATGTTGTGGGAGCAATTGATGGTACCCACATTGCCCTCGTTCCACCACAGGCAAGTGAACACATCTATAGGACCCGCAAACACTACCACTCCATCAACGTGCAAGTGGTATGCCAGGCGGATCAGATCATCTCACATGTGTGTGCAAAGTATCCTGTGTTGGCACATGACTCCCACATCTTGCGGAACAGCACCACACCCCAATTGATGGCCAATCTGCACCCCGAGCAGGCCTGGCTTGTTGGTGAGTGGGCTGTGTCAATGACTGTGATGTATGTGTGACATGCTGCTCTCCCCACATATTCAGATCACACTGTTTGCCTGTTTGTCTCACAACTAGGTGAGTCTGGGTATCACAATCGTCTGTGGTTGCTGTCCTCACTGCGGTATCCAACAACGTCGGGGAAAGTCCAATACAATGATGCACATGGGAGGACACGTCGTGTGGAGGAGCGCACTTTTGGACAGCTGAACTCAAGATTTATATGCCTGGACAAGACCGGTGGTGCACTTATGTACTCACCACAGAAGGTATGCCAGATGGTAGTCGCCTGCTGCATGCTACACAACCTGGCCTTGCGCAGAAGGATCCCCCTGATTCTGGACGACGATGAACAGCAGCAGCCCCCCGCTCCCAACCCACACATGCCCAGTGACGATGACAGTGGTGAGGAAGAAGGCCTTGACCAGCGTCAACAGCTCATCGTCAACAACTTCCGTTGAGTGCAAGTTAACAATGAGCGACTATGACTGTGACTGTGTGCCTTGCTGTTGTCTCACAAACTTTGAGAATTGTTGCTGGCATTTTGAGCACATACAGGACTATGCGCAGGATTAGAGAACTTGGGCAGGCAGAGACCGAGCACTCAGAAGCACCCATGAGCACAGGACCCAATCGCTATAGTGCCTCACTAGCTCTCCTACTCACTCAGAGGAATTCAAGCGCGTGTACACAAGTAGATAAGTTGAAGACAAGAAACGCTTTGAAATGTGCATTTTTACTACAGTGTCAATACATGCAACATACGTGCCAAAACAAGTTGAGAATGCATGAGTACAAAAACAGTTACCATAGTGACACATCCATGTCACAAAAAACAAGATGTGATATCAATAATCCCTCTGTACTGAGCCCCTCGAGCATATACCCCCACCCCTTGCTGGGAGGAGTTGTATGAGATGTCCCAGGTCTATGGGCTTTGTCAGCAGACCCCATTCCTCAGCCAATACATGGTGAAATGTACATCCCATGTGCTGTGTCGCTCTCATCACTGGATGGATCACTCTTCAAGTGTGGGGCAACTAGCCTGCCTCCCCATGACATCTAAAAGGCACCCGTGACCTCTAGCAGCTGTGACACTTTTTTGAGTCGGGGTGCTAGGGCCTGACCAGAACAGAATGACAACGGACAATGTCCTCCGACCACGGACAGAATGGTCAGGCAGTACTCCTGGACCGCGCAGAGAACAAGCTCTGCGGACACTTCTCATGTGACAGACAAATACTAAGGTACTTGCAAAACGACTACGCCATGTAAATTTCGTGCGCTACAGCTGCATGATGGAACCTGGCTTATGCCAGTCGACAATGTCCATGACGGTCAGATGACAGCCTCCCCTTGCACAGGTCTGTGGTACCAAGCGAAACAGACTGCAGAGGTCAGCAGAGTCAAAGCTAATGCAGACAGGGCAAAAGTCAGAGAGCTGAATGACAATTCCTGTCAGTAGGCGTGAAAAAGGTAAAAGGATATTGAATTAGTCACCAACAGTTCCTGTTGCTGTTAAGTAGTCACGAATCCAACAAGGCACAGGCAGCTTTGAAGGCAATCAGTTCCAAGAGACGATCCAAATCATCTTCAGCAAAATGGACCGCCATCCAATCCAGCAGTATGAAGGAACAGATGTGCTGCTCGCACCACGAGGATGAAAGGAGCATCCCATGGCAACCTGGGAGAGGTTTGATGTAGGCATGGCACAGGAGCCTTTGCGCAAACGCACAGGTGCAGCTAGCAGCCTGTCTGACACATTGAAAGGCATCCCACAAACGTGTATCACCGGAGCAGTCCTGATCGTGGACCAACAAAGGACTCACCCACAGCTCATGATCCAAGGCAGAAAGGGATGTGTTGGAAAGGCAGACATCCATGGACCACTGAAAGGGGCATCGTCGGCAGTAGAACACAGGTTGCACGCAGGTGAAATAGGCATAGGGGAAGGCTAGCCTATAACTGATGCGTAGCACAGCTAATGGGACACATCCAAAGAGAAGCTGCATGCGGTCACGGTACAGTTGCAACCGACCGGGCTTCGCCTGGACCACAGGACAGGGAGACATGGCGTGAGAGCACTCCTAGAACCAGCGCTCAGCTGTACAGCCACAAGTAGTGATATCAAACCGCTAAATGCAGTCTGAAAATTGGAGGAATGACACCCGGTAGTACTCCAAAAATAGCATGAAACGATGGGACAAGGCCAGAGCCCACAAGTTTAAAAAAAAG
Organism: Calotriton arnoldi; assembly: GCA_963921515.1. NCBI lineage: Eukaryota > Metazoa > Chordata > Amphibia > Caudata > Salamandridae > Calotriton > Calotriton arnoldi. The sequence continues at coordinate 1,382,667 of CAWUFW010004560.1, read as the reverse complement.
TGTGCAACGGCCTTCAGTATCAGAGGCTTTCGATGATTTCTGTGTCAGTCCCCCAGAAAAAAGTGGGAGTGCCATGTTCAGCAGTGACTGAATTGCGCGGGACGGTCAAGGCACCTGGAATTCGAAGGTCTCAGGGCTGGTGTGTGAGCAACTACTTGTTGAAACAGAAGCCCATTGTGCCTGCACACTTTTTGAAGTATGCTTTCGCTTGGGAATGTGAGGCCACAAATGACTATCCACAATCACATCTGGGGGAGTAAGAAGTACATTGCAACAGCAAGGAACACGGCGTGCAACAGTTCCTATATACGCGATGCCTGCCCTGTGACCGCAGCAGTTGTGCTCATTCAGGAGAAGATAACTTCGGTTGTAAATCAGATTTAGCGTTGGTATGTTGTCAGGGACTGGTGTTCATGTGGGTAAACATGCCTAGATCGTACATGTCACATGAAAATCCCTGGGCAACAGTACTTGAGTGTGTGAATGCAACAATGTCACCATCGTCCACATGACAGGATGTGTTGTGATGCTGGCTCTTGTGGGCACACTGCTAAGGATGTCATTGTTCTGCGCTGTGTGATCTGTGACAATTTCCATCATGTCCATGATGATGTCATTAGGAGGATGTGAGCACACTGCTTCACTTCCCAGCACAGTTCACCCCTCAGCATTCTGGTAAATGCAGTTCAGTCATGATGCTTACTTGTCATGTGACTGAGGTGTTTCACCTGTGTTGGGCAGGGAGAGGTACAGAGACCCGAGTAGATTTTGGCAGCTTCCTCAGCAGACACCGATCACAATGTATATTACCCCTACTGATGTGGGAGGATAACACGTCACACATGTGTCTAGAGATTCACAGCACTGACCTGCACCAACCTTGGTGACACATGACAACGGTAACAGAAGTAAGCTTTTCAACTGAGCTGCATCTACCAGGATGCTAAGGGCTAAACTGTGTTGGGAGGTGCAGTCGTGTGCTCCAGTCCCCCTGCTGTCCATGTTGATGGTGTTTGCCGGTGTTATCTGTAATGCATATTGCACAGTGTTGCCTCGTGGTGTGCTTTTGCGGTTGTTCCATGATATGGCAACGCACTGTTATTTCCTTGGGTCTTTCCATGTTCGTCCACTCTCTCAATGGATTTTCGCTTTTACATATTCGGATACATTGCAATGTGAGTCAACATGCTACTTACTGTGATGAAAATGCTCTTGACACAAAGGCATACGGTTGTGAGTTGTGTTTCTTTTGAAATGAGTGACAGGTGAGGGGTGAAGTGGAAAGTGATGGTACAGGGATAGTTAGGGTAGAACACACAATGGTAGAGTTCCAAAGTCCAACCGAACACTGCCATCCTTGTGGCAATGTGGATTCGTATTCACAACAAAGTCAATGCTCTGTGTTACAGTGGTGACATCAGCGGTTGCTCCGAGAACTGGTACGGCATGGTGCTGTGCCACGTGATCCTCCCGGGGTCTTTTTCAGGTGCCCCCTCTGCCGTTTGGCCTGGGGGCAACCTGCTGCATGCTCAGAGGTGTCTGAGGATTCACCGTGGTGTGACTCACCCCTCCCTGTGGCCGCTGCTGAGGTGGTGTGACTATCATCCGGCTGGCCACGGGGGGGGTTGGCAGCGATTTGAGCCGCATGCATGTCCCTCAGGACACCCACAAACTGGCCCATGTACTCCACATGATGTCCCAAGCGAGTGTCCATGGAGCTCTGCAGCCGGCGGAGTTCCTGCTGTTCTTCAAGGACCTGGCCCATCTGTCCCTGGTTCTGCTGGTATGCACCAAGGACAGTTAGCACGGTGTCCAGGGACGCAGTCTCATTGTCCTCCTGTGGCTGTCCCCCAGTTGTCCTCCCACATGCCCTGCTGCCACGGACCTGTGGCAGCGCCTGGCGCTGCCGCCGCACACTGTCCCCAGCACCCCGAGGCTGCCTGGTGGTATTCGCAACTGCTGGCACAGGGACAGTGTTGGAGGCAGCGGTGGTGATGGTGGAGGTGGCTGCCACACAGGTCGTCGCTGCAGGGGCCTGCGTTGGCGGTGCAGCTGTTGTGGGAGTCGTGGTGGTGGTGGTGGGGACAGTGAGGGCCAGAAACTGAGCTGGCCTGGGCACGCCGGAGGGGCCAGGTCGGTCCTCCTCATCAGAAAATACCAGGGAGTCTGCATCTGAGGGTTCACCTTCCTGGGGGGGAGACTGGCTGGGCTCGCCCATGGCACGGTCGCCTGCTGTTGCTGGCGAGTCACCTCTTGAAGAGAGGTTATATTGTCAGCATGTTCAGTACACAGCACAACTTTGATGTTCATGTTTCGCACATTTCATTTGAGATGGCCTTACTTTTTAGCTTGGCATTACTATGCATCCATAACAGTTTGTCAGCAGTCGACCGTGATGTGGAGGTACATACATTGCTCGTTACCTAGGTGTCATGGCTGAAGATACAAAATCATTTGTACAGATATTGTATTTCCAAGGACATGTCCTCTGGTATCACCTTGTTGCTCATCCGATTCAGTTCATGCTTGGACATTTGTGTCTTTTCCATGAGTATCTGATTACTATGCCGCAACTCCATGATTTGTGTTATGCTTTTTGTACTTACCTCCTGTGGTTGTGAGGTTTGACAGAGTTTCCATGCATGTGTTGTGTTGACCCGAGTCTTTCTGCTTTGAGGCAATGGGACTTGCACATTGGCTTTTTGTGATCGCGTTCTTGTATTTTGCTTTGCAGTTACATGTGACTTCATCACTGTCACTGTGAATCATGTGGCCTGTCGATGGTATTAGCTGTATGTGCACTGCCTGCAACTTATGGGGGGTTCCAGAGTTGGCTACCAAGTGCGGGAAGTGGGGGTCATTTGGCTCCATGCTGTCTGTGAGGGAAGACAGAGGGCCTTGTGGGAGTTGTGGTCTTGCTGTCAGGGCTCAACAACCCCCTCCACAGTGACATGGCTACCTACCTTTTAGGAGGCACTGTCGACGGAGTTAGCTGACACATGGCTGTGGGGTGGGGAGGGTGGGCCATGCTGTTTGGGAGGGAGGCCAGGGTGCATGAGCTGACTACCTACCTGTGAGGTGAAGCTGAGTAAGGAAATGCTCGCCTTGTGATCCATTCATATTGAAAGCATGCATTCCACATGAGTTTGATATGGGCTGGTGATTGAGGCTCACTTGTTGTGCACAGCAGTACATTGCAGTGTGATGGGAGACATTTGTTAGTACTTACCAGCCTCCACTCCACCCTCGATTCCTGTGAGACTCTCTGGATACAATATGGCAGGCACCTTCTCCTCCCATTCGGTGAAAGTTAGTGGTGGAATGGGAGGTCCGCCACCAGTTCTTTGGGCCGCCGTGTGGTTCCTCTGGGCCCGATGCTTGACCCAGCCCTTGAGGTCGCCCCACCACTTCCTGATGTCACGCACAGTGCAGAGGGTGGTCCCTACGGCATTGACTTTGCTGTGGATCCTTGCCCACATCTGATTCTTGCGCGCAAGTGGGGTGTGTTGGACCAGGCGCCCAAACAAATGTGGTTCTACCCTGATTGTCTCGTCTACCATCACTTTCAACTCTGAGTCAGTGAAATTGGGCATCTTCTTGGGGGGCATGGTGCAAATAAATGAGGGGTGCAGGGTGCAAGGTAGTGGTGGAGATATGTGATATGTGAAGTGTGTGATGTGTGTGGGTGAAAGTGGTGTTGTGTGGAGATGGGTGTGTGATGTTGTGCAGTGTGAGTCAAAGGTGTCCTGTCTCTCTGTCTCGGCTTGTGGTGTGCAAAGGATGCTGGTCCAGGAAGGGGTTGGTTTTATACTGTGGAATGTGGGTGTGTCCACATGAGTGATGACCTCCAGATGTCTCTTCCATGCTGCGCATGGCTTTCCTTCCCAGGAGCAAGTTGGGGTGTGTCATTGTGGAGTTTGTGTTGTGATTGAGGGCGGCAGGGAGTACAGGCACACTTCGGGCATTATTGTGAAGTTGGTTCCGTCCGCCATTCATTTGGCCTATGTGCGTGCACGGCGGTCGGACGCAGTGCTCGGTCTGCCAGCTCCGCATTCGCATCGTAATTCGCCGTGCGGTCATGCCGCAGCGGGAGCGGCCTTTCCAAGCCGTTGGACAGCATTCCCCATCCGTCGCGGTCGGAATTGCAGCTTTTCCGGCCGTGGTGGACGGTATTTTGTGACATCCGTCCGCCGCAGTCTGATTTTGCGTACATTGCATCGTGATTTGACCGACGGAAATGCCGCTGCTCATGCGGGGAGATTTTTTCCGGGACCATGGCGGTGGGAAGGCTTTTCCGTGCGCCATCGTAATTGGGTCCTAAGTTCTCAAAGCTGGCATCTGGAGTGACTTGAATTTCGAATTTCGAAGTTCAACTCCATCCAGACTCGATTCTGCCCTTCAACCCTGCTAGCTTGATATACTGAATACCATTAAAGTGTAATCAGCTGAAGTCGCTTATTTTCAGTCCTGTGAAGTGGCAAGAACTGCAGTATTAAGTGGTGTACAAAAAGCAACTCGGAGTAAGTCATGAATAATGACAGCTTGTGACCATCACTCTTCAAAACAGAATTCTGAAAATTGCAGGTGAAAACTGTAATTCCATCTAAAGCAAAAGGAAAGGTAGGATTGGTCCCTGGCCACATCAGAGTTATTGTTGTTTATTTGAGTGGAAAAATACACCACAACCATAAAACAGATTCATCATCATTTACAAAACGATGAAAATCAATTACAAAAGTATAGCGTTGCATTTCCACACCATAACCCCTCCCAAAAACAATAGAGAAAATAATTAAAGAAGTAATTTTCATGTGAAAAGTGAAGGAAAATACTATAAAACTGTAGGAACAGATAAGAAGAGCGGGGTGTGAGTTGTTTTCAATGAATAATGATTTGAGCATCAAGTAAAATGAAACGTTGAACAAATAAGATGTGCAGTAAGAAGGCAGGGGCTTAGTAGAAGTGAGCAATAAGTATTAAACAAGTTGGTTCAATACTCGTCTCCATTTATTCCAGGAGGCAGACATGTATTTGACAACTCCCAATAAAATTCCAGGAATGTGTTAGAACTACAGTCATAAGCCACCTGAGTGAATGGAACTAAGTAGTTCCTTATTAACAATTTAATTCACATTGCTCGATTAATTTGAAAGCAAGAGCAAACGAACAGAAATCGTCAACATGCTCTCACAGCATTTAGATCAGAAAAGCAAACTGGGGATAAATGTTTGCCAAGGTGGTGCATGTTCCATTTGTATGTAGGGACAAAACCCGCAATATGTATTTGCCAATGATGAGGTCAAAGAGAAAGAATGAGTGCAATATAGGAATGGTTCAAAACCCTGAGAGCCCTTGTGGTTGTAACTATCTAGTAATATATTAGCATTGCTTGCTCTTTTAAGGACCAGCAAGCCATTTTGAACTTAAATTGTGATTTTCAGATTTTATTATGAGCTAAAGTTTAAAGAGATGGATTCACACAAAGTGCAATCTTGCCAACATCTTCTCAGGTTTGTTTACCGTTTTTTAACCCAGGCTGAGTGCTGAAAGCCACACAATCAGATATGCATGGCTTTGCATGGGATGTTTCCCAAAAAGTAAAGCAAGGCAGCACATGGCACTGCCTTGTGTTACCTTGCATCATGGAGGCGTTCAATGAGCGAAGAATGGGCATTCTCATGAATCCACCCATGGATTTTGACACAATCCCATATTTACTGAGGTGAGAAAACATGGGATTGTGCCAAAATGCTATGCCTCCCTGAATCAGGAATAACCAGGAAAAATATCTTTATTTCTCCTCGTTACTTCCTCTTTCTATGCGTGCTGCATTCTGCATGATGCAAAAAAAGAGGAAATAGAGCCAAGCCCTGATAAGCATGACCGCACCATGTTAGGGCCCCCCGGCCCATTTGGCCCCGACCCAAGTCTGTAAGGTCCCTATGGGAGTAAAAGGTGCTGAGGCCACAGATGGCTGAGTGGAATACCCGGGGCAACAAGGTGGGGGGGGGCTTCATTCCGGAGGCTGAGCCTCTGTGGCCCCAGCCAATAGGTCGCCCATCCTGACCATTACAGCGGCCTTCTTAGATGCGGTTTGGCCTGCCTGAAAGTCAAGGATCTGGGGGCTCAATTTGAGGCATACGCCGCCACAGTGATGTCCCAGAACACAGGCTAGAGTAATTTATGTTGCCCACTTCCATCACGTGGCCTCATTTCAGGGTGAGACTTCTCATTCCTGCATCCCCCATTCCAGCCCTGACCATCGGCCGAGATCTGAGAACCGTTAGGAAGACTGCCTGGCCGCCCAACCAAGCCTAATTACCCTCCCTACACCTCTACATCTGGAAATCTGTAAGGGTGAGTTGTACAGGGCCTGCACACATGTCTTCAAATTGCTGGCCATTCGGTTGTGCACTGCAGGCAGGCCCTCGCCCTTCCCAGGGACCTATTTCCAGGACATAGACCACCTCCTGCTCTTGCTCTGGATGTGGCAATATTACTCACCATCCTTCCAGGTGTACCGTCCTCTATGTGGTAGAGATTCCCACCTGCTCGGCAGGGTGCTTATGGGACCCTACACAGATGGTACTATCCTAAGGTGATCTCCTGGGCCTTTCCACTCGGCTCCATTTCCTACCCTTTTCAATGTCGAAACCAAAGGTGTCCCACCAATTACTCTTCTCTGAAGCGGTGGCTAACTCTAAAGCCACCACTCCTACTCCACCTGCCATGTTGGACAGCACCCATATTCCATCCACAGCAATGGACACCTTACTGTGAGAGCTGGCCTGTATCAAAACCTGAATAAATGTCAATGCAACGGTTAAGAACACAACTGCAAAGTCCACTCTTTGAGTGCTCATATTGCCACCTTTCATAAGCGGATGGGTGCTACAGAATCCAGACTCCAAGAGGTAGAAACCTGCTTGGATGGTCTTTTGGACTGAGGCTCAGACATCTAAAACATGAAACAAAAACTGTTCGGAGGATAGGAGCGTATGAATTACGAGACTCCCTGAAATGGTGGAGGAGTATAACATCTCGGCATTCCTTTGACACTTCTTCTCTAACTTACTGAAAAAATCCTTTGACCTGCCCTCTGAGTCCCAAAGTCCCAAAGGGCTCAAAGAGTTAAAGCTTGTTCCTCTTTGGCCTTGAACTCACCTCGCCCAATCCCAGTCTGTTACCTCCTTCATCAACAAGCCCCGCAAGTAATTAACGCAGAAAAGCAACAAGGACATATATTTTTTATTTATTTCTTTATAAAGTTTTGTATAGCGCGAACAAGACCCTAAAGGGTATCAGAGCGCTTCACATTATAGGGTAGGTAGGATACAATTGTAAGAAAAGGACATTTGTTACATATATGAGCTTGGCAAGTGTGGTAAGTTATGCTGTGTTTGTTTAGTGAAGCTTGCTCACTGTGTATGATGACGTTGGTGGAATGTTAGAATCTCATGTTTCCAGAGATCTAGATTCCTGTTCAAGTTAATGTTATAACCTGCTTGCTGTTTCACTGGAGCTGTCGTGGGTTCCTTTCCTCTTCATTAAAGCAACTTTCTAGAAATACTTCAAGAGTTTCCAGAATACTTTATTTGGAGTATACTACAATTTTTGGCGACGAGGATGGGATTTCCAGAATACTTTATTTGGAGTATACTACAGCAAGGTAACGCTGAAGTTCATGGTTGTACATCCATGTAGTGGTTAATCAGTGCATTGAGATAGTGGGCAGGTGAGTAAACAATAGGACCTAGCGTCACTTTAGGACAGAAACTTGTTCATTAGTATATATGTATGATGGCCACAAAATCTACATATCAGCAGATTTCTTGTATGACACCAACATCAAATAGTAGAAATTCCTGGCTCTACGACCCCGGCTCCATCAAAGAGAGATTTGATATGGCCTTCTGGAACTGACCATGATGCCCATCACTTTCAATGGCTAGTCGGCGGAATACGACCCAGAAGTACTGGAACAATGGTTGCAAATGCTAGGTCCTTTGCTGATGGACACTAGAAACACTCACGAACTGGCGGCACAGGGCGTTTTGCGGATGTCTCTGCCCGTCGATGAAAAGGATGAACGGTGCATCCTGGAACAAGTGACTTAGAAATGGGCTGAACAGACCAGTCTTGACAGCAACCTAGGTACAAATCCAGATCCCTGGACCATTCTTGGACCACCCTGGACCATCCCTCTCTTCACACTTATTTGCAACACCATGTATGAAGGGGGTGGGGGTGGCGCCTTACCTTTTCTTCTCCCCTGATCACCTGCCATTGACGTAGTGACTTTCTGGCCCCTTTTCTTCCCTACCCTGCCCATATAAGGTACAGTTACATGCTTTTGGTACCTGAATTTTTAATTGTTGGACAGATGAAGCCTTTCTTTGTTCTACCGATGTCTCTGACTTTATGCTACTAGGGACACATACTAATTTCTCTACAAATACTTGCCTTATTTGCCTTGTTGTAATTGATCTTTGCTTTTATAAACAGGGACCTGACTATTGTAGGAATATTTTGGTGGTCGGGGCTCGTGTTTAGTGGACGTGACTCTCCCATAGCACACAGCTGTGTAGTGTTTAGTGTGTAGGGGCTAGTGGTAATCACCCCATGTTTATTCACCCCTGACACACTTAGATGTGCCTTCTTTCTCAAAACAGCTCCTGGGCATCGTGAACCAGCATCACCTGTTTGCCAACGTTCAGCAGCTGAACTCATGCACCCACCCAGTGCCAAACCAATATAAACAATTTCCCTTAATGTTAATGCCTTGAACTACTTCATAAAATGTAAAAAGATTCTTACCTACCTACAAACTCACAAACCAGGCATAGCCTTGCTTGAGAAGACTCATCTGACGATGACAAAACACAAGAAACTCAAAAAGGACTAGGTGGGCATTGTGCTCTTTGCCAAAAAAACTTGGGGCTTTGCGGAGCCTACTGATACCCCTCCTGGCACAGAGGAAATGAGAGCAGGGCCGGACTGGCTACCGGGCGTTTTGGCATGCTGCCGAGCTGGGGGCTGAAGTCACTGCGGTGGGGGCTAATTTCGTTGATGGAGACCTGCGTGTGCTATGAAATAAACAAAGCAAAACGAATTTCGTTCAGTACACGCAGGTCCCCATCAACGAAATCAGCCCCCAGCTCGGCAGCATGCCAAAACGCCCGGTAGCCAGTCCGGCCCTGAATGAGAGCTAGCGATCTTACTCCATAAATCCTTTGCTGCATGAGTCATACATACCCAGAAATATGAGAGAGGCAGAAATGTCTTTGCAAAACTCAAAATCCAATTGGAAACAGTGATTGTGGATCCATCTATGCACCCATCGACCCTAATATTGCTCACCCCGATCACAGACTTATGTAATCTCTCTCTACAGTTAGCTACTCTCCCACCCAAATGGAAGACAGCTCGTGTCAGACCTCTTCTAAAAAAAAAACACAGCAGATCCCTTCGACTTGTCAAGTTATAGACCAATATCACTACTCCCTTTCATGTCCAAAATCTGAGAGTCACTGGTGAATCAACAACTGGTATCCTTTCTCGAATTCAACAACTGGCTTGATCCTTCTCAGTCAGGCTTCCGTGCATCTTATAGCACAGAATCAGCCTTAATGGAGGTCACTGATACCATGAAACTTGCTCTAGACCAGGGAACTTCAGCCATGCTAATTCTCCTGGTTCTCTCAGCGGCTTTTGATACCATCTCCAATCAAATTCTAGTTAAAAGATTGAGGGAGATTGGTATGAGTGGCAAAGCACTGAAGTGGATGGAAAACTTCCTTTCTGAATGCACCCATTCTGTCCTGATGGGCGACCATACATCAAAACCCATGGATCTAGATAAAGGGGTGCCCCAGGGTTCAATCTTAAGCCCCACTCTCTTTAATATTTATGTGGCCCCCTTGGCAAAACTCATCAAGTCATGTGGATTCGAAACTATTTCTTATGCGGATGATACGCACTGGTCATTACTATGGATTCTAATCCGACACTCACAAAAATCAAATTTAAGGACTGGATGCTAAAAATTGCCACATGGATGACTGCAAATTTTCTGCAACTTAACACAAATAAGACCGAGATCCTCCTATTCGAGAAAAAGCCCACTTTATCTGGTCTTCAGACTGGTGGCTATCTGAACTCGGTTTGGCACCGACACCAAAAAACATACATAAAGAATTTAGGAGTCCTCCTAGATGAAAATCTTTCCATAAATGAGCACGTCAAAAGCATTTCTGGAACCTGTTTTGGCCTCATGCGCATGCTGAAGAAAGTTTTCCAGTGGACCCCTCTACAGGCCAGGAAAACCTTAGTCCAGGCACTGATAGTAAGTCGCCTCATCTGCGGAAACGCCTTATTAGTTGGAATTAAAGAAAGCCTTTCAGCTTGGCTCCAGGTGGTACAGAACACAGCTGCATGCCTCATTCATAATCTCCCACCTCGCTCCCCATCGCAACCCCTTCTGCACTCTCTCCATTGGTTACCAATCAAAAAACGGGCACTTTTCTAGTCTGTAAGACTCTGCATGATAAAGGACCTGTCTACCTAAAAAATAAACTACAGCCATACATCCCAGCTCGCCAGCTTAGATCCAGTGATCTACTATACGCCACAAACGTATTTGCACTATCAGATTCGGGAGCGGCTCCTGTTATTTCTTGGCGCTGTATCATTGGAACCGGCTGCCCATGTCTATCCGCGCCTGCCAGGATCTTACTCTCTTTAAAAAACTTTTGAAAACGTGGCTGTTTTATCTCTAACCCCGTCAGAGACTTCCATTCTGCCTACCCATGCTGGGGCACCGAGAGATCCCTTCTGGGATGATTTGTGCGCCTAATAAATAAAATAAATAAATAATAAAATAGATTTTTTTTTAATACACTATCTAGACTCCTTCCTTCCTTTGGGAAATTCAAAGTTTTGCTGGGGGGATTGCAGTCTCTCACTTGACCTATTGCTTGATAGGTTTGTTTCATCCACAGTCCCACAACCACCTTATAGGTTTGTTTCATCCACAGTCCTACAACCAATTGATAGGTTTGTTTTCCAAGACATTATGACTGATCATATCTTGATGGATCCTTGGCATCTGCCACACCCTTCCAAACAGGACTATACCGTCACTTCCAGTGTCCATGGCACCAGACTTCGAACTGATTATTTTCTCTCTACTGCTTCCTTAGCCTGACACTTACTCTTCTCCTCCATTTTGTCTAACAGCACCTCTGACCATTACCTCACCCTCATAGATTTAGGCCTCTCTGCGTTCAAACTGCCATGGCCCTATTAGTGGATGAATATTTCCTGATATAAGATATCAGCTACTTAGGAGCCATTGTGTTTCTATTTAAAACTATATTTTGAAGACAATGATGAAACTGTCTCTTCTACTCACATGCTCTGGGTGGCATGCAGTGCATGCCTTCAAGGTAACATGATGAAGGACTCGGCGAGCTAAAAGAGGCGTTTTGAAATTGAGAAACATAGTTTAGATGTCTGGATATGGCACCCCATCCGGGTCTATAATGCACAACCAATCCAAGACTGCTTGGTGACTTACTCAACGCCAAACAATCTCTTAACGAGATCTACACCTATGAACGTGGGGAGAAAGCCAGCAGGATGTTGGCTGTCCAGCTGGAATGGGTTGAATCCAGAAGGACTATCCCCGCAAATAAAACAGAGCACAATTGTCTTCTGACAGACCCTCTCGACATTCTGCAGGAATTTACAGAGTTCTACAAGATCCTATCCTGGGTAGGGAAAATACTCCTGATGAGGTAGCGCAGGTTGTATACGGGATAGCAACAGTCAAGGCATCCAGAAAAGATGAACAGGTGATAGAATTTTATAACATAAACTAAGTCCTTTATACTCCTTTTCCTAGTGAAACACTTTAAAGAAATTACAGACCCACTGACTTATGCCCCTGAGTTTCATAGAGTGTGAATGTCCTTAATACCCAAGCCTGGAAGGGACCCACTATTTTGTGTCAACTATACACCCATATTACTAATTAACACTGACATTAATATCCTGGCAAAATCATTCCCTCACTAATCCACCCATCTCAAGTAGGCTTTGCACCTGGATGGTCTTCCGCAAATCATTTTAGGACTCTCTCCCACCTGCTATGGCATATTAGGGAATAGGGATAAATATGAGAAGATACAAGTTTAAAGATGAGAAGATACTAGTTTACTCAGGTGCAGAGAAGACCGAGTAAAACTGAATTATTTGTTTGGGGTAATGGAGATGATGGGATTAGGCAAACCTTTCATTGACAAAGTGCAGTGGTTACATACTACACCCACGGCTTCTGTGTCCTGTGAGGGGCTTTGATTCTCTATATTTTGCTATTATGCGAGGCAAGACGCAGGGCTGTCCCCTTTCTCCCCTGCTATTTCTTCTTGGGCTGGAACCACTGGCAGCTGTCATCCAATCGGCCTCCAACGTCCACGGCATGCACACTTCAGTAGGGGAACCTAAGCCCATGTATATGCTGATGACATTCTGGTCACCCTCTTGAACCTGACAACCTCGATACCAGCTCCAATGGAGGTAATAAACTCCTTTTCAATATTCTCGGGTTACAAAATAAATTGGTCTAAATGCAAGGCGATGACAGCATCTGCAACCAGAGCCTCTCTAGTCGCTTCACCCTTTCAATGGCTAACATAACATCTCAAGTATTTGGGAGTCCACCTCAATCAGGGTTTGCATAACATGGTTAGGGACAACGTGCTTCCCATATTGAATAAAGTTAAGACAGAATTCGTCATCTGGTCACAATTGAAATTCTCTATGTGGGGTAGAATCCAGATTGTGAAAATGAATATAATGCCTAGATTACGTACCTCTTCGGCATGCTCCTGCTGACGGTGCCAACCTCTACCCTCCGAGAGACTGATGGGGCTATGTTGGAAAGTTGATTATTAGTAGGGGCAAATGTATATCTGCCACTGGCAATAAGGCCACTAACACAGTCTAGTGCTCAGAAAAGGTCTTAGAAAATCATTCCCCTGCTCAACCCTTGGTAGCTTGGCTGTGAGCAGGCAGGCTTAACTTCGAAGACAGGTATGTAAAGCATTTAGAAACACCAATTCAGTAAATAATTAAGACACAACACACAATAAAAATCCAACACCAATTTATAAAAATAGGAAATATTTGTATCTTTAAAGTGATACCAAAACGGAAAACATCCAATGTAGGGACCTGGAGATATGAATTGTTAAGGATTTAGCACTATACAGAACATAGAAACCTATAGCGCCTATTGGGACATCTGGTCGCGCTAGACCGGGTCAAATGTCAAAGTTTCAGGACGACCACGATGGAGCCCTGCGCAGCTACCCCTCACGGTAGGTTTTGGTCAAAGTTTTTACCTTCTGACTTAGAAACTTTTCTGGAGCTTTCCTTCCCCGGGTCCCTCAAAGCTGACAGCCAGTCCAGATTCGGTGAGGGTTCGCCAGCTTGCCTTGCGATGAGCTCCCGGTCTAACTTATGGAAGTCAGACCTCCGGAGCTTTCCAGCGGAACAAACCGGGATCCAGACTGGCTCGCGGATGAAGGAGGGCAGTTGGTCCCAGTCACCTTTTCTACGTTCGGACCTAGAAACATTTACGGAGCTTTTTCTTGCAGGGTCCCTCGATGCTCTTCACCAGGCCGAATTCGGTGAGAGTTTGCCGGCTTGGGATTCAGCCTACTCCCGGTCAAACTCTGGAAGTCGGACCTCTGGAGCTTTTCAGTGGGACAAACCTGGATTGCAGGCCGGCTCGCGGTTGAGGGTTTCCGGCTTGGTTGGCTAGGTCGAGTCGGTCCACTTATGGAGCTTTTTTCCAAAGTTGCTCCAAACTTCTCAAAACTTCCGGAACTTCTTCCTGCAGTTCCTCAAATGGTCCTGAAGTGTGAAAAACTTACTCCAAATGTCTGAAAGTTCCAAGATGGTCCTTGAAAGTTTGGGACTTCAGTTCCCACAATCCACTTGGACAAAACCCTTACAAATCCACTGGAAGTAGTCCAGGCTGATGATTCTTGGTGGGGATGTTCCAGGTGAGCTCCGTCAACCTGTAGCTTGCCGGGAGTCCACTCTTCAGTCCATTTAAAGCAAGGTAGCCCACAGGGCTGTAGTTCTGGATGGTGCAGAAGGTGCAATCTTCAGAGTGCAGGGCCAGGTTGATGCAAATCAAACTCCTCAGCGTGGAACCTTCTTGCTCTCTTAGGTTTCAAGCAACAGATCTGATAGTCTCTGCCCCTCTCAGATACTTATTCCAAGTTCTCTGGGTCAAGGGGTCAAGCAGGAGGTGTAGGAAAGTGCGCCCTTTTTGCATGGTTGCCCCCACTTTTTGCCTAATGTTGATGTACTTTGACTGAGTGTGCCCTGGGTACCTGCCAACCAGGTACCCAGGGCCTATGTTCTTTCCCTAAAACTGTACTGTTGCATAACCCAATTGGCAACTCTCTGGCCACATGTAAGCCCCTTGTAAACGGTACCCTAGGTACCAAGGGCACTGTGACCCGGGAAGGTCTCTAAGGGCTGCAGCACTTATTGTGCCACCCTGAGAGTCCCTGTACCTTTGCAGGCACATACTGCCATTGCAGGCTGCCTATTTTGGTGCAGAACAAAGTAAAGAGCTGACATGACACACACATCCCTGTGTCCCATGCCTACAACCCACTGCCCTGGCATTGGTGAGTCACCCCTCTAGCTAGGTGTACTATAGCAGTGGTGAGGATACAGGTGCATGAGCCCTGTACCCCTACAGTGCCTACGTCCATTCTTAGACATTGTAAGTGCCGTAATGCCATAAAATGCCATAAAAAGTATATTTTCATTACGAACTCCACAGTACCATAATGGCTTTACTGAAAACTGGGAAGTTTGATATCAAACTTCTCAGCACATTAAACCCACCCTGATGCCAGTGTGGGATGTAATGAAAAAGGCACTCAGAGGGCATTTTAGAGATGCCCCCTGAAAAACGACCTACATCTTATGTCCATGCCACCACCAGACATGTTTCTGGATCCCTGGTCACACTATCACAAATAGAGAGTAAGGTACTATCTACTTTAACCTCTGCCTACCTTTGGGGATCCACTGGACTCTGTGCACACTATACCTTAGTTTGGTATAGTATTTAGAGAGACAGCTTCCTACAGGAGGGCACTCCTGTCCAATGAGGTGCAGGAGGGCAACACCCCAGGGTATAACCACATCCTCCAAAGTGTGGCACTAGTTCCTCCCAGAGAGCACCATTTCCCCAAAATTCATCATGGCTGATTTTCCAGCAGGGAGAGAAGAGCTGGATAAACACACCTCCAGGATGGCTAATCTCCATAGTCTCTCCCCCTTACATCTGCTCATTCCTTCCTTAAGCCTAGCATCTGGCTGGGTTCAAAGAGGAGAATTGTAAATGAAACTGGCGTCTTCTACCTGTTTCCTCCTTTCATTGAAGTATATTGTTTACAACCCCTCCCCCTGCTCTGGCATTTCTGTATAGCAGAACCCTACCATCCCAGAAGAGCTGGCTAACCCTCTGTTGGATTTATCAATACCATTCTGGGAAGTCCTTGAATGCTATTCTTATGATTCTCCTAGCGGGATTTATTAGTTAATAACTTCTTGCCATGTTAACCTATGTGGCATGGGATTTGCAATAGGAAAAATGACTTGGGTCATTTTTCCAATACCAGGGCTTAGAAAAACACCTTTTATAAGAACCCTGCTTTCATCTACAGGACCCCCACCCCTGGAACACCTAAAGGAGACTTTAGGGGTTCTGAATATGTAAATATATTGTAGATCCTCCCTCCACAGTGCTTCTAGCACAAAAGTCGATTTTGTGAAGCACTTTTCACAATGTGGCGAGTGAAATGTGCAATTTCACTTAACCCAGGGCAATAAAATCCCTTTTAGAAGGGCCCTCCTAATAAATACCTCACCCTCCTCCCCCACCCCTCGGACACCTAGAAAAGACCCTGGGGGTACCTAATATGCCCAAACATTGTGGGGTCTCCATGTTTAAGTGCCACAAACACCAAAGTCGAGTTTGGGCACAATTTGCATGTTTAAAAGTAGTCCTGCAATACAGGGCTGCTTTTAAACTGACCTCAGGCTTCAGCAGTGCACACATGCAAGTGCAGAAAGAGCTGCTGGCCTCTAACTGCCATGACCTATTATATACTAGGGATTTAAAGGTAGTTTCAACCCCCCTACCCTATTATCTGCTGGGCCTTATAGAGGAGGTCATGCTAATCACAAGGGTACCCTAACCAATAGTTTACCCTAGTGTATGTAGGTGTTTTCACTGTATTTTAAGTGTCTCTTTCAGCATAGCACTGGCCCTGGGCCTGGTTAGGCAAAGTCCAGGGTCAGTCAGTTACCACCAGTACCAGTCAGCAAAACGTTGGGGGGGGGAGGGGGTGCCCAGGGCACAGGGTGTCTTTGCAACAGGCTATATGGAGATTCATCTGAGGAGAGAGTAGACCATGACTGAAAGCTTCCAATCTTTATGCGTCAGCCTCTGCAGGTCTCCAGCTCCCCCATACTGAATCTTACTAGTCTCCTTCCCATTTGGCAGAGACTGTTTGTATGTTTAAAACACACAGTGAGGTGCCCACTTGGAGACACATAGAATGCAATCTCATTGGCTCTTCTGACTTGTCGCTCTTATAGACAGATCTCGCCTGGTCATGCCATGCGACCAATCCCCTCTTGAACGCCACCCAGCACGCTTTGGTAGAGCACATTCTTTAACGGGTTTCTCAGCATGGATCCATTCCTAGTCTCCTATTTAGAGAAACAAATGGATTCGGGTTGGGAATGTCGACATAGAATGGTCACTGTGATTAACTCAGTGTATACTTATCTCGATGACTTGACACAGGATGGTGATTTACTCCTGTGTCCGCCCCTTGCAAAAAACATGGCTTGCCTCCCTGCCAACACCGACAAGGCACACATTTGGCTCACAGCCTTAAAGCCACTCTGGGGAATAGCCCTTACGATCTCCATGTGGACGAAATTCTGCAATATATTATGAGATGGAAGGCTCACAGCGGCGTTTTATCTGGATTATATAGGACACTGATTGAGGCCCTTTTTTCTAAACAAAATGCAGCCTCTCTGCATCGATGGGGGTCTATGAGGTTTGGGATAAACTCTGAAGATGATGACTGTCTTCACATCATGGGGACCCATGACAAGACACAGAAGGAGGCACGACTTACATTCAGTTATTATAACATTTTACATCAATGGCATTGGTCCCTGGGCAGAGTTTTCAGAGTACACATGACGCAGGATTCTCCCTGCTGGAGGTGTCTTTTACCACTCAGTGATATTGGGACTGTGCGATGCTTTCAACCTTAGGGGTCTCTCTCCCAATGACAGGTAAAACAGCCCTCCTACACCACACATCACAGCTGCCCCTAATGCCTCACCATGTCAATAGATGGTTCACAACTTCTCTAGCAGTGGCCAAAGTGTGGATTTTGTGTCACTGTAAATCATGTGTCTTACCGCTACATCGAACTTGGCTGACTGACATGCATGTTGTGGCTTCATATGAAAAAGTAATTTACAGATCACCTACAACAGCTCAAGGAGGTGTGAGGCCCATTTCTGGCATAGATGTTGTTTGACTTGCTTTATTTGGGAATGCTATTGATTAGATAGGACATCCTTCTTAAAGTGTAGGTAGATTCTCATCCCTCCCACTCTTGTGGCATTTATATATTTTGTTGCCTCGATGTGACTCATGCTTGGGAAACTAGGCGTAGGAAATGGTATATTATTATTGGCGGACTTGCATGTCATTGGTGATTACATACACTCTATGTGTGGGTTTGATTTTGATGCTGCCACTTCACAGTGGCCTATTTTTCCCCAATCGTTTCTCCCCCCACCCCTGTTTTCCCCTAGTCTTTTGTCAGACCTTACTGGACAGAGACACGTATAACATTTGATGGACTATTCTCATTCATTGATATGTGGATTGGAATATGTCAAAATGGTAATAAAGAACTGAAATACGAAAGAGGATAATGCCTTTATGGATTGTTTTTGTGCAGCACGAAAAAATCCTGCCTGTAACACAGGCACCCTTGCACCACAGTGCAAGCGTGCTTTAGTTGGTGCTAGGCAGCACAGAGTGTGTCAGCACTAGGAGACAGCAGAAAGCACCATATCTTAGTAGATATGCCACATTTCTGCTGCCTCCCTTTTACGCAAAACAGCAACTTTGTGTGAGGCCCTGCCCTGCGTGAAAATTTTGCAAATATCCCCTAAGTGTTTAACTTTGCCTCTTCTATCTTGCTGGTGCAGCAGCCCATTTTGGCCTGTATCACTGTCTTGGAGCAGGCCATTGCCCCAAGACAGTGGTGTAATCTTAGCCTCAATCCTGCTGCCATCTTCCTGTCCTTGTATACTTGTGGAACTAGGTTTTCCATCTTGGCAGCTGCGTTAAAGCACATTAAAAATGGACTCAGTTTTCATTTTTACAGTGTTTGCAGATATAAGGATTCCAGTGCAAGCTTTCCAGGTGCTAATATATAAAAATAATATTAATATTCAAAAAGTGTTTTAACAAACCTTTTCCAAGTTGGTGGGGTGGAGATTTCCCTATGGTAAAGTATAGGGAACCTTTCCCTATTCTTTACCATGCAGAGATCTCTGGCCCAATTGTGGAGTCTCCTATATTAAAGTAAAGGGAAAATTAAAAACAAGTTAATTAAACTTGCAAAAAGAAATTGCGCATATTTTAATGATAAATATTAATGTAAATTAACTTTATATCTTTATTTTATATATAGAACTAAATAGAAAAATGCTACAACAATATTAATTTCACATTAAATATTCGATTAATTTATATATAATACATTTTTATTTTAGGGTTTTATTTTAAGTCCCCAGCTTCATTATTTTCTAGGGAAGAGGTTGCTACACCAGTGTGCAGCCATGTGTGGTGCTAGGCTTACTCCAACTTTGAGTTGGAGAATTTTACTGATATTCTGTGCCCTCTTTGGCTGTAGTAACTATAGGTGTGCAGTTTGTGAACAGCTATGGGCTTATTCTTTAGTGGGTGGATTGACGTCCCTCCCAAAACCCCTCCCTGCCCCTCCCTGGGCCTCCCTAAACTCCTCTTTACTTGTCACTTAATCTCTCCCCTTGTTTGTTTGTAAATCTTTATTTGATTATTAACAATTAATCATAAAAGAATAAAAACATATTTCCATCAATATTTATATTACATATGGAGCACACAAAAATGACACATAATAACATAACAATTAAAAAAAAGATAATTTAAAACATTTTAAAAATCATACATTTCCTAGGTACATTTTTTGTTTAGAACAGATATGCTCAATGTTTGATGTATTCCTCCAGTATAAGGCACTTTTAAAAAAGTCACCTACAGCAGAACATGCTGCTGGGTTAGATAGAGGTCGAAGATAAAAAAAAGGCCGGCCCGTGTTGGCGCAAGCCGCAGGCTCTAAGAATGGGCAACAAATATCTATGTCAAATAGGTGCATAGTATGTGCAAAACAAGGTAAAGTGCTGAAGCGATTGGGGGGAAATACAATCACAAAGACAAAACTGCATATTGGTTGGATCAAACTGGCTGACTGGGAAACTAAAAAAAAATATGATGAAACCTAATCAAAATTTTGACAGGTATCTTTCCCAAGGATTCCTCAGCAGTGAAAGGTAAGGCTCGGGCCCTACACTGGTTTTGCCAGGTAATCTCTCATTGTAACTTTACCCAGGGCCTCCCTCTCACTTGCTTCCATAGCACACAAGATCAGTAGCTCCTTGATCTTAGCACGCTTTCCCTTGCTCATCACTTGTGGGAAGGAATACAATTCAGGTTTACCAAACAATTCAGCTATTTACCTTACGTGGACTAGCCACAGGATCTTTTGGCCGTACTCACAATGTAAAAAATCCTGTATCAACTTGCGGTTAAAAGCAATATGTTGATTAATCCATATGACCATCCATAGATGCAAAAGGGCAAATCTAATTGTATCTTAACATATTTGCTAAATTTAGTACTTTGTGCATAAAGAAATTAGGAGTTCCAGGGGTCAGTCCCAACAGCCTTCTATAAAAGCGGTTCTTCTCAAGCTGCAGTCTTATACATCTCGATAGCCCCATAATCCTGCCCCATAGGTCAAAATGGAAAGACACTTAACCTTGTATACCTCCTACAGGGGCAAAATAGGTGGCGCTAGACCGTGCAGAATGCTGCTGCACGACTTCTGATGAACATCCATAAACATCAGTCTTCTACTTGGTCTCTCAGAGACCTTCATTGGCTTTGGGTGGAACGCCAAGTTCAGTTTAAGACCCTATGCATTATGCATAGGACAATCAATAAAAAGTCCTCTTACTGTTAAGACCTTTAGCCTCCCCATATTCACCTGGGAGTCTTCTTAGATCCTTCTAAGCCCATCTATTGAAGGTTCAAAAGATTTGTAATTCACGATGGAGTGGCCGTTCCACTTGGTTTTTGGCACCTAAGCTCTGGAATTTCCTCCCTCTGGAACTGCACCTACTGGAGCCTGAACTTCCTTTCCACAACGCCTTGAAGACCTGGCTGTTCAGTGATTACCCCCCTATTGCCACCAACATTTGATGTCCTCTGAGCACTGGGAGGCCTTCGGGCAGCCACGCGCTATATTAGAACTCTAGAATAGAATAGAATAGAATAGGTTTACTACCAACACTAGAAGCAAACTTGAATAAAGCACCACAGGGTTGGTTAAACATGTACAGTGATTAGAAAGACAAGGTGCCCAACTATTCTGTGCATCAAATGTAACCCAGATAGGAAAACTCACTTACCCTCCCAATAATTTTACCCTTGATAGAAAGCAGCCTCGTTTTGCAGGTCTGCCTTCCACGCACCATAAAATGTCTCTTAGAAATATTTGAGTCAAGGTCTAAGCTGTCCATAAACCTAACAAAGAAATTAACAAGTCCACTGAGGCCATTGGTTGTACAAGGCAGCATCATCTGCATACATAAGGGCAGTGATAAATGCAGACATTACCTTACGCATATCCTTTCCATTAGAAATTTAAAAAGAGGTAAGACCATTTATATACAATAAAAATAAAATGGGGGCCAGAAATTATCCTTGTCGGATGCCTCAAGAGGGGTCAAATGATTCGATGCATTCCCCCACAGTACCATATCTAACAGAGGCTCTAACTCCCATATGCAGGGCAACCAATGGGGAGGGCATACCAATACAGGATAAAATAAGTTAGCCCAGTCTAAAGCGCTGCTTAAATCCATGAAGACCAAACAGAGCACCCCTTAACTTTAGTATACTTCCCAATAATAAGATTGAGGTTGAGACATTGTTCTAGGGTCCCCAATCCTTTTCTGAAGCCATAATACACTGTGCAGAGGACATTATTATCCGGCGCCCAAGCCTCTTTATGATTTAAGATGACCCGCCTCACAACCTTGACTGTAGAGTCCAATAACGATAAGGGTTTATAACAGCAAGGCTCCTGTCTATTGCCCTTCTTGAAAACCGGGACATTTCTTGCACTTTTCCATGAATCTGGAATTTTAACAGTAGCAGCAGCATTTAAATGTTGGGAATAAAAGGGGCCCATATGTCAGTGTTAGCCTTAAACAGGTCAATAGAGACCCGTCCGTCCCAGGGGCTTTATTGGCAGTACAGGCCATGATGGCACTACTGACATCTTCTCAAAGGAAATTTCCATGTGAAACTCAGGGGACTCTTCATCAGGCTCTATCATGGAGCTTGATGTTAATGAGTAAATTTGTTTGAAATGGACCACCCATTTATCTGGAACACTTTAATTAATAAAGAAATACAAACCTCTTACAGTGTGACGGCCCATATGCTTCCAATAGAATGTGTATTGAAAAATTTAAATCCTTGGTGGTTGCATGTGTTACTCCATTGGTGGACAGGATACATAGCCTGGAAGTTGCCATTACCCAGCTAACTGCAACTTATTCAAATCTGTTGGCCTATCAGGCCCCCGGCTAGCCACCCATGTGTGGCCTAGAAAGGAAATTGTCCAGAGCACTGATTCTATCTCAGGTTTACAGCTACCCCAAGGAGTCACGTCTGGTATTGATGTTCAGCTCTCCTCCTCGCAAACTGTGGGTGCCTCAATACCACAGGTGAGAGGTGGAGACTTTACAGGGGAGATCTGGATGGATGGATGGATGGATGGATGGAGAATGGATTGCTAGATCAAGGAACTGACTTTCAGGCAAGTCTTTCCCCAATCAGTCCTGCTTATTGTTGCCCCTATATTGCTATCATGACTGGTGTACCTTATCTAAACTCCTGAAGGGAGGAACCCACTTCTCAGCTCAAGAACAAAGTCTGCCATTTGTTGACCCGAAATTCTGATTTTAACATCAACAAATACAATAATATTTTATTTTGTGAAGAGAGTTGGGTGGGTGGATCCCTCGGCCAAACATTTGAGAGGGGATTGTATTGTAATAAATTGTAATAGCCCAGATTTGGCTCGCCTTTTAATCCAATGCGGGCCACGAGGCACTCACAAGGTGCTTATATTAATATCGCCCTCCGCTTAGGTCATTTTTACAAACATCTACAACCTAGGAAGGAAGTTGGGCGAGGGTTTATGCCACCTAGTGTTGATGAACTATCTAGATTTACTGTTCCTATCTTGAATAGATTTCTCCCTTTGTCAGATTTGGTTAGCATCGATTGATGCCACGGCACCAACGATGTTTCTATAGAGTCTGTTCATATACAAGGGGCCAATCCTACTACGGGTGAGCGGACCAGGGAAGAGGGTATACTAATCAAGATAGTCAGTAGGAACATAGTGGGAATTAGGGACATGCAGCAGGACCCCAAGTGGTTTGACTTCATCTCACAGTTTGACGCTGTCATGCTGCAAGAAACTTGGGCCCTTGAGGAGATCATATGGAATGGCTAGTGATGGCTCCTCCGTTAAGGTGGAGGAGAGTCGCCCTACTGCTCTCTGAGCAGTGCAAAAAGGAAAAATAAAATGATAATAACACAATGTTATTATTATTTTATTTTTCAGTACTGAGCCAGTCTAGGGCAGGGTGGGGCTGGGCTATCGTGATGGAGCAGGGAGGAGGAGTGGTGAGCACCATAAGTGCACATGTCGGTTTGGGTGGCCGTCTTAGGATGGCCAAACCAACATGCGCACTTAGCATTTCTCCAACGCAGACTGTGTTGCACAACCAGGTGGAGAACAGTCCCAGGCTCCTAGGCACTACTGCTCTCCTGCTGGTTATACTATTACCAGCATGACAGAGCATCAAACTTTAACCTACCCTGAAGCCCTTCTGAGCTGCACTCTCCTTCTGCCATGTGCCCTGAAGCCACTCAGCTGCTTTCTCATCACACCCTGAAGTCTTTCTAAGCAGCACTTGATGGACCCTGAAGCTTTTCTGAGTTTCTCTCCCCCCGTGCCCGGAGGTCCTGCTCAACTACACTCTCACCCCCTGAGGCTCTCTCAGCTGCCCTCCCAGTGCCCCCCAATCCTGCTCCCCTGCACTTGTGATGACATCAAGATTTATTGAGCCATACTTCTACCATGCCCAAAAGTCCTGCTCAGCCGCACTCTTGTTGTGTTGATGTATTGCCTCAGCTGCACCTGTGGTTACAGTGAGAGGCTGGCTCAGTATATGGTGTACACTTATGTAAGTGGACACCTTGCACTGATACAGAAGGAGTGTAAAGCAGCTTGTTTTACCAGAACATAATCTTATAGGTATAGATTAAGTTGAAAAGAACCACACAGTGTAGTTATAAAAATATGTATTTATTATAAGACACCCACTAACACATGCAGATATCTCCTAACCGGAGATATACACAATGCACAAAATACTTTGCAATGAATACAGGTAAGTAGCACAGAAAACACAGTGGTCCCCAGGGGGAGACCAAACCATATGCTAAAATAGTGGTATGCGAACCACGACTCGAGTCAAAACAATACTCAGAGGACGTAGAAGTGCTGGGGACCCAAGGAACCACCCAAGGTGAGTATCTAGGAGCCCCACGGAGGTCGGGTGCAGTGTAGGAGCACAACCGCGTTCTCCGTGCAAATAAACATGTAAGCCGGGGTTGCAATTTTAAACAAAGAGGACCCTTCCCAGTGGACCCTGATGAAACCCCGTGGAAGACAAGAGGTTGGAGAGCCACCTCACCCGTGGATACCCTTGGAACCAGGTTACCTGCACCAGGGAAGCCGGGTGCATAGGTGTGAAGTGGCGTCGGAAACCGTTGTCGAACTCAATGGGAGACTTCAGGAAGATGTCGCTGGTGGAGAAGGTGAAAGTGTCCGGTGGATCCCAAAGATGGATTCAAAGTGGAGAGTACCTGCAAGCAGAGGGGACAGAGTCTAGGTCACTCAGGGGTTGCCGGGGGCACAGAAGACGAATGCCCACAGATGTCGGGTGTTGCAGGAAAGATGATGGTGACCTTAGAGCTGCAGCTGTGAGGACCAGGCGATGCTGTGGAAGACCAGGAGCCGTTCACAAGCTGTCCCACGTCGGATGTCAAGAGTTAAGGGGTCGGTGTCTGTCGGGAGCACCAACAAGCCTTGGCAACTGCAAACAACGTGGAAAGCGAATAAAGTGCAGTGTCGGGGCCAGCAAGGACCAGGGGACTCACAACAAGTAGAGGAGTCAGGTCAGGCCCCAAGCAGTCAGGAGAACTGAAAAACTTCAAAGGTGACCCTCAACAGGACCCACAGGCCGGAGGCACTGGAGTCGCAAGAGGACCTCGAGCAGCTCACCAAAGAAGCAGGCCCACGGTGCAAGTGATGCAGTGTGGTCGAAGATTCTGGTCACTGGAGATGCTTGAAGTTGGAGTTACTTGGAGCCTGAAGATCTTGATGGAAGGAAGCCAACAAGCCTTTGCAATAGCAAGTCGATGCGGTGCACAGGGGTTCGGTTCCTGTGGCTCCGACGAGGGATACTGGCCTCAAACTTGGTGAGAGGACAGGGCAGGCCTCGAGACATGTGAAGAACCACCACCTGTGTTGCTGAGCCTTTTGGAGTCCGTGGGAGCCCAGGATCAGCAGACCAGTCAGCTTAGTTGTGGTGCCTGTAGATGCAGGGAAGTGACTCCTTCACTTCAAGGGAGATTCCTTCAGGTGTCTTGGATGCCCACAGGCCTTGGAAGGTTTTCTATATGGAGCACAGGCACGGACGTTGCAGCAGACGAGCAGGGAGAAGAGATCAGGAGCAGCAGGAGTCTTCCTGGTTGCAGCCTTGATGCCCAGAGCAAAGTCCAGCGAAGTCCAGAGTGCCCAGACGGTCGAAGTTGAAGTGGTGTTTGAATTGGATCATGTCCCTCGATGAATCTAGGGACCCACCCTCAGGTAAGCCCTTAAGTACCTTAAGGAAAGGGTTGGGATGATTCAGGGATCCCTCCCAGGGGAGGGGTTGGACAGTGAGGAGGTTACTCCCATGTCCTTTATCCAGTTTTGAGCCAGACGGCACCCTGAGCTGGTTTGAACTGGACTATGAAAGGAGGGCACCAAATGTGCCCTTCAAGCAGACTGAGTGGCGCTGGCAAGAACTTCCACCCGGCCCCAATACACTAAACCCTGTCTGGGAGGTGGTCACACCTCCCTGTGACAGGATACCTATTGTTCTGGCTTCCCCTGCTCGAGCTTGGCTCAGCAGCAGGAGGGCAGAATCGTGCCTCTGGTCGGCAGCAGCCATGTTGTGCTGTCTGGGTTTAGAAGACTGGTACCGGGATCACTGAGGGCCTAACGGAGGGCCTTTACAGTGTTTGGAATCATACTCCCACACCGTTTACGGTGTGGGGGTATGATTCCAACATATTTGACACCAATCATGACAGGGTTCGTTACAGCCCGTTTCGAGATGGTCATCGCGAAATGATGCGCTGCCCCTCTATATGTTATATGGCTGTCTCACTTACAACCCGGGAGAATGGACTCCAAAGGCTGTAGGGGTGTCCTGCTCATGCAGGGGCACCCTCACACTTAGAACCGAGCACTCTACCTTCAGGATTGAAATGCCTGCTGTTGGGGTGACTTATAGGCTTTAAGTGCAGTGACCCTAGATATAGGGAACCTATATCTGTCGTAAGTGGTGTTAGCACCAGCTTACACAGGCTGCAATGGCAGGCCTGCAGTGACAGTTTGAATGGTCTCTCATAGGTGGCATAATACATGCTTCAGCCTATTGGGGACCTCCGGGGTACCTCTGCCCTGGGTACCTTAGTACCATATACTAGGGACTTAAAAGGTTACCCCAGTATCCAATCTGGGATTTACCTAAGTACTTACCATAACAATTTAGGGGAGAAAGCAGAGAGACTGGGGTCCTGATTAGCAGGATCCCAGTCAGACTAGTCAGAAACAGCATAGCACCAGGCAAAAAGAAGGGGTAACCATAAAAGCAGATCCTACTTTCCTACAGATACCTAAAGTCATTCTGGGGTGCAGTATCATCTATCCCTGAAGTCCTACTCAGCTGCACACATGGTGCCCTGAAGTCAGTTTGATTTGCATGCTCAGGGTGCCCTGAAAACCTGCCAGCTGCTCCAGTAAAGCTCTGAACAAAAGATTGAGTTTTCTGCAGCTAAGGTGCCCTTGGCAGCCCATGGCACTGCACCTAGTCATTGCCCTGGAGTTCTCTCAGGACAGAGAAGGAGTTACTTGGGTAAGTCGTAGATAGCCAGTGCGGAGGGTACAACCCGCAGCCAGCTAGGCAATTGTTGAACCTCTGTGCCATGCGCTTGCAGGCACTACACGGCTGGGCTGGTAGTCCCTCCTGAAGTTCCCTCTGGTCTGGGGCAGCATGCTGCAGGAGATCCATGTATCCCAGGCCATTTACATCACCATCGAGGTGCTCATCACCATGGTGTCCGTGCTGAGCAATGTGTTGGTCATCTGGGCAGTGACAGTGAACCAGGCCCTTCATTACACCACCTTTTGATTTATTGTGTCACTGGTGGTGGAGGACATAGCCCTGGGAATGCTGGTCATCCCTCTTACCATCATCATCAGCTTCAGCCTCCAAATGGGCTTCTACAGCTGCCTGATGGTGGCCTGCACCTGCCTCATTCTCACCCAGAGCTCCGCCCTGGACCTGCTGGCCATCGCTGGTACCTGCAAGTTAAGATCCCCACCCAGTGAGCCAAGGGCCCAGCCATTGGCAGTGGCCGTCGGGTAAGTCATCTTTTTTTTTTCTACCCGGCGCTGCCCTACCACTTCTATTCCATAGCAGCCACAACTGGACGGCTATGAGAGTTTTACTATACCTGCTGTGGCCTCTTTATGTCAGAGAGAACGGAGGTTCGGCGATAATGGTACGGACCACATTGCCTCTAAAAATTGTCCCGATAACCTTAGACCACAGTGCTATTCAGATTGTGTGGGTTGTGTTGCTGAACAGGTGTAATTTCTTTTTAATCAACTTTTATAACTCAGTGTACAAACTGGGCTGCCAGATAGGGACGCTTTCTCCGTCGTTGTCAATTATGAATTCTAGATCATCCAAATTGGGTAATGATTTTAACATTATTCTTGGAAGAGATTTCTACGCTAAACTGGGCACCGTTACCACTGAGATTGATCTTTCCCCTTTATTTATAAGTATTCCCCATTGCAGCCATTCCCTGTGTCCCTCCCACATTTACTAATAAAATGTATACCTACATATGAAGAGACTCTGCAGTCATGGAGGATCTCTCTGCACATATAAGTACAGGAGAGGTGAAGGCGGAAACTCCACACCTAGGTTTGTGAATAGCATTTTGTAGTATGTTTTATAGTACTCCAAGTACTACAAAACATACTACAAAATGCAGTTTGTGAATAGGCCTAAAATGTCCATTCACTTAATGATATAGATCGCATATGTGTGCACATTTGAAAAGCAACACACCTAGAGACATCCATGCACACACATAACAACACACCTACAGACATCAATACTTGAGCTATCAGACAGACAGGTACTCATATACACAGTCAGCCAGATCCACAGGTACCCCTTGCTAATAGGCCACCAGACAGTAAATCATCCTGACACACATGTTGACAGCAAACATACCATCAGCACATAAGCAGGCACAGAGACAGACAGACTAGTAGACATTGTGGATGGATAGTTGGAAATAATGCTTTGGAGGCTTGGAGACTACAGTTTTCCATATGTTTGGTCTTATTCTAAGCTAAACTAACAAAAATAAACAATAGGTCTTTAGTCAGATGAAGTAGGAACAAAACAAAGATAAATGTCCAAACAAGTTCTCAGCACTTTATGGTCGGGCTTAATGATGCCTTCTTCTCTTCCCCTTCTAAGGTCTTCTTGGTCTCATCACCTAAGTCCCCTCAAAAAAATGGAAATTGCCCAGATAAGTATATGTTTCTTACACAGGATGTCTCCTGTTCCTTTCTATACCTAGCTGTTTTTCCTTTCTATAACACCCCCTTGCCCCTAGCCAACTCCTTCAGGTAATTCCCCAGTGGTAACGTAGTAGTCAGGTGAGAGAAAGTGCCCATGGTATAAGGACGGTTTCTTGTATTTGGCCTTCAAGTTAAACCTAAACTTTCCCATATGGTTCATGCATCACATGCACAAAGTGAGAGACCCTCTTCTCAAGTTTATCATTACCAAAGAGTTAATTTCACCCGTGTAAAGAAAGATAGCAGGCCATTTTTTGAAGGTTAAAAGAAAAAAACATAGTTTAATCAAGTGTCCAGCTCAAAACCTAATGGGCGGTGTTGTTAAACTGTAAGCCAAAGCCCAGGGGCAAGATGAATGGTGCTCGTCGGTGGTTTTCACTACTCCTCCGACCACAAGTCGTCCTACGGCTCACCCCATCTAATCCCTCGGTTTTCTTGTCCTTGGATTATGTCTGGCTGGGGAATTCTCTGACATCCACTTCTATAGCTTTGGTTCTTTTTATTTTATCTCCTCTCTGCATTCCCCTCTGTTTTCCTCCTCCTTGCCGTTTTCTCCGTCTCTACCCTTTCCGCGTTCCTCACCGTCTTTCTTATCCCAAGCCCTGCCCCTAATCTGGCAAGATGAATCCTTTTTAGCTTTCGCAGACATGTGTGTGTTATGACAGGAATTACCATTGAATAATGTTAATAAGACTTTATTAACATCTAAATATCAGTGAGGCCCACATGCAGGTGATGGCAAAACGATCAGCTCCTCAGCATGGATAACCTTGTCTAACTCAAACGTTTCATGACATCATATAAGTATCACCTAAACATTCCACATATACTACATCAGAAAACAAACTGGATTCAATTGGTTTATAATGAATACACATTCAGTAAAGTTTATGTGCACGGTGTAAGTGTGTGTGAACTGTAATAAAATGTTAACAGTTTAATATAAAATAAAATCGTCAAATTTCTTTGGTACTGTTGAAATCCTGCTAAAAGATAAAACGTTTTCGTCATTGTCATTACGTGAAGAAACATTTGGTTCAGTAGGTATAACTCTACACTTGTCCAAGTTATGGTTGTTTCAAATGCTGCTGTAATAATTCTTTGCATCATATACCAAATTATCACTCCTTTCCTCATTTTTGTATACTTCATTTAACATACCATCAGTTTGATTATCTGTATAATGTTCACCATGTTCAGTAAAATCCCAATAATAATAATCCCTTCCGCTGGAATTACTAGCTTCTTTATCCATTAGTAGACTTTCTTGTCCAGGTTTCAGTATCACAGTGTCACTCTTACTCAACCATCCCTTATCCGTTAACAAAACTGCACTATTTGAAACTTTCACAACTTGAAAGGTTGAGGTAAACACAGATTATCCTTTCCGTACTTGCACAGAATTTTTTTTATAATAACTCAAACCCCTATCTCAACGACTTTGTTTTTAGTTCTATTTACAGCGTCATGATAGCACTTTGCCATCTTCTGTTTTTCTACAATTTTTTGTTGAACATTTAATTCACTATCATCAATCTTACTATGCTCTTTCTTAGAAATATATAGTTTCCAAATTTTAGTGTGAGTACAGTATTTCCTTTCCTTCCTCTCATCAAATAAAAAGGGAAAAGCCCAGTTACTTCATTAATGGTATAATTATAACTGTACACTTTGTCACGTATAAACTCATGTACTGATAAATGGGACACCACAGCTAACTGTACTCCTTCCTTTAAAAATCTATTTACATGTTCTACTTGACCATAAGAAGATGGAATGTATAAGGGTTTTTTCTCTTATTTACCTCCAAGTTGTCATTTTACTAGACACAAGTTGTGTCCCATTATCAGTAACTAATATGCTAAGTAAACCTTCTATTGCAAAAATCTTCTGGAAACATTCTATTACTACCTCTGTAGTGATGTTGGGATTTAATTCATAATGAATCCATTTAGGGTAGTAATCTGACAGAACAACCAGATATTTACTATTAGACTTCAAAATACTGAATGGACCTGAAAAATGGATGGCAACCTTGGTCCATGGTCCATTTGGAATGTCTACAAAATACATATCATTTTTGCAAGTTTTCCAATGTTTATCAGCTCTCAAACACTTTACACAATTATCTACAAATATATTTACACCAGAATCCATACCTGGCCACCAGAAATAACCTCGCAAACGTTTCTTTATAGCAGTGGTACCTGGGTGTCCCTTATGGGCTATGTTTATCAATTGTTTCCTAAGTTGACATGGTGGTATGAATAAATCGTTTCTTAATAACATACCATTTACAATACTTAGTTCTTCTGCTACTTGGAGAACATTTTTGAAGTTCTTGTCTAAATTTCTTAATGGTGGTCAATTAACAGTCATAAATTCCAACACATTTTGTAAAATGTTATCATCCTTTACAGCATCCATCCAATCATTTTCTGAAATTGCTCCTTCACTATGTTTAACAGCATCTATAGCAGCTACAACACATTCCATGTCTTCTAAACTTTCATCAATTTGCTCCCCCAATGGTAGTCTAGATAAACAATCCGCACGACTGTTTGAACCTCCAGGAATATGCCTAATTTTTAAATTAAATTCCTGTAGTTTTGCAATCAATCTGACTAATCTGGACGATGTTTTACCATTACCCCTACCACATCCATCATGTAAATAAGTGGCTTATGATCTGTTACTAACTCAAATTATTTTCCCTACAGTTATGTTTTTAGTTTTTCTACAGCCTATACACATGCTAGAGTTTCTCATTCTATGGTACTGTAGAAACGTTCGACATTCTTCAATCTCCTAGAAATGAATGCTCTAGTGTGTTCCTATCCACATATTTTTTGTGTAAATACTGCTTTAATGCCTACTGCACTAGCATCCACATTAATTACGTTTTTACAATTTGAATCATATGGATGCAAGGCAGGTTCTGCTACAATAGCATTTTTGGTTTCTTGAAAACCATTCTCCTGATCTTTACCCCATTCAAGCTTTGCCCCTTTTCTCAACAATTCCCTCATAAGTTCTACTTTGTCTACATAACCTAAAATAAATTGTGAGCCCCAGAAATGATTTGAGTGCTTCTCTATCAATTGGATTTGGTGCTTCTCTTATTGCCTTGACTACATCTTCCTTCGGTGTTATTCCATTGGCTGTTATACATATGCCCTAAATATTCAATCTTATCTTGTAAAAACGTCCACTTACATTTTGATACAGACATACCTCTTTTGCATAATATTGATAAAACAATATTTTGAATTACATTATATTCCTGTATGGTTTCTGCCTGCACCAATATGTCATCCTGAAATTTTTCCACACCTTTTACATCTTTGAAGATCACATCCATTCATTTCTGAAAAATGCTTGCTGCGGAGGCTAGCCCAAAGGGTAACCTCACATACCTGTATGCGCCAACAGGTGTTGCAAACATTGTATAATCTTTTGACTCTTTCGATACTTCACCTGGTGATATGCTGACTTGAGATCTATCAACAAAAAAAATTTAGAACCACAGGTTGCAGCCATCATTTCCTGAATTTTGGGTAGTGGATGACAGCCCACGATTATGTTTTTATTAGAGATCTCAAGTCAGCACATAGCCTAATTTGTACATTTATGATTTTCAACAGCTGCAGTGGTGTTGCTACTTATTTGGGGTTTGATCCTATAAGGCCTCAAAATGGAGATGGATCAATGCAATGCACAAAATACATAAATAGCTCTCACTGGCCATAAATCAATACTTATTGAAAACGTTATATACAACACACACATGAATCCTGTATTATTTCAGTTATATATACAGACAGATATATCCCTTTTTTACACTGAAAACCTTATCTTTGCAAGCAAACAAAAATAATTTTTTAAGGGGACAGAAAATATCAACTATGCTTCTTTTAGATGATATGCAAACATGTCACAATATTGTTTCATTCAAATTGCAAACAACAAATAACAAGAAAGTGTGTACAATAAACATTAGTTAGATAGGTAATCCAGAAATATAAAGGATAAAAAAATATATAAATGCATCCGATACAAAACAATTTCTTGTGTATGCTTAAAAACACTCAATAAATACTGCTACTTGAAAAATGAGGGGAGAGAATTGTATCAACATAGTCCCGTTTCCACGTAGGGATCAATCTTCCTGTTATTTATTCATTTAATTGAAATACATTATATAATTGGCATTTTCTATAGACGGCAATGGCTCCTACACATTCTTCATTGATTGCCGACACGTTTCGACCTCAATAATAAAGATATGGGGTTAACACTTTTTCTGGGAGGTCATTATCAGGGCATATCTCAATTTATTTGTCTGGATACTAGGGCAAAATTAAAAAATTTAATTAATAAAGCCAAGCCAAAGTAAATCAATTGGAAGGTATAATTTGTTACTAACTACTTGTTTATTTATTTATTTCACTTATAGAGCGCGCGAATCACCCCATAAGGGTATCTCAGCGCTGGGGCCGCATTAGCGAACTGAGGAGACCTGATTAGAAGAGCGATGTTTTCAGCAATTTCCTGAAGGCCAGGTAGTCTGTACATTGTCGCAGGCGTATGGGGAGTTCGTTCCAGAGGCGTGGGGCAAGATGGTAGAAGGCCTTACCACCTTGTCGAGACTTTCTAAAGCGCGGGACTGAAATCAGGGCTTTGTCTCCTGAGCGGAGGGGTCTGGGAGGCACATAGTTAACAAATTTGTCATTGAGATAACTAGGGCCTAATCTGTTTACGGTTTTATAAGCCATACAACATATTTTGAAATGAATCCTTTTCCGTATGGGCAGCCAATGCAGTTTCTGCTGCAAAGGGAGGGAGGCTGTTCTTGGGGGGGCATTGGTTACCAGTCGAGCCGCGGTGTTTTGGACAACCTGTAATCTATTTATGGCCCATACGTTAGCTGAGATCAACAGCGCGTTACAGTAGTCTAAGCGGCTTAAGATCAGTGCCTGAATCAAGGTTTTCCTCGAAGACAGTGGTAGGAAAGGGAAGACTCTTCTGAGCATGCTAAGGCTATGGAAGCAGGCTCCAATAGTAGAAGAGACATGGTCTCCCAGGGTGAGTTTTTGGTCCAGTCGGACTCCAAGGTTTTTCACCACTTGTTTAGGGCATGGGGTGGGACCCAGTTCCTCTGGCCACCAACTAGGCGACCATTTCACAGTGGCATCACCAAATAGCATTATCTCAGACTTAGTAGCGTTCAGTTGGAGAAAATTCATTTTCATCCATTCCGCTATAGATTTCATTCCTTCACCAAAGGTGGCTTGAATATTAGGGTTGGATTTGTCAAGTGAGAGGAGTAATTGGGTGTCATCTGCGTATGATATGGGGATGAAACCCAGTTTTCTCAACAGTCTCGCCAGGGGAGCAACGTAAACGTTGAACAAGGTAGGGCTTAAGCATGAGCCCTGTGGTACTCCCTTGGTCACCTTGGTGGTCTTAGAGTGGTAAGGACCTAGGTTAACGGTCTGTGTTCTGTCGGATAGAAAGTTAGTCAACCATTTCAGAGCATTTCCTGTGATGCCTATGTCACCCAGTCTTCTGAGTAAAATTTGGTGGGATATGGTGTTGAATGCTGCGGAAAGGTCAAGCAGCACCAAAAGCACCGCCTGACCCTTGTCCAACAGCATCCTTATGTTGTCCGTTACTGCTACCAGGGTTGACTCAGTACTATAGCTAGGGCGAAATCCAGATTGTGAGGAATCTAGGCTGTTAGTGGATTCAATGAAGTTGGAGAGGTGCGTATTAATGTGTTTTTCTAAGATTTTGGTGTGGAGGGGAAGGAGCGAGATGGGTCGATAATTTGTTACGTCTTCCGGTGAGATTTTGGGATTCTTTTTAATCAGAAGTATCTGTGCAGCTTTCCAATCAGGAGGGAGGGCTCCTTCCTTCAAGGAGCTATTAAGAATGTTACAAATAGGGTCGGCGAACTGTTTGGACAAAGTGGCAGTTAATTTAGCAGGTATAAGATCCAATGGGGAACCTGATTTTGCGCACTTTAAGAGTGCTTCTGTACCTTCTATTGTGAGTAGTGGGAAATTTCCTAATGAGCAAGTTACCGGTGGGATGTGTAGGGGTTCAATTCCTAATTTAGATTGGGATTTATAGTAGAAGTGATTTTGTTATAGATCATGTCTATTTTCTGAGTGAAATGACTAGCAATGTCATCGCACAGCATTTGGGATGGTGCTGATGCCGTGTCGCAGGCCAAAGGATTGGTGAAGGTTTTTAGGATCTGATAGAGGCATTTCTGAGAGCTCCCAGCTTGTTCAAGAGAGGCTGTGATATGAGTTTTCCTCGCATTTTTTAGGTTGCGGTGGTAATGAATTAGAGCCTCCTTGAATTTTTCTTTATCTGAAGGGTTATGAGAGCGGCGCCAATGGCGTTCAAATCTTTTGCATGAGCCTTTTTCTAGCCGCAGGGAGGTCTAGTACCACGGGGCCTGGCTTCGTTTTGCGATTGTAGGGCATTGTTTCAGAGGTGCTAAGCTATCTAAGGTAGCAAGTAGGCTGGCATTGAAGGAGGCTAGGCGTTTCTCAACCTTATCCGTTTCCGAGTAATGAGGTGGGCAAAATGCACCTTTAAAGTGTGCTGGTGTAATTAAATTCCACTTTCTGTAGCTTTTATTTGGATAGCATTTGGGAGCGGGTGTGCCTTGTGGTTGTTAATACGAAACTCGACCATAGAATGGTCAGACCAGGTCAGAGGAGTCGTAGCAACATAGGATATGTCAGGAGAATTAGTTAAGATGATGTCTAACATGTGCCCTGCCTGGTGGGTTGAATCTATATTTATTACAGTAAGGTTGAGTGCAGACAGTTCGGTCAGAAAAGATGAAGCATCCGGATTGTCTTGAATTTCACTGTGTATGTTAAAATCTCCAAGAAGAAGAAAATTCCTGGAGGAAATGACATGTGGGGCAATGAGTTCAATGACCTGTGAGGTGGTATTGGTTAGTGGTCCTGGTGGGCGATAGACTATGGCTCCTTTCCAGTTAAGATTGTGGTGCAAATTCATACTAAAAACCAGTATTTCCAGCTGATCGTTACTTACTTGGTCTAGAACGGAAAGAGTAGCGGAGTTTTTATAGACTATGGCTATTCCTCCCCCAGTCCTGTGAGGTCTATCTAGTTTTAGTATGTGATAGTCATCAGGGAGTGCTACTGCTATGTCAGGATTGGAGTGTGGTTTGGTCCAAGTTTCTGTTAGGAACCCTATATGGGGATTGTTGGAAGACAGCAGGTCCCATATATTAGCAGCATGTTTGGGCAGTGACCTTACATTGGCCAGGAAACAGTTCCAGTCATTGCTGGTGTCTGCTCTGGCAAAGTGCCTATTTTCTGTAAGATGGGGAACAGAGCCTATGTCCTGCTTTGACTTGGTATTAGCTCTCTTGGAGTGGACTGGTGCGCTTTGGTATTTACAGTTGCTGCAGGAAAAAGGTTCCATCACTTCAGTGGGAGTGGGGCAGGCACTAGTCGGTATTTCTTTGTTTATATTGACATTCTTGATAGCAACCAACACTCTACCCGTATAAGTATAAGGTCCCCTCACCTTTTTAAGCTGAGTATGGGCAAAGCCGGCAGGGATTCCTACTCCTGGCGACGTCCAGGCGCGGACGGGCGCAGACGGACTTGCCTTAGGCGCGCCTTTGGCGCGCCAGCGGCGCGCCCGCTGCGTGCGTCCGCTGCGCATCTGACTAGGCATACGCTTTTATAGAGTGTTATCTAGACTGCTAACCTCCCGTCGGGATTGGGAGGGAAGCGGTCAAGTCTCACTTCCGGTTTGTAGCGCCTCCCTCCAGACAACTGGAACAATCCGTGCTGGACCGGGGAGGATACCGAGTGAGAGGTTTACCAGTGCGCAGGTAATTTAAAAACAATGTGCAAAGATGCAATTCTAAAATCAGCAAAAACATCAGAGCCCTTTACCAGGTGCTCTCTAGTATATCGATCAAAGTTCAGTGCAAATTATCAAATCGTTTAAACACACAGCAAGTAATGTAGAGGGAGCCCTTTACCGGGCGTTCCGTTCTGTACTTCAATCAATCTCCTTAGTCAGCCTAAGCGCGTCCGCTGCGCGTCTGACTAGGCATACGCTTTTATAGAGTGTTATCTAGACTGCTAACCTCCCGTCGGGATTGGGAGGGAAGCGGTCAAGTCTCACTTCCGGTTTGAGCGCCTCCCTCCAGACAACCGGAACAATCCGTGCTGGACCGGGGAGGATACAGAGTGAGAGGTTTACCAGTGCGCAGGTAATTTAAAAACAATGTGCAAAGATGCAATTCTAAAATCAGCAAAAAACATCAGAGCCCTTTACCAGGTGCTCTCTAGTACATCAATCAAAGTTCAGTGCAAATTATCAAATCGTTTAAACACACGGCAAGTAATGTAGAGGGGAGCCCTTTACCGGGCGTTCCGTTCTGTACTTCAATCAATCTCCTTAGTCAGCCTAAGCGCGTTGAGAGGAAAACATACCCACTCAGAGACGAATGTGCTTTTGAAAAAATAGCCAAATGTTGGGTGAATTAATCTACGGAAAAAAGTAAAAGAGAGGAAGTAGAATTATGTGGAACAAATTTTTTGTAAATATTTTGTGAGAACCACGTATTGAAGTGCCACTGCACCCGTGAACAAAGTACCTTTTTAAACAAGGATGCTCACTGATACACGATACTGTGATTTATGTGAAACCTGACTTAAAAGATGGAAAGTCACAAAGTTAAAATTAAATTTAAAAGTTCACCTAAAAAAACTACGAATCTCTCGGTATGTAAACTGCATAGAACACTCACACGATTACTCAGTAGGTGCTGTGAGCGGTCTGTATCTACAAAGCGATGTTGAACTAGGAGCGGGCAACTGTGAAGATGCATGCCTCTGAGCACCGGTGTTCAACCACGGAGCTGCGGTGCTTTCACTCAATGTATACGGAGTAGTCAAAGGACACTCCATCTTTGCCTATACATGTTTGCTGAGGCGGAAGTTCTGGTGTGATCTCAGCATCCTGTGATGAAGGTTAAAAGGATACTGGGAAATGTAGTATGTGTAACTTTTCTAATCTATTAAGGAGCATTACTCGAATGGTCCAGTGGGTCGTGCAGCCGTATTAATTATTTTTGGTTTGTTCTTGAAACAAGGATAATTACTCACTCTGGAATGTTGCAATTACCAAAAATAAAAAATGAAAAATATCCCAATGGTGCAAGGAAGTTCACTAAGGCAGAGCTCGGTAGATATATAGAAGTATTCAGATGCTTTTAAAAAACGTTGCCAATCTCAGGTATGTATTGCTTCGCACTCCCAGATAATAGAAAATATTACCCTCCCACACGGAGGCTCACACACAACGAAGCAATAAAAACAACACAACACCACCTGGAAAGGGATTTCACCTTTATAAAATAAAAACACATCAAAGACTGCTTTCAAAATAAGGCATGGGGTTTTATTTATGCAACACTCTCTAACAAAAAGGCTTTCCCAGATGTCAACTGAACAACATTCAAATATATATAGAGATATATATGTATATATGTGCAAGCAATAATATCACACTTATGAGTAGGCAAATGCAACTATTAAATGCATGGCAGATAATAATATGAAATGAAACACAAGCAGATTATGCTGGACGTCCGCTGCAAGAAATTAGAAAGATATTACACTACATACATCAGATGATTACAACCACTGAAGACTTGGATGTGCACACAGACACTCACACATCACAAAATCAATACTGAAAGAAAACATCTCAGATGATTATAGCCACTGGAGACTTGAATGTGCACACAGACACTCACACATCACAATGACGATTATAGCCACTGGAGACTTGAATGTGCACACAGACACTCACACATCACAATGGCAATAATCAAAAATAAAACACATCACCTGGTGCAAACTTCATCTTTGCCCACTCCACACTGGGGGATTCGCAGCCGGGGTCAAGAGACTCAGCAACCCGATTCCTGCACTGAAGACACGTCTGCTGTTCAGGCCCAAATCCCAGTTTCCAAGTCAACAATCCCCAGCTTTATAATCTCAAAACACACTCGAAGGTTCAGAGAGGCCCTCCTCTGCGCCAAAGAAACTTACTGGAATTGGCCACTTTCCATGCAAGCATTCCAAAGGTAAAAGAGTTCTCATGTTCCTTCTGCACTTTCACATGTTCCAGCCTTTATCTTAACGAAGCTTACTAAAGTCTCACAAAACAACCTTGAACGTGAATAACCTAAACAACTCGAGTAATCTGGGGGCCTGCCTGTGCGTGCAAAAGCTCAGGCTAGCTGACAGAGTCCGAATTCAAGATGGCATGAGGGCATGTCAAAGCCAATAGTAATAACTCGATAATACTTCCCAATGTAGAACACAATGCACATTTGTGCACCACTGCCTATAGCACACTTCATCTCCCAATGTACAACATAATGCACATTTGAGCACCACTGCTTATAACACTGCACTCCGAGACCAAGAAGTACATTCCACACACCTCTCTCTCTCATGGTTTCAAATGCACATCCTACACGTTCTGTTCCTAGCAAGGCTGTTCTACTCTGTGAAAGCTCTCACACTTTAAAACAACAAAGAGATACAAAAGAAATCTTCAAAGAAACGTGCACATGCAGGACATTCAAGCTAGGATAAAATAAAACACCAAAAGTCAATTAAAATAATGGTAGTCAAAGGTCATCACGTGGTTTCAAAACTTAGGAGTGCCTCTAGCACTACAAGGTATTCCATTGAGACCCATATCTGCCCTCCAGAGCTTCATTATCATGAAAGCCTCATATTGCAGCAGTGCTGAGTCCCCGCCGAATTTGGTATATATTTGTCGTAATTCTGTCCATTTCTGTTCAGAAATTGCATTGTTGTAGTGAAGAAAATGCTGCTCTAACGGGGCTGACATTGTGCGACACCTAATTATTGATTTGTGTTGTCTAATAAGGTGTTGCACTTCCTGATTAGTCTTGCCTATATATGGTTTATGGCAAGGCAAAGCATGCAATAAATCAAATTTTTAGATCTGCAGTTGGTGAATTCATTTTATTTGCTTGAGATGTTATATACAAAATCAGTGCCTTCAATTGTCAGATCACACACAAAGCAATTCCCACATTTGTGGTGACCAAGTATAGATGATAATCCCAATATGCTTCTAAGGTTTTGCTGTGGTTTTTGTCTTTCAGTATTGGAATGTACTAGTCTTTCCCTCAAGTTCTCATTTATTTTTTAGGCAAACAAAGGTATTTCATTGAATGGATCTACATAAGAGACCATATTCCAATGTGTTTTGGATTATTCGCTTGACATCTGTTGTATTGGAATTAAAAGTTGTGACATACACCAATCAGTCCAATTCTTTTTATTTGTATGTTCCAAGAGAACTTCCCTGGGGTATAACACACCTCTTCATTGCTGTTTTCAACAACCTGTGGGGATAAGATTAATATTTCTGCATTGCAGAAATAATCCTCTTTATTTGAACAATTCCTTCGGATCAGTGGTGTTGCAGCAGCACATTTTATTCCGTTCATTTAAAATGCTCTAGCCAAAATAAAAAAAATTAACTGATATCACACTGACGGGAACCCTACATCAAAGATCATGCATCTGCCATTACAATATTTAGGGCATGGTTTAGAGTTTGGTGGCTGGGATACTCCTTTACCAATCTGACGGATATCCATCTGCCTTATTACAAGTGCTGTAGGATATGATATCTGTGAAGGAATAACCCATCCGCCAAACTCTAAACCAGGCTCTTAGTCTGGACTTCAGATAATGGCAGTGTTAGACCTGTGATCCTTAGGGTTGTCTTCCCCCTAACGTTTTGCCTGCTTACCTCCACTTTTTGCTGTATCTTTTTGGTAGCCTTAGGACTCTATGGGGGAGATTTACTAAGATGTTGCACCGTGTTTGCGTCACAAAAGTGACGCAAAATGGCAAAAAATCTTTTTTTCCTGATTAACTTTCCAGCATTAAACGTGTTTAGCGCTGGAAATACCGTAAAAGTAATGCGAAGTAGCGCATTGCACTGCTTCGCATTACTTTGCGCCATTGGGGCGTACCAAGGGTGGGGCATGGGCGTTCCCATGCAACCACCCAAGGTTTCTCACGCTAAACCCAATTTACTCAAAACAGTAGATTGGGTTTAGTGTGAGAAAACTGCGTCTTTTTCAACTAGGCGCAAGGAAGGAGAAATGCTTTCATTTCTCCTTCCTTTTCCGACTTTGCATGCGCGCTGCACTGTACAGCACGTATGCAAAGTGGGAAAAGCTTTGCATCGTGCCAAGCATAGTATTTTATACAGGAAGGGTAACCTTCCTGTACAAAACCTATGCTACACTCATGCACACACTCTAGCGCTACGTCGTTAAGGTGTGTGCATGGCGCACGGCAGCTGAAATCAGTGCCGGCGCAAGGGAAAGGGGAATAGAGCGCCATATCTTTAAAAATATGGCACTCTCCTGCTCCTTCCCTGTCGCGCAACACAGCGCAGCCTCGCAGGGTCTGCGTTGTGTGGAGATTTTGTAAATCTCCCCTAAGTGCTTTACTGCTGCTAACCAGTGCTAAAGTACATGTGCTTCTTCCCTAAACATAGTGACATTGGTGTATACCTGATTGGCATACTTAGTTTACTTATAAGTTCCTTGTAAAGTGGTATACCCAGGGCCTGTAATCTAAATGCTACTAGTGGGCTTTCAGCACTGATTGTGCCACCCACACAAGTAGCCTTTTAAACCTGTCTCAGGCTGCCATTGCAAGGCCTGTAAGTGCAGTTTACTGCCACATTGGCTTGGCATTTAAAACCACTTGTCAGGCCTTAAACTCCCCTGACATAAAACATAAGTCACTCCTAAGGTAGGCCCTAGATAGCCCTAAATGCAGAGTGCTGTGTAACTAAAAGGTAGGACATGTACTTTTAAGTTTTACATGTACTGGTAGTGACAAAGAGCTAAATTCATTACTTACTCCTCTCATAGGCTAGCATTGGGAATTCCTTAAAGCACTTTTAACCCACAATTCCTGATTACAAAGTAGTGGCTACGTCATGTTTCATATCTTTGGAATGGTAATTGTAAATCCTCTTTACTGCTAAAGTTGGATTTAACATTACTATTTTAGAAATGCCACTTTTAGAAAGTAGACTTTTCTCTGCTTTTACTGTTCTGTGTGCCTAGCAGCTTGCCTCCAATACACGTCTGGGATGGGTGACAGATATACTTTGTGCATTTCCTCTAGACAGCCACAAACACAGGAAGG
This sequence comes from Calotriton arnoldi, assembly GCA_963921515.1. Lineage (NCBI taxonomy): Eukaryota > Metazoa > Chordata > Amphibia > Caudata > Salamandridae > Calotriton > Calotriton arnoldi. The sequence continues at coordinate 1,340,873 of CAWUFW010004560.1, read as the reverse complement.
GTGGGTGCGACAGAGAACTCATCTGCATTCATCTATATTCTGATAGCTCTTCCTGGGCAGGAAGAGGAAGGGGGGCTGACACTTACACCTGAGTAGACATTGTCCTGTTTCCCACACAAAGGGCTTATTACCCCCTACTGATAGTCTGAAGCCAGGGCTGGGAAGAAAGGGGATCAGTACACTCCAAGGGCCTGCTTTGAAATCAGTTCTATCCAATTCACTTTATACAAATATAAAAATATTCATAGAAGAGTCGAAAAGCAAGCATTCATTATAATACATTTCACTCTCTTTCACACACTGCAAGGATGGTTAAAAATATAACTAAACTATACATAGACATCTCATGTACGTTTCAAAAAATTGCCTCAAGTACTTCACGTAATGTCAGGTGTTATGTTTCATAATGCACTACTGTCCATTTCTCAACATTATGTAGTAATACCTCCGTTAAAATGACCACTATGTGGAGTATATAAACACCTAGTACACGATTTAAGAGTAACATTAACATCTCTAAAAATAAATATACATCAAAATTAAAAAATGGGCTCTTGAGTCATCTCGTTTGAGTAAGCGATACTCTTCATTACCCGGGCTCATATGTCACTGCTTCTAAATATGACAGGCATTTCCTTCTAGCGAAAGCCGATGTAATGAAGGAAGAGACAGAAAAACATATAACCTCATTTTCTAGTGAACATATATACTTAGACGCTTCCTGATAATAGATATATTTTCCTGTTTTAAACATTGGTAATAAAAATTGTCTTCTTAAGATCATCATAAACTTTACAAAACAAAATAAAGTACATCTTGCTTTGATTGGATATCCCGGCACGGGCACTTAGGAAGCACCTGTGCCCAGGCCCCCATTTTGGGAAAAGTGACCCTAAAATGCAGAATACCTATGCGTAGTCTAGTGAGATAAAATCTATGTTGGGTATTCTGTACAATTAAAAGGTAATTTTGCAACCCATCTTCTACCGGGCCACAGATGTATCTATGCACAGTGGGCTTACAGCTCTCGTGAATTTCTCTTTCTGCCTCATTCTTTCCCCTTGGGATGAGTTTAACTTCATTCTTACTATACCGTAGTATGCTAACAAGATCCTCTACTCCAATATGCTCATCCACTTTTTTTCAAATGGCTATCTAAGTAGGCCAACCATGTTATCCTTTTCCCAAACTCTAGAGATAGACAGTCCAATACTATTTCTTTAGTGAATTTTGAGCCAACTTTTCCCCATAGATTGTGCCAAAATTGAATAAGGCTGGCATGTAAGTCATCCTCTAGGAAAGGAACTGCCACTTCCTTATGTACAATGTAGGACAAACTAGACTTTGGCACAGCCAGCAATCTATCTAAAACCAAGTTCTCTTGGGTTTGAAGAAGAGCACAATTTACACCCCCCCCGGCAAGGGGGCCCCATAGCTAACACTCGGGAGGCATTTATTTTTATATAGCAACATTATTTCTCTGATCGGTTTGTTGCCTACCTTAGCCACAAATCTGGCTCTTTGAAATTTTAGTTTTCCTGTGTACAACTGAGTTCCCAAACTCCCATCACCGGTAAATTGGATTCCTAAATATGAGAAATATTTAGTCTCGGCCAGTATCTCTTCCTTAATATGATGTGGCCTTCTTTTTTCCCTTTCCTGTCCGCATACCATGGTGTATGTTTTCATTAGGTTGATTTTCATGTCTTTATCCTCCATATAGGAGACAAAATTATCGATCAGTAGCTGGTGCCCATTTGCAGTTCTGAAAATCAATACAGCATCATCTGCGTATAGCAAAATAGGGACCGGGCGGTTCTTAACCCGGGGGACATCGGCCTTCCCTTTTTGCAGTAACTCATCCACCCCATTAATGTATAGTGAAAAGCGCAAGGGGTGTGAGAACAAACCCCTAGAGAGACCTTGATGTGGGAGGTACATTCCCCCTTGGGCCCGTACCACACCCGGGCAGTGAGATGGGAGTACAATTGTGCTTTCAAGTTACCCCAAAGTACTGGAGCTCTGACCCTACCAAGAAAGTACACTACTGGATCTGTAAAGAACTTTGCTGGGAGTAAAGACTGCTTTGCCACAAGGATTGCCACTTTGCCTGGCTGCCACTCTGATGGAACTGCTTTCTGCTTTGCTGAGCTGCCCTGCAGATCTCTGCCCTGTGGAGGGCAAGGACTGGACCTATCTCACTTGAGCCCAGAGTGACTCCAAGGGCTTGCTGGCTTGCCACATGTTCTGAAATCTCAGGGCCATCAAAAACTTCCTGCGACTGTTATATCCCGCATAGAGGCCCTAATGTAGACCCGTTCATACATGCCCTAAAATGGACGTATTCATATTTACCCTAATATGGTCATATTCGTACTTGCCAGATTATCGTCATGGCCGCATATGCCCAATTATGGTCACAACTGTACATGTCCTATTATAGTATGATTCCTTATATAGGCATGATCTTTCACCTACATTGGTCCCAGCTAGTACACAACGAGCTCTGAGGGCTGAACGTTATCTATCCTGTGGTTATGAATACAGGAGGTTTTTCCAAACACAGGCCCACACTTTACTCATTAATTATGCATGGCTCTCTAAGAATACACCACTGGCATAATATGTATGTACAAAGTTCACCCCTGACGTCTTCCTCATGTCCAATACAAACCATACTGAGGACCGAGACTCTTTAGGGTATAAATACACCACATCTTGCCCCGGTAAGACAGAGGGAACCGAGACTTCCATGCTGACACACTGACCAGAGACGCTGAGGCTCCTGCATGCAGTCGCTCAAGCTGACAGTGGTCTGACACAACCCGGACGGGGTGTCCAACTCGAGACCAGGACGGTGTCCCACACTCTCTCTATTCAGGTATGGGGGTTCGACTAAATCCTAGGAGGATTCTTGGCTCTTAGGTTCTAAGACCTACACACATCTGCTAGGTACACTCAGGTACATCTAGGTAGGCATCGTAGGAGTAAGCGCACTTGCATAATGCTTTTATATTCATGTATGTACTCATGATTATCGCAATATGGTAGAACTGTTCTATCCCTTTGCTTTTATCGTACTGCTGATAATATATCTCTGCTATTGTCTGCTGGTTACCGCAGCACATATATTTTACACTAGAATCACAACTGTTCAATAAATGCTTATTGAAATGCCCACTGTTTATTCTGTGTAACTCTCTGAGACAAACCGAATAAGTGAGCACGAGTGACTGAGCGAAAGGTAGTACATTGTTTCCACGATTCTGAGGGAATCAGGGTTGTCATGTTCTAAGGTTGCCAGAAACTAATCTCTCCCCGATAAGAGGAGACACTAGTGGCACTGCGAGCTAGCTAATGCAAACCAGGCTAACATATACGGTGGGGGTGCACGGAGTCAGTCTGCCACCAAGCCCGCAGTATATGTTATCCAAACGCGCAGGTCCTGCAGGGGTACTATAGGAGCTCCACGGCATGGCGCCGCCAACGTTGGTTCGGTACGTATTTAACAGTAGAATCTGAGTAGTTCAGTCGTGCTATTCTCAGAGAACCTACTCACAAAACCCCAGAGACGTCTGGAGTGGGTGGGCACAAAATCCGCCGCAGCTGAGTAGTACGAGAATACTATTTATCGGCTGTTGGTTATTCAAGCTTGAAGGACATATAGTTCCTACAATTGTGCATTCACACCTTATTTTTTTTTTTTTATTCTTTAAACCTCCCTTCTTCCAATTAAAAATGGTGGAAGAAACAGACGAAACAAGGAGAGTTGAAACAAACCTCTTCGGTTTAGGAGAAGACCCTGAAGATTCAATACAAATTGCACCAAATTTCAGAAGGGCAGTCACCATAAAACTTCTAGATCATGGCTTAAGAGCCAGGGGTGGTACAGTAATTTTCGTGATTGAGGCACACGAATCTAATAAAACAGAGGTGTTCTATTCATGGGTTACATTCCCAGCAGCGAATCCAATTACAGATGTATTTCACTACTACCTAGAAGGTGAAACACCAGCGGACTATACTCCTTTTGAGGAGTTAGAGGTCCCGCTCACTTACCAGGAGCATAATTACTGGTTTAAAGGCGCCCTACCCCGCGTACATGGAAGAGCAAGATTAGGCCCGCTCGGAGGAGCAGGAGCCACATGGCCCATATCAGCGGCATACACACCGCATCCTGACATTAACACAATGACACGGCCAGACTTACTCGTACAACACAGAGATTTAATTAAAATCTACAGAAACCTCACACAATTTGTGATGAGGACTTTGACAGTTCAGCCTGCACCGGCTGCAGCACAAGATACTCCAGACCAAGGTACAGTTAATAAAATAACTCCACAAACATTACACGCGATAATGGGCAAAATGCCAGCAAAACGCGAACAAATCCCATTCTGGATAGCTCAGAAAATAACTCAGCTTGAAGCAGTATTCCGGAATACTACAACCAGTGATAAACACAGAATTCTAACAATCTGCTTGCCCATGGGTCTCACACCACAAGTAGAGGACTGCACCTCTTGGGGTTCAGTCTTTGCTGCCATATATACCAGAACACATGGTATCCCGTCAATAGCAGTAGTACCTGAAGTATTGAAACAGATACAAAATGAGTATGGACCAGAGCCTGCCCTTAATTTAGGGATGAAGTTGCTAAACAACTTTGAACAGGTCTCAGCCATAATACTTGCTAACATTAAGGGGGAAGCAGCTTCTGTGGCGATCCGCCAACGCCTAAGGGAGTTCAGTCCAGTAGATCAACAACACGAACTACAAAAATAATTGAAACTGCATATGCAGAATTAGGCAGAGACAGTCTAGGTGGGAAAGCATTAAAACCAAAACTGATGGGCAGTCCTGAAAAGGACACTACAAAGCAGACACCTACTTCTTCTAAAAAGAAGTGGGAAAATAAAAAACAACAAAAGTCTAAAGACACCAGATCTCAGTCCAGAGGTAGGTCTCCTCAACAGGAGCCCTCTGAAAGGAGGTATAACCTCAGGAATATGGATAATATTTAAAAAACCTGACAGGTATCAGGATACTGATACTCGTTCTTCTCGTTCCTTTCAGGGTTCGTCAAGAAACTCCGAGAGGGAAGGACGGTCAGAACACGGACAAGAGGAGCGTACAAAGTCCAGAGACACGCAACGCGCTGCGGACTACGCACCTAAAAAAGAGGATAAACAAAAATCAAAACCTCAGTTCAAAAAGAAGAAGGTAGCAGGTCTCAAGATCAGACATGCCCAGAATTCTGAGGACACAGCTTCTGAACGGGGAATGGGCTCTGACGTGCTAGACAGCGCGGCAGAAGTAACGATAGCTCGCCAGAACCTGAAGGAATTTCTGGTGACAGTGGAGTTGAGTGAGTATATCACGGTGGAAACACCTGATACTCGGGTAAGTGTCCCACATAAGTTACATGAGATAACACTCCGGATGGAGGGGGACAAGCCCAGAAAAGTCACATGGTGACATACGCCGACGATACACAGTTGGTCGTATCTTTGAGCCACTCTAGCCAACGGGCCAATGATCTCCTTTCCTGCCTGGAGGAAGTCACAAAGTGGATGAGCCTCTCCCACTTGAAACTCAACGGTGATAAGACCGAGCTCATGCTCCTTGGCAACTCACTAAGTTTCTTTCCAAAAACCTTGTGGCCTACCTCTATGGGCCCGGTGCCGACCCCCAAAACAGAGATTAAAAGTCTTGGAATTTGGCTCGATCAGAACCTCACTTTCAAAGTACAGGCGAGGAAGACGGCTGCTTCATGCTATGGCCTACTGAGAATTATTCGTAAAATTTTCCCTCTCCTACCCCTGCAAGCAAAAAGACTAGTGATCCCTCATTTTGTCCAGATTAGATTATGGAAATGCCCTTTATTTAGGTGCCCCAAAAGAGGTGATCTCAAAATTGCAGGTCGTACAGAATTGTGCGGCGAGGCTACTTACAGAGACCCCCAACCGTTGTTCAGCAAGACCTGCACTACGCTCTCTCCATTGGCTCCCGGTACAGGAGAGAATAGACTTCAAGCCTCTTTGCATAGCCCATAAGTCGCTGGATGGGAGCGGACCCCTAATCAATAATGCCATGATTCACTCATACAGGACGAACAGAAAACTCAGATCAAACGAACTCCAGCTGGCGGTGGTCCCTAGGATCAAGAAGGCCAGAAGTGGCGGAAGGCTTTTCTCACTTAATGCCTCCAGACTCTGGAATGCCCTCCTGTTACATCTCCGGAGGGAACCGAACCATCTGACGTTCCGAAAACAATTAAAGACTTGGCTTTTTCCATAAGAGATCGGTCCTCTAAGTTACGACCTCAGCGCTGGGATGCTTCCGGGTAGCCATGCGCTATACAAGTGTCAATTCAATTCAATTCAATTCAAAAGTTAAAGGTCTCTTTTGGAAAAATCTGTCATCTGGTTATGACATTGTATTAGCAGAACAAGACTGGCCGCCTGCATTCGTCATGGAGTGCCCTAGGGGAGAAACGATAATTTTTCCAGCCTTTTCCGACCTCGTTCCCATTCACCTAAAACATGCATATGCGCAGGAGTGGGCGGTTGCCCTAGCTCCAGCATTGTATAAAAATCATGCTGGTTGGGATGAGGATTCAACCCACCACGTGATCCCGTTAAAAGTTTCCCCAAATGCCCAAAGGCAATACCCTATAAAGCAGGAAGCGAAAAAACAAGTCAGGGAGATTCTAGATCAACTTGAATATCAGGGGGTGATAGAAAATTGCACTTCACCTATGAACAATCCTTTGTTCCCCGTAGCCAAACCTGACAATACATATCGTCTAGTTTTAGATTACAGACATTTAAACACTTGCACGAAAACATTTGCAGTTCAAATGCACACAGTGCCGCATTAATGAATAACATTATGCGACAAAAATACAAAACAACACTTGATATCTCAAATGGATTTTTCTGCCAAAATATAGCGCCTGAAAGCAGGTATCTGACCGCATTCAGTGCGTTAGGGTCCCAACGTCAATTTTGCCGACTCCCCCAAGGGTACAAGAATAGCCCGGGGTTGTTTTCAGCAAGGGTAACAGAGTTACTCCAAAATTTGGATGAAGAAGCATTGTCCTATGTGGATGATATTTATCTGACTAACGATGACTTAAAGAGGCACTTGACCAGGGTGAGCACCATTATTTTGGGATTCGCCTCTGAGGGCTATAAATTTAATTTCAAAAAATCAAAAATTGCCCACCTCAATGTCCTGTTTTTAGGATACGAGCTGTCAAGTGAGGGAAAAAGCCTGGCAGCTAACTTTTTAGAAAAGTGTGGGCTGCTCCAACCTCCAAAATCATTAAAGAATTTACAATCAATTCTGGGATTCCTAAATTTTGGTCGAACATACATTTTGGATTACGCAGAAAGAGTAAAACCTTTTTACGACTTAATAAAACCTGATCTTTCAGTCAGACAATGGACACAGGACCATATAAATATCCTGCGTTCCCTACAGGAAGACATGATAGCTTCTAAACATTTACAGACACGCGTAAATGCACAGAACTTAGTGATCCGAGTCATAGCGGGTCAATGCGGGTACACTTATTTAACTTTTAATGAAGGTGAAACAGTACCAATCGCATACAAATCACACCTGTATACAAACGCAGAGATGCGTTTCACTTCAAAAGAAAAAATCCTGACAGCAGTGCAGACCGCTGTAGCAAGAGAAAGAGCTCTGGCTCAGGGAAAACGCATAATTGTCGTGACCCCAGTACCAACTTTAGAAGCTGTTACAAAAGCTAGCATTCCAAATGCTAAAGCCTTACATCCAAGATGGATACAATGGGCTAATTCTCTTACTGCAACGGATGTTGAATACAAATTTGATCCAAGTTTAAAAACACAGGCATTCCTGCAATATGAACAAGAATACCCTCTACCAAATGAAATTTTGCCTCTAGATCAGTATGAATACATTATTTACACTGACGGTTCTGCTCAACCAGCCATAGGGAGTAAGCAAGCTTACAGCGCGGCGTGTGCGATTGTTAAAGGACGCATGCACAATGGAAAATTCCATCCGAGTTGCACTAAAACGCAATCTCTAGGAGACTGCACGGCTCAGTTGGCAGAACTCAAAGCACTTATACTGGCACTTATAAATACGGATCACGAATTCCCCACACTTATAGTGTGTGATTCCTTTTACTGTGTACAGTCGTACCATGAATATCTACATCATTGGGAACAAAACGGGTTCAAAGATGCAAAAGGTGGCACGATTAAGCATAAAATGCTATGGGAACAGGTAGTGGAGTTGAGAAACGAACTACCAAGGGCTCACGTGATACATACACTGAGTCATCAGCGTGATGGCGTTCATGTTGAAGGGAATTCATTGGCTGATGAAGCCGCAAAGGGGGATGTTCACACAGCCGCCGTAGCTGCAGTTACTTGTTCAAAGACGAGGGTGGACGGCGAGATTATGGTAGCTGTCAATGATTCACGCAAGGGCAGCACAGCAGTACCTAAAAGATTCCCACTCAAGTACTCCTACAAGTTAGATGCACAAAACATTCCATATGCTCAGATTCCTGGAGTGGGGGATAGAGTAATACCAAATATGGATCTTAGGCTAGGCTTAATTGTGGCAGCACACAAAGGAACAGGTTCTGTACATAACGGACTTAAGGAGACTGTTGCTTTGTTAAAAGAACGATACTGGTGGCCCGTGATGAGAAGGCTGATTAGAGACTACGTCTGGAACTGCGACATCTGCAAGCAGATGAATGGGTCCACCACAACAGGTCCAGTACAGATACCATTGTTAGACAGCATTAGGTTGTCCGTTCGTGCGCGTCCAGCTCAAGTTTCCTATGGGTTTGGCTTCAGCGCTCGGCTGACGCTCGAACTGTTATAAAAGATTTGCGAGTCTTTATCGGCACATACGCAGTTGGCACGTTACATTCTGACCGTGGTCCGGCGTTTAGCTCTCGGGCTTACAATGAGGCCATGGAAGGAATGGGCGTAGCATTGCGGTAGTCCTCTCCGTACCATCCCGAGGGAAATTCTGTTGTGGAGAGGAAAAACCGAGACTTAAAGTAATCTTTAACAGCTAGGGTATTAGGCAAGGGCGGTAGATGGGTCGATCACCTTTATGGGGTACAGTGCGCGCTCAATAATCAGCCAAGAAGCTCTCTAGGAGGTGTCACTCCTTACGAGGTCCTTTTTGGGACAAGAATGTTGGTACCTGATCTTGATTGTGAAGGCACAATGGCGGATGAAAAACCATTTGATATCCATGATCGTTTGGCTGTTTTACAGGATCTAAATGAATCCAGGACACAACAAAGTAACGTGCTCCAGAAACAGGCCGCCATTGAGGAAGTCAAGGCAGTAACGGCAAGACCTATCTGGATCCCAAAAATCGGGGATCTAGTCAGAGAGAAGATTGCTGACAAGAAAGAATTTGGGCCATCCTACAGAAAGCCTGTACCGGTCCTAGCAATCCACGGCACAAGAACTGTACTTCTGCCACCTCTTGCCGGAAAAAAGGAGAACAGATTCGTCTCAATTGACTTAATCAAACCACACTATGTGGCCGATACTAAACAGTAGGCCTCATGGACTCCACAGTAGCAGACGCCCTCCTCTCGCTACAATCCAAGAAGTTCAAACAGAAAGACTCATCACGTTTGAAGAGCCACCTGTACGGAATGAAGGACTAAGCAACAATGCTATGGAACTCGTTCCACTTCAACAAGAAATTCATCTTCAAAATGAAAATCAACTTAACAACCAAGTTGCAATCAGACCTAATACAGACATCTACGTCAACATGCCTCGTCAAGAGCAAAATCCGATTTCAACAAATCCCGATGCAATTCAAAACAATTGATCGAACTGCTTCTGGCTATTTCATGAACTTTGATACGTTTTCACTGGATCCAAGCGAGCCGGAAACGACGCCAGCCAAAAAATCACTCCAACAGAAACTCATTGACTTTTTGCACTTTTTTAGAAAGACTTAGCTGGTGTCACCTTGGATAGAACTATGGTATATCACTGGGATTTTATTTTTCATTTTCTGGCTAGGTTTAATAATAACTTTTAGTATGCTTATTAATGGACGATACCTCCAACCAAGCTCTACAGCCCAAAGAGTCAATTTGATTTTAAAACCACACCAGTCTTCACATCGTGAACCAAGAGACTTGTCTTCAGTGAACATTACAGCAGTTCCTATACCGGACGGTATAGTATGGGACAAGATTGATTATGATGTATTAGGTCCGACTGAACTTTTAAAGCTTAAACATGTATTTAAAATTTCTTTAAGTGATATCATTACCTCCAGTACATTTTCTGATGATTGGGACACTGAAACTGTAAATGCTATGATGTCTGATTTAGAAAAAACTGCAGCATTTCCGAACAATGAAATGTTAGAAGGTACTTCAGACTATGATACATTGTACTGTTATCAGCAATATGGTCATCATTTCTTACACAAGTCTATCACACCTAGAAATGTATTTGAGTACCACCAGTGGGAACACTGCCCAACACCTCCAAAAGGTAGTTCACAAGCATTTGCACAGAAATTCACATACTTCTCAGGGTTTAACACATCCGACCCAAAGTCATTTTATTATAAAGTGGCGAAAATTTCAGCTCAGAAAATTATGTTAACAAACACCAAACATATTTACTCTGCATCCTTTCTGAACCAGTTGTCTAAACAGGGTTTCGATCTATGGAAAGACACAATAGATTCCAAATCAATCTGGGGTTCTAGGGAGTGGCAGGTCCAGGGAATAAAAGCACTTTTTAGAGCATGCATCATTCCGCAGCAGATTTTATTTCTGAATGAAACTGTGCAACAAACATCCTGTCTTGGATTAGCCAAAGGCAAGGAAATGAACACACCGGGGTTTCCAACACCATCGCAGATGGGTGGGGGCAGAATTCAACTACACAAGGGGTAGGATTAGATGACATTTTCCAGTACAACAGATCAGATCCTGATTGGACAGAATGACTGGTTTGGCCCATTGACACAAACAAATGTCAACAGAGATTTCTGAATACAACCAAAGGGTTTAGTATCCATAGGCCAGATCCACGCTATGTACAAAGACAACACCCAGGGGTAGTGACATCGTATAGTGTTGGGAAGTTGTGCCTTGATTGGCTAGAGACCTCAACACTGACAGAAGTAAAGCACCACTTGACCTTACTCACACCTGACATGGATCTTAGAGATTTTCTCATAGGTCCCAGGAAACAACGTCAGAAACGTTTCATATATGCAGGCCTTTATGCCTACTATAATGAAAACTGGAAAATATCCCAACAAGAGGCCGCAGAAAGGATACGGGAAATAGACCGTGCTAACTTAGAAAAAGCATTAGCTGTAGTGGATAATGGGTTAACTACTTTGACCTCCAGGATTTACTCCTTAGGCAACATTGTGTCCTCGGCAATCGACATATTAGAACAAGATCTGGCCTTGTTACAACACGGGCAATCTCAGCTACGTTCTATTATGATGTTAAGCTGGACGCTGCAATCTTTGCGTGCAGGCTATGTGCCATGGCGTTTTATAAACACCACGTCTCTGTTCTCAGAATACAATCTAACTGACAAACAGACAGAAATGGCACAGAGGGGTGCCAAATATACAATGCTGCGTATTGAGAAACTGGAAAGGTTACCATTCACTGTAGCCGAATCACCATCAACAGAATGGCTAATTCATGGCCAAATCACTCTGCCGGTCACCACGTTTCAGTTTCAATATTGCCTTGAGCAAAGGCAGGCAGGTAAATATGTAAAAATGGGTAAGGGATACATCAAGGAAACTTGGGAGTTACCATATAGATACCGATGCCGGAATGGGGATTGAGAAGTGTATCTGAGTGGTACAAACTGCAAGATCGCTTTAAGCGGTTCTCTCATGTGTCAGGATATTTCTCTACACGGAGCCTGCAGTGGTTCAGTGGCGAACTTATCTTGTCACATGTCAGGGACCCCAGCGGCCATGATCACGCCGGTTTTCCAGCTGCTCTCGAATGGGAGTTACTTAATGCTAAATGATCAAGGTTGCTGTGGGATGCTTCCGGGCGACGCATATCTAGTAACCGTTAACTCCAGGGTTACTTGCTGTATGCAAGTATTGTTTCCGCCACTGAACACAGCCGGGGAGGCGCCGCTATGGCCTTCGCTGAATGTTTCTTTTATACAGTTTGATATTCTGAGCAGATTGAAAGCCATGCTTTTACAGCAACCCGTGCCCTTAACCTCCGCTCGAGAAACCTATGAACTTCAAGTTGCAAGGACCTCGGCCGAGATACAGGCACTCAGACGTACAAACTGCCCCATTCATTTCACAGAAATGGTGGGACGTATCTTCAATATGTCTGATACGAGCGGAATTGTACACCTATTTAAGACCATAGGGTCCGGACTGTTAAGCACCTTTCAGACAGTCCTCGGAGTAATCCCAAATTTTATACACTCCGTATTGGGAAGCGTATTTGGAGGATTCCCGCTCATCCTGTTCCTAATCGCAGGAATCCTGATTGCAATATTGTTGCTACGCAATGGACGGCCCACTTCCCGAGGGAATGGTGAACACGCTCCTGGAGCGGAAATACCGTGAACGCATGGTACAACTTCTGGGCATTTCCTGCCTGCGAGAACTCAATGTCTCCTGGTTTCTATCATTTAGACCAGTCTGGGTAAACTGCATCTTACCTGTTCTTCGATGCCTGTTCTGCGGAGAAGAATGCACGTTGGATCTTTGTCTGACATTTCCATCAGATGCGCCTCCGGACACGGATGCAATGCTGGACCCCATAAAGGCCCATGCTCTGCGTTGTCCTCAGCGGCTTCCGATTCTGATGAATGCATTCCTGGAGAATCCACAGGTGCCGTTCGCTCCTGCTGGGTTAGGTGATTCTTCCACAGGCACCCAGGTTACAACTGCCGCACAAGCTGCCGCAGCACCGACTGTTGGCAGTACTACATTCCATCTATGTGCGATTGACGTTCTCTGTGAGGCGTTGGATTTGTCATCTACAGCAGCTGACACCGATAATATTGAGCTTCCCATCCAGGACGCGTAATCTTGAATTGGCTCATCGTGTCCTGGGAAAGAATTCGGCTTCTTCACTCGTTTCAAAATAAACGATCTAAATTTGGAACATTTTCTTACATTGACACTTTCGCTTGAGAAAAGCATGGCCTTCTCCTGCTTATGGTAATACAACTTCTATAGAGAGACGATATTGACTTTTTAAGTGGCAACTAGAAAAGCTGAATTTAAACTTTTTTTTTTTTTAGCACCAAAATTTTTTACGATTTTTTAGAACCATGTTTTTACTTGCTTTTAAAAATGTTTTTAAATTGTCCAGATTTTAAGTATGGTCATTTTTATCCAGTTCGGAAGAGGAGTGGGTGTTATATCCCGCATAGAGGCCCTAATGTAGACCCGTTCGTACATGCCCTAAAATGGATGTATTCATATTTACCCTAATATGGTCATATTCGTACTTGCCCGATTATGGTCATGGCCGCATATGCCCAAATATGGTCACAACTGTACATGTCCTATTATAGTATGATTCCTTATATAGGCATGATCTTTCACCTACATTGGTCCCAGCTAGTACACAACGAGCTCTGAGGGCTGAACGTTATCTATCCTGTGGTTATGAATACAGCAGGGTTTTTCCAAACACAGGCCCACACTGTACTCATTAATTATGCATGGCTCTCTAAGAATACACCACTGGCATAATATGTATGTACAAAGTTCACCCCTGACGTCTTCCTCATGTCCAATACAAACCATACTGAGGACCGAGACTCTTTAGGGTATAAATACACCACATCTTGCCCCGGTAAGACAGAGGGAACCGAGACTTCCATGCTGACACACTGACCAGAGACGCTGAGGCTCCTGCATGCAGTCGCTCAAGCTGACAGTGGTCTGACACAACCCAGACGGGGTGTCCAACTCCAGACCAGGACGGTGTCCCACACTCTCTCTATTCAGGTATGGGGGTTCGACTAAATCCTAGGAGGATTCTTGGGTCTTAGCTTCTAAGACCTACACACATATGCTAGGTACACTCAGGTACATCTAGGTAGGCATCGTAGGAGTACGCGCACTTGCACAATGCTTTTATATTCATGTATGTACTCATGATTATCGCAATATGGTAGAACTGTTCTATCCCTTTGCTTTTATCGTACTGCTGATAATATATCTCTACTATTGTCTGCTGGTTACCGCAGCACATATATTTTACGCTAGAATAACAACTGTTCAATAAATGCTTATTGAAACGCCCGACTGTTTATTCTGTGTAACTCTCTGAGACAAACCGAATAAGTGAGCACGAGTGACTGAGCGAAAGGTAGTACATTGTTTCCACGATTCTGAGGGAATCAGGGTTGTCATGTTCTAAGGTTGCCAGAAACTAATCTCTCCCCGATAAGAGGAGACACTAGTGGCACTGCGAGCTAGCTAATGCAAACCAGGCTAACATATACGGTGGGGGTGCACGGAGTCAGTCTGCCACCAAGCCTGCAGTATATGTTATCCAAACGCGCAGGTCCTGCAGGGGTACTATAGGAGCTACACGACACGACTTTGCCATCTGTAATCCTGCCTTGCCAAGTGGTGTCAATCCAGTTCTGGGCCCTTAAAAGGTGATTTCTGCTGTCCAGAACCATCAAAATCGATACAGTGATGACTTTGCGCTGATCAGAACCAATGCATTACCCTTCAACGCCGACGGAGGAGCCGATCGATGACATTGCCTTGACGGACTGTGCGGCTCAATGACAAAGGACTGCACAGCTCGATGCTGACAGACAGCACAGTTCCACTTCAACGCATTACCTGCATCGTAAAGGGGTTCAACGCCGAAGCCTTTATCGACTGTGTGGATCGGTGCCGACACTTCGCCTCCATCCACGGGATTGATGACTATGATGTGGTGCTTCCCCACCTCCTCTCATCGAGTCTACGATGCTTGCTCTATCCAAGGTATTTTGTCAGCTGGACCTGCCTGAGTCATGTAGCCAGCCTGCTTTTCATCGCGGTCAGCCTGAACTTTGGATTAGCCCTGGTCTAGCGCGACCTGAAGTAACCCCTTAGAGCTATTGACTTCTAAGCACTATTTTTGATTTATTCTTTAAAAACTCCAGCTCTACCTATTTGATTTTTGTCATTTTGGTCTTGATTTTTCATAAAATTTCATCCTTTTTTTCTAAACTTATGTGGAGTATTTTTGCGATATTTTTATTGTGTTACTGTGTGTGTGTGTGTTTCACAAATACTTTACACATTGCCTCTTTAGATAAGTCTGACTGCTCTGTGCCAAGCTACCAGAGGGTGAGCATAGGTTATCTTTTAGTGTGTATCTAGCTTACCCTGACTAGGACAGTGGTCCCTACTTGGACAGGGTGCATACCTCTGCCAACTAGAGAATCAATTTCTAACAGGAAGGTTCTGGTTTTATTACTGTTTGAAATCAGCCAAAAGCTGATCTTATTTTCGTGCGAAATGGTATAATTTTCACAGCCTTATTTCCAGAAATGGTCTAGTGATCATTTTACCACTTTCAATATTACCAACAGTCTTCAACATAGTGGTTTTCTTTGACAGTCAACATATTGTGCATCAAGAAAGCCCCCGAGTGCTACCAGGATTTCTCACTTATCACCTGCGGTAATATACAAATTGTACAAGAATAAATGACAAATATGTAAAATTTCCGATGACTGGTGAAGTTATTCGCAATGGTTACATCCCACGTCAAATCGCTGCTTGGAAAAAATTAGCAATGGCCAAGCCAATAGGTCTTGCCTATGTGGCATGTATTGGCTTTGCTAATGCTTTTAGCTATGTTGCAAATGGCTGAAAGCAATGTAAAAAAAACTAAATGATATAGCCAGTGTTTTCTGCATTACAGCACTTTTTCTTTTTTTCTTTTCAGTTATGATGCAATGAGGTTAGCGCTGCTGTATAATGTGGCTAAAAAAACATTGACAAAGCCAAGAGATCTCACATAGGCAAGATCTATTGGCTTTGCCAAACCTTGGTATTGAATTCCATTTGTAAAGTTATAAGTATTTATATAGTGGTCACAACGGGTGGAGTGATAATATTATATAATTGAGAATGCTCTTGCAATGGTGCTAGTGTGTCCAAATTCAGAAGCATTTCAGGGCCATACAACAACTGTGAAAACAAGCCATATAAATGCGCTGAATGGAACATTAGTTGCAGATAGACAGAAAAGTCCAATAGGTTACAGCTTCTATTACAGTCATGCTTTAGGCCAGCGATACTCAAAGTATGGCCCGGGGGCCGCATGCGGCCCTCCTGACCTTTACATGCGGCCCCCTGGGCAGCAGCAGCACTGGGCTGCCGTTAACTCGACTCAGCACTAACATGAAAAAAAAGTTAATATACAGCAAACACTTATTTAAAGTTTAAGTGCAGTTAGGGAAAGGAAGTAACTAGGCCCTTAACTTTAGAACACCTTCATTTGTAAAGACAGCCGCTAGATATACATGCTTTGCTTCCCCTACACCCACTTTACACCCCCCGCTGGCATCAGTGCAGCCCTCGGTCACACCATAGACCAAATTTTGCGGCCCCCGGGAAAATGTTTGTGAGTACCCATGCTTTAGGCTATGTGTTACTTTGGGTGCAGTGGTTGCAAAACAACCAAAAAAGCACTTCGGGCTGCTTGTTTAGTAATAAAATATAGCAATACTTGGTGTTCAGTGGGTTTCCTAGATCTTTTGGCTCCTGTGCCACTACACCTGCTGCACTATTCAAATCATGACCCTGGTGCCTGCAAGGTAACTGGACTTGTGACTGCTTGTTTAGTAGTAAAATATAGCAAGAATCCGAATTCAGGGGGTTTCCTAGAGCTTTTGGCTCCTGTGCCACCGCACCTGCTATACCATTGAAATCAAGGCCTAGTGCGTGCAAAGTAATCTCACTAGTGACTGTTTGTTTAGTAGTAAAATATAGCACTAATCAGTGTTTAGAGGGTTTCTTAGAGCTTTTGGCATCAGTGCCACTGCACCTGCTGCACCATTCAGATCATTGCCCTAGTGCATGGTAGATAACTGCACTTGTGACTGCTTGTTTAGAAGTGTAATATAGCAATAATCAGTGCTCAGTAGGTTTCCTACATCTTTTGGCCCCTGTGTCGCTGCACCATTCAAATCATGGCCCTAGTGCCTGCAAGGTAATTGCAATTGTGACTGCTTGAATAGTAGTAAAATATAGCAATAACTGGTGTTCGTTGGGTTTCTTGGAGCTTTTGGCCCCTGTGCCACTGCATCTGCTGCACCATTCAAATCATGGTCCTAGTGCCTGAAAGGCAATTGCACTTGTGATTGCTTGTTTAGTAGTAAAATATAGCAGTAATCGTTGTTCAGTAGGTTTCCTAGAGCGTTTGGCCTATGTGCCACTGCACCTGCTGCACTACTCAGATCATATTCCTAATGCCTGCAAGGTAACTGCACAAGTCACTGCTTGTTCAATAGTAAAATATAGCAATAATCAGTGATCAGTTGGGTTCATAGAGCTTTTGGCCCCTGTGCCACTGCACCTAGTGCACCATTCAGATCATGACCCTACTACCCGCAACGTAACTGCACTTGTGACTGTTTGTTTAGTAGTAAAATACAGCAGTAATCGATGTTCAGTGGCATTCCTAGAGCTTTTGGCCCCTGTGTCACTGCACCTGCTGCACCATTGAACTCATGGCCCTAGGGCCTGCAAGCTAACTGCACTTGTGACTGCTTGTTTAAAAGTAATCTATAGCAATAATCAGTGCTCAGTGACATTCCTAGAGCTTTTGGCCCTTGTGTCACTGCACCTACTGCACCACTGAACTCATGGCCCAAGGGCCTGCAAGGTAACTGCATTTGTGACTGCTTGTTTCGTAGAAAAAGATAGCAATAATCAGTGTTCCGTGGGTTTCCTAGACCATTTGGCCCCTGTGCCACTGCACCTGCTGCACCATTCAAGTCATAGCCCTAGTGCCTGCAAGGTAATTGCACTTCTGACTGCTTGTTCAGTTGTAAAATAAAGCAATAATCGATGTTCAGTTGGTTTCATAGAGCGTTTGGCATCTGTGCCACTGCACCTGCTGCACTACTCAGACCATATTCCTAATGCCTGCAAGGTAACTGCACAAGTCACTGCTTGTTCAGTAGTAAAGTATAGCAATAATCAGTGATCAGTTGGGTTCATAGAGCTTTTGGCCCCTGTGCCACTGCACCTGGTGCACCATTCAGATCAAGACCCTACTACCCGCAAGGTACTGCACTTGTGACTGTTTGTTTAGTAGTAAAATATAGCACTAATCAGTGTTCCGTGGGTTTCATAGACCTTTTGGCTCCTGTGCCACTGCACCTGCTGCACCATTCAAATTATGACCCTAGTGCCTGCAAGGTAACTGCACTTGTGCCTGCTTGTTTAGTTGTAAAATATAGCATTAATCAGTGTTTAGTAGGTTTTCTGGATCTTTTGGCCCTTGTGTCACTGCACCTGCTACACCATTCAAATCGTGATCCTAATGCATGCAAGGTAATTGTACTTGTGACTGCTTGTTTAGTAGTAAAATATAGCAGTAATCTTTGTTCAATGGGTTTCCTAGAGCTTCTGGCCCATGCACATGATGCACCATTCAGATCATGACCAGAGTGCCTGCAAGGTAACTGCATTTGTGACTGCTTGCTTCATAGTAAAACATAACAATAATCGGTGTTCCGTGGGTTTCCTAGGCCTTTTAGCCCCTGTGCCACTGCACCTACTGCACCATTCAGGTCATGACCTTAGTGCCCGCAAGGTAATTGCACTTTTGACTGCTTGTTTAGTATTAAAATAAAGTAATGATATGTGTTCAGTGGGTTCCCTCGATCCTGGATCCTGGAGGCGTGTGACGTGTCTGTGGTAAACGTTGTCTGAAACTGATTGAAATTGTTCATGCTGTGAATACGAGCATTTTTAATTGTTCTTTCTGCACTACTGCACTTTGTCTTTTAAAAATCACCACTTGTAAAGTGTTATGCATTTCCCCCTCGACCTGCGGTGCCCCTATGTAAGAGCGGGCCCACCCGAAACAAGGTCGGCGTGCTAGTTGTTCTTGCATGCAGGGGATAAAACAGCATGCTGACGCGACTGCGCAGCGTGTGGCGATTCTGTGGTAAACGTTATCTGAAACTGATTGAAATTGTTCACGCTGTGAATAGGAGCATTTTTAATTGTTCTTACTGCACTATTGCACTTTGTCTTTTAAGACTCACCGCTTGTAAACTGTTAGGCATTTCCCCCTCGACCTGCGGTGCCCGTATGTAAGAGCGGGCCCGCACGGAACAAGGTCGGCGTGCTAGTTTTTCTTGCACGCAGGGGATAAAACAGCATGCTGACGCGACCACACAGCGTGTGACGTGTCTGTGGTAAACGTTGTCTGAAACTGATTGAAATTGTTCACGCTGTGAATAGGAGAATTTTTAATTGTTCTTACTGCACTATTGCACTTTGTCTTTTAAAACTCACCACTTGTAAACTGTTAGGCATTTTCCCCTCGACCTGCGGTGCCTGTATGTAAGAGCGGACCCACCCAGAAAAAGGTCGGTGTGCTAGTTGTTCTTGCATGCAGGGGATAAAACAGCAAGCCAAAGGCGTGCCAAAGGCAAGCCTGTCTGTGCCCGTCAGCGCCCGGAATGCGCCTTGTGCCAGGACCCCTGCCCGTTTTCCCTTCCAGGCCTACACCAGGGAACAGCTACTTGTGTACAATAACGGCGAGTGCTGTAACCCTCATCTATGGGTAGGGATAAGGGATAGCCTCCCATTTAACTGCAATTTCTGTAACTTTTCTTTAAAAATCAGGGATACAGCTAGCAAAGAAACAAATTGCACAACAAATGATCTCACAGTCACACCATCTTCGAGCCCTTCTAACTGGGATAATAACTCTATTCGCGTAGCCACTGGAGTCTCTCCGATATCATCACACTCCCGAGACCCCCTAAAAGGAGACCCCCAAAATGAGGAAATAACTCCCATGATTCTGCTGAAAACTTGGTAGAGTGTATTCTGTTGAATACCAGATCTCTGATTAAGCATAAATACGACTTTGAATGCATGATGCAGACGTCTAACCTGGATTTGGTTTTCCTAACGGAAACCTGGGCTAATGATACTTCTGAGCCCGACTGGAATACTGCCTTACCGGCAGTCTACGAAATGGCTAGTGTAGACAGGAAAGGGAAAAAAGGGGGGGGGGGCATAGCAATTATATACCGTTCCTGTTTCAAAGCAACCTTTGAGCCTACGCAGCAACTTGGAGTAGAGGCTATGAACTTTAAAATTAAAATCAATAACACCTGGACCTTCCCTGGCCTACTTCTTTACTGGCTGCCGGGGCTGAGATCCACGTTTACACAATCACTCCAGACTTTTATGGAATCTTGTTTAGACTGCCCCACTTTTACAATACTTGGTGACTTTAACTTTCACCTTGAACCCAATAACGGAGATACATCTACTTTACTGGATAACATGGCAAGATTTGGACTGACTCAGATCATCTCAGAACCCACACACAAGGCCGGCCACACTCTGGATGGTATTTTTACTATTAACCCTAACATCACACTGGATAAAATACTACCTCTAACATGGACGGACCATGAAGCTATTTTTTTCAAACTCCTATCCCGGAGAGAAATATGTCCCTTTCAAATAGGCCGCTCCCGGTTAAGTTTCGCCCCTGGCACATAATTTTAAAAAAAGGACTTTGATGAGGCCCTTGATAGTAATCCTCCCATGCTAGTCCCAGACAATAATGTGGCTGCTGACAATCTTGATAGATGGATTAGATCAGCAATAGACCATTTGGCTCCAGAAAAAATAAAGAAACAGAGAAGAAATCAAGCCTTAGCCCCGTGGTACACTTCTGATCTTAAAGTCATTGAATCAAAATATAGATGACAAGAACGTACCAGGAGGGTTGAATACAGCGAACAAGGCAAACTTGCCTATAAATTAGCCCTAGTGGAATACAAGGAAGTGATTAAAAATGCCAAAATGAACTACTTCACAAACAAAATAGAGGCGGCTAAAAACTCTTCTAGAGAGCTTTTTAAGACCGTCACCGTCCTGTCTAAACTGCAACAGGAGAATCAATTCATACCAGATCAAGACCTTTGCAATAAGATCGCTAACTTCTTCCAAACCAAAGTACAATCAGTCTACAATGAACTTTCAGGGACTGCACCAAACTCGACTAAAACCCTACCTACTGACGAAACTACTCTTGAAAATCAAACCCCTTGCCAATTGTCGGGCTTCTCCCCTCTAACAGCAGAAACAGTAAATGACTTGCTGTTATTAACTAAGTCAGGTTACCTTACAGACCCGTGCTACATTACATCTGGTCTCGGACAAGATCAGCATCCATTTAACCCCCCTCCTAAACAATGTGATCAGCTCTGAGATCTTCCCCTCATCCTGGAAGAAAGCCTGTATTAGGCCCTTCCTGAAAAAACCCTCTTTAGACCCCACCGAAGTAAAAAACTACCAGCCTATATCCTGCCTACCACTTGCGGCCAAAATCTTGGAAAAATCGGTCAACAAAGAACTAACCTGCTAGCTAGATTCCAATGACCTCCTAGACTCCACCCAACATGGCTTCAGACCACGTCACTCCACAGAATCTGCTTTGATTATGGCCACAGAGGAGATTCGTAAACAGCTGGATGGGGGGGAGAGCCGTCCTTATCCTACTTGACCTATCAGCAGCGTTTGACACCATTAACCATTCGGTGCTAACGCGGCGGCGGAAGGCAATAGGTATTAAAGAGACGGCTCTAACCCTACTCTCCTCTTTCCTCGCATCAAGGGAGCAGAGGGTGTGTTGGGACAATCTTAAATGAGAGAGGTTTCGCCTCTCATGCGGAGTACTGCAAGGCTAAGCATTATCGCGACCTTGTTTAACATCTACGTTACCCCTCTGGCCAAGCTAATCAAAGTGCATAGTTTTTCGCTGGTCTCTTACGCTGATGACACTCATATAGTTATATCTATCTCTTCGAGTGTAGAAATTACGGCCGGGAGTTTCCATAACTGTCTGAAGCACATTATAGGATGGATGAGTCTGAACTTTCTTAAATTGAACACAGATAAATAGAGGTCATGGAGTTTGGAAAAGGTCCACCCATATGGTATCAAGTATGGTGGCCAACTGAGGCACGTAGCTGCCCACTCCCGTCTGCAAAGGAACTTGGGAGTGATGTTCGACGACCAGTTAAACTTTGCAGGACAGATCAACCTCCTGACCTCCTCGTGTTTTTTCTTATTGAAGATCCTGCGCAATATTCTGCCTTTTATTGCTCAGGAGCTTAGAAAAACGGTAATAGCCGCAATAATTCTCTCAAAAATTGACTAAGGCAATGCGCTGTTTTTGGGCATTGGCAAGTGCCAATTAGTAAAACTTCAGTCTCTACAGAACGCTGCAGCTCGAGTGTTGCTTAACATTCCCAAATACCACTCCATCTCTAGTAGCATCAGGAAGCTTCATTGGCTTCCGGTCCAACAGCGTGTCGAATTTAAAGCTCTCTGCCTGGTACATAAGGCACTGTATGGTGGGGGAGCATTGGACAAGCAGAAACTCTTTCTATGGTACTCCCCGTGGCGGAATCTTAGATCAGCCAACATAGGACTAGTTCAGATCCCCAAAATTCAAAGAGTTAGATTGGGGGGGGGGGGGAAGAAGCCTATCCTACCGGGCAGCCAAACTCTGGAACAAGTTGCCGGTCACTATAAGGCTACAACCTAATAGACTCCTGTTTAGGAAAATGATCAAGACATGGCTATTCCCCCCAAAGTAATTTGCTACTGTCCCTGGAAACAGCACACAGCACATGCCAAGACGCCTCGGCATTCGTACGCTCTATAAATACTTTACTTACTTACTTACTTTTTGGCCCCTGTGCCCTTGCACCTGCTAGACCATTCAGATAATGTCCCTAGTGCCTGCAAGGTAACTGCACTTGTGACTGCTTGTTCAGTAGTAAAATATAGCAATAATCGGGGACCAGTTGCTTTCATAGAGCTTTTGGCCCCTGTGCCACTTCACCTGGTCACTATTCAGATCATGACCTTAGTGCCCGCAAGGTAACTCCACTTGTGACTGCTTGTTTAGTAGTAAAATATAGCAATAATCAGTGTTCAGTGGGATTTCTTGAGCTTTTGGCCCCTGTGGCACTGCACCTGCTGCACCATTCAAATCATGGCCCTAGTGCCTGAAAGGTAATTGCATTTGTGACTGCTTGTTTAGTAGTAAAATATAGCAGTAATCGGTGTTCAGTGGGTTTTCTTGAGCGTTTAGCCTCTGTGCCACTGCACCTGCTGCACCATTCAGATCATTTTTCTAGTGCCTGCCAGGTAAATGCACTTGTGTCTGCTTGGTTAGTAGTAAAATTTAACAATAGTCGGTGTTCTGTGGGTTTCCTAGACATGTTGGCCCCTGTGCCACAGCACCTACTGCACCATTCAAATTATGACCCTAGTGCCTGCAAGATAACTGCACATGTGACTGCTTGTTTAGTAGTAACACATAGCAATAATAATTGTTTAGTGTGTGTAGGAAACTGGGTTTTTGCTGCTGTTTCCCCCCCCCATTTGTGCGCCCTTTTTAGCTAATAGATGCTGATTTTTGACTCTTCTGACAGTGCACAGAGACCTACTAACCAGACCTCAGTGACAGTGCTCGTTCCTTAAAACAAGGTAATGCCTAATTGTACTCAATTGGCGAAGGCTTTAGTACCCCAGTAAGTCCCTAGAAAATGGTACTCCAGGTACCTAGGGCATGGGTACTAAAGAGGATCCCTAAGGGCTGCAGCATATCTTATGCCACCCTAAGGCACCCACACACAAATAATTCTACCGAGACTGCCATTGCAGGCGGTGTGACATGGTGCAAACCATGTTTGAAAACATGACATGGCACACTCCTGTATACCATGCCAAAGACACTACATGGGCTATATATAAGTCATCCCTACAGCAGGCCTTGGAGCCCTAAAGCAGGGTGCATTATAGCACATGTGAGGACATATCTGCATGAGCAGATATGCACCGATAATGTCTACTCCCATTGTTGGATATTACAAGTGAGCAGGGAAGCCATCTTAAGGTATGTATCGGGCACTGGTCAAAACGAGTTTTCCAGCTGCATAGTGACTTAATTGAAGCCTATGGTATTTGGTATCAAACACCTCATATTAATAAACCCACAGTGATTCCATTGTTGGATTTATTAATACTTGTACCCAGAGGGTACCTTAGAGGTACTCCTGAAACCTACTAGCCTTCTAGTGTGCTGGCTGACTGGTCCTGTCCAGCCTGCCACCACAGACGAGTTTCTGACCCACTAAGAGGTGAGAGCTCCGGTCTTAGATGTCAGAAACAATTCCTGCTCTGGCAGGAGGTATTTTACACCTCCTCCAGCAGGATGGCTAATAAATTTGCATGTCAAGGAAGGGAGCTTCCAAGAGCCCACCACCTTTGGCATGTGAGCCTGGCTTCCCCCAGGTCTGGGAGATGCCCCCTCCTGCCCTGAGGCCCATTTGGCACCATGAATGGCGGGAAATTAGCAATGCACAGAGATTTGTTGCACTTTCCAGGCTAGTTACACCCCAGAGTGGAGTACCTGACGTGAACAAGAAAATTAGGATTTCACCATCTTGTGTGTGGTGGAATTAGGAACTCTGGACAAGGTGATGCCCACTCCCCACAGGAGGTGGTCATCTAGGGGGTGTAGTGACACAGGGGTAAGTAGCCCATTGGCTACTACCCTTCACTCCCCTTAACGCCCCTAAATTGAGTATTTAGGTGGCCCCCTGGCCCCAGGAAACCATATTGGTCTGCCTGAAGAAGAAAGAAGGATAATGATGAGCCCCCAATATTAGAACTGAGGAGCAGCAACTGTTTTTGCACCATCCCTGCCAACCTGCCTGCTATCCACGACAATTGCACAGTTCTCGCTTGTCCAGAAAGCGGTGTCACCTCCAAAAGCTGTGGAAGAGTGACCCACAACTTCACATGGCCAGCAGCAAATCCCTTGGAACAGAGGAGCTGCTTCCCCACATGTTTGCAGGCACCAAAAGGACTGAAACAAGAGCCTGTGCCAGAGCTACCTCATCTGACCAAACAGCCCTGCAAACGAGCCCCCTGGACTGAGTTGCCGTGAACCAACAGAGCCCCTGAGGAACAGACACCCTCAAGAGTTGAGCTCCCCCCCTTGGGCTCCACCGGACTGGCAACAGAGTCCGCACCTGCAGCCTCTCTTGACAGACAGCAGGATCCACAAGAGCCTCAGACTGCAAAAACTCGACACCAACAAGCACCACTGAACCTGAGCCCCACAGTCTGTGAAGAAGTAGACCAACTGTGCCAACGGGGTCCTGAGACTGTCAAGAGCGGAGCCCACCTTTAGGTTTGGCCGGACTGGTCCCCCCAGTACACAACTTCAGCCTGTTTGGGAGCCCCCTACAACTGCGAGTGCCTCCCACATTGTGACCCCGCTGGAGACGTCCCCACTACAGCTGGGCCCGCCAGCCCTAGTTCCAGTGGACCAGTGGTGTCCCTACATGCCCGAGCCACTCAAGGACTGAGCCCCCCCCCCATGGGTTCTCCCGGACTGGGCCCCTAGTCCCTACTTGCAGCCTCTTTCTGACTGGACCATTCCCCATTGACTCCAATGGGGCACCCGACACTGTATTGCACCTTTGCACCCGGATGCCCCAGAGCTTTCCGAAGTGACCTGTTGGGGCTGCCTTAGACCTTGCCCCATGATTAACTAAAGTCCTAAAGAACTGCCTCGTGAGTCGCTGCTAAGTGCCAGAATGCAGTATAAGTTTCGTTCCCATATCATAACATTACCGCTTTAAAAAATACAAGTGCCAGTGTACTGCAGCACACTGAAAAAACGTGATACCTCACCCAATGCAAGAGTATATCTGTGAATTTTCAAAACAGTGATATCTCAAAACAAAGCACTTAACCAATTCTGTAGTTCTTGGTGTTAAAAAAACCTTTTGGACCCTGTGCCACTGCACTTTCAGCACCATTGAAATCATGACCCTGGTGCCTGCTAGATAATTGCACTTGCACTTGCGATTGCTTGTTTAGTGGTAAAATATAGCAATAATTGGTGTTCGGTGGGATTCCTAGAGCTGTTGGCCCCTGTGCCACTGCACCAGCTGCACCATTCAGATCATTGCCCTAGTGACTGCAAGGTAATTGCACTTGTGACTACTTGTTTAGTAGTAAAATATAGCAATAATCGGAGCTCAGTGGGTTTCCTAGAGCTTTTCAACCCTGTGCCACTGCACCTGCTGCACCATTCAGATCATTGCCCTAGTGACTGCAAGATAACTGCTCTTGTGACTGCTTGTTTAGTTGTTAAAATAAAGCAATAATCGGAGCTCAGTGGGTTTCCTTGGGCTTTTGGCCCCTGTGCCACTACACCTGCTGAGCCATTCAAATCATGACCCTAGTGCCTGCAAGGTAACTGCAATTGTGACTGCTTGTTTAGTATTAAAATATAGCAATAATCGGTGCTCAGTGGGTTTCCTAAAGCTTTTGGCCCCTGTGCCACTACACCTTCTACACCATTCAGATCATTGCCCTAGAGCCTGCAAGGTAACTGCACTTGTGACTTCTTGTTTAGCAATACATTTTAGCAAAAGTCGGTGCTCAGAGGGTTTCCTAGAACTGCTGGTCCATGTGCCACTGTACCTGCTGCACCATTCAGATCATTGCCCTAGTGCCTGCAAGGTAATTGCACTTCTGACTGCTTGTTTAGTAGAAAAATATACCAGTTATCGGTGTTCAGTGGGTTTTATAGAGGCTTTGGCCCCTGTGCCACTGCACCTGCTGCACCATTCAAATCATGACCCTAATGCCTGCAAGGTAACTGCAACTGTGACTGCTTGTTTTGTTGTTAAAATATAGCTTTAATCTGTGTTCAGAGGGTTTCCTAGAGCTTTTGGCCCTGTGCCACTGCACCTGGTGCCCCATTCAGAGGCAAACAGTCGGAACACCGCGGCCTCAGCCACACGTGTTCTGACATCGCAAGCGTAACCGTGCTTACCTTAACCACTCATATGCGTGGTTAAGGCAGTGCGTGATCTAGCTGCTGGCTGCTGCAGGGATGGGGGTAGTTTTCTGGGCTGGGGGGTTGGGGGTAGTATTCTGGGCTGGTGGGTTGGGGTAGTTTTCTGGGCTGGGGGTTTGGGAGTAGTTTTCAGGGCTGGAGGGTCGGGGGTAGTTTTCACGGGTGGGGGGTCGGGTAGATTTCAGGGTGGGGGTCGGGGGTAGTTTTCAGGGCGGGTGGTCGGGGGTAGTTTTCAGGGCTGGGGGTCGTTTTCAGGGCTGGGGGGTTGCGTAGTTTACAGGGCTGGGGAAGGGTCAAGGGTAGTTTACGGGGGAGGGTCAGGTCGCTTTTTTAATTAGGGGTTAGGGTATTAGGCCTAAGGTCAGTGGAAGGGGTTGGTGTAGTTTTAGGGACAGTGCAGGGTGGGACAGGGTCAGGGTTGTGTATGTTAAGAGATAGGGTTTTAGGCCTCAGGGCAGGGGGAGGGGAATGGGTAGTCAGGTAGTTTTTAGGGCAATGGGAGGGCAGGGTAGTTTTTAGGGCTCGGGGGTCAAGTAGTTTTTTTAAATAAGGGTTTGGGTTTTAGGCCTAAGGGCAGTGGAAGGGGTTGGGGTGGTTTTAGGGACAGCGCAGGGGGTGGGAGTGGATGGGGTAGGGTTTGTTAAGGGTTAGGGACAGCTTGGGGGTTGGAAGTGGGTCAGGGTAAATGGACATCAGGGTGGGGTGGCAGGTAGGGAGTTTGTAGCTTAGGGTGGGGTGAGGGGGGTCACAACCTTAGCCATGCATACCCCTTTACCATTCATGCTTTTACCATGAACTTACGTGGTAAAGGCATGTGTGGTAAAGGAATGCCTGGTTAGGACGCATTCGTGATTTAGGGTGCGTGGTAGAGGCATGCGTGGTTTAGCCATGCATGCCTCTATCATACAACCCTGTTCAGATCATGGCCCTAGTGCTGCCTGCAAGGTAACTGCACTTGTGACTGCTTGTTTAGTAGTAAAATATGGGAATAATCGGTGCTCAGTGGCTTTCCTAGAGATTTTGGCCCATGTGCCACAGCACCTGCTGCACCATTCACATCATGACCCTAGTGCCTGCAAGGTAATTGAACTTGTGACTGCTTGTTTAGTAGTAAAATATTGCAGAAATCTGTTATTCCTTGGGTTTCTTAGACCATTTTACCCCTGTGCCACTGCACCTGCTGCACTATTCAAATCATGACGCTATTGCCTGCAAGGTATCTGCACTTGTGACTGCTTGTTTAGTGGTAAAATATAGCAATAATTGGAGTTCTGTGTGTTTTCTAGACGCTTCATCTTTGTGCCACTGCACCTGGTGCACCATTCAAATCAGGGGCCCTTGTGCCTCCAAGATAATTGCACTTGTGACTGCTAGAATATAGCAATAATGTGTGTTCAGTGGGTTTCCTAGAGTTTTTGGCCCATGTGCTGCTGCACCTGCTGCAACATTCAAATCGTGACCCTACTGCGTGCAAGGTAACTGCACTTGTGACTGCTTGTTTAGTAGTAAAATATAACAATATTCAGTGTTCCATGGGCTTCTTAGACCTTTTGGACCCTGTGCCACTGCACCTGCTGGACGATTCAAATCATGACCCTAGTGCCTGCAAGGCATCTGCACTTGTGACTGCTTGTTTAGTGGTAAAATATAGCAATAATCGGTGTTCCGTGGGTTTTCCAGACCTTTTTACCCCTGTGCCACTGCACCTGCTGCACTATTCAAATAATGACCCTAATGCATGCAAGGTATCTGCACTTGTGACTGCTTGTTTAGTGGTAAAATATAGCAATAATCGGTGTTCCGTGTGTGTTCTAGACCTTTCGCCTCTGTAACACTGCACCTGCTTCACCATTCAAATCATGACCCTATTGCCTGCAAGGTAACTGCATTTGTGACTGCTTGTTTTTTAGTAAAATATACACAATAGTCGGTGTTCCGTGTGTGTTCTAGACCTTTTGCCTCTGTAACACTGCACCTGCTTCACCATTCAAATCATGACCCTATCTCCTGCAAGGTAACTGTATTTGTGACTGCTTATTTTTTAGTAAAATATAGCAATAGTCAGTGTTCAGTGGGTTTCCTAGACCTTTTGACCCCTGTGCCACTCCACCTGCTGCACCATTCAAATCATGGCCCTAGTGCCTGCAAGGTAACTGCACTTGTAACTGCTTGTTTATGGAACAATTCTGTTTATTAACATAAAGTACTGCCATCACAATGCAAATACACAGCATGTCGCCCTCAGCCCCGAAGGGCCGGCCGCAAGTAGACGTAAGATGTTTGAATAATCATGAGGCCAGCTAACACCTTTAAACAGGGGCGAGAACATGCTTTTGGCAATTTAAAAAAAAAACTTAAAAATAGAACTAAAGAAACCTCCCCCTTACTCACCCCCAAATCTCCTTCCCGGTAAAGCTTAAAGATCAAAAAAGGTCAGAATGTGAGCCTAGATATGGATATGGTAGGGGTAAGAGTGTTATGTATACAATCTAAGGTGCAGTCTGGGACATGTCTGGGAGCAAGCGGAGGAGTCGTAAGTAAATTGGAGATGTCAGTTCACGGAACTCAGAGGATAAGATCTGGATAAACGGAGCCCAGATCAGAGTAGGAAATGTTTTCGGGGGTTGTTGACAGAAACAACTTTTCCATCCTCAGGACAAACCACAACTTGTGTAGCCAACAGGTGTGGTCTGAGACCTTGTCAGTGCCCCAACAAAGAGAGAATAACCTGATGTGCAGCCTCCAAAGTGAGCAACATCTGGCTCCCCCGGTTGGAGTGCAGCGGATATGTCAGGGGATTCGGGAGACCCAATATGGTGTAGGCAGAGACCTGGGAATAGAAGTGTCAAAAGCAGAGTCGATTTCATCTAGGATTTGGTTCCAGTAGCGGATGAGCTTCGGGCAGTGCCATAGGAGGTGAAGCAGGGATCCTGAGGCACCACATCCTCGCCAGCATTTCCCGGAACTCCCAGGCTCTCCACTTCTGGAGTCTCTGTGGGGTTAGATACCAGTAAGAAGTGATTTTATAGGCAGTTTCAGGGCTAGCTATATTTTGTGCCAAGTGGTGATCCCTGTAGAAAATATCCCCCTTCATCTGAGAGGGTTCTGCCCTGTTCCGCTTCCCATCCAAGTTGTCCTTTGGATTTGGATAGGGGGTATCACTCCACCCAGTAAGGCATACAGTTCAGAAATAAGTTGCTTATCATCAGTTTTGGGAAATATCCATTCCTGAAAGGTAACCCCGCATATTGCCATATCCCCGCACCAGTGACCAAATGCCTGAGCTGAAAATAGGATATGCGATATAAATAGGCCAGAAAGTAATCAATCTTTAGGGGATAAGTCCCTTGGCATCGAAAAGTCATCCCATTCTTTTACAGTCGTTATCATGCCAAGAACAAAATGATTCAGGTGGCATCCCAGGGCAAAATTACGATTAGCAAAGGGGGTGGGGGGGAGTCAACGGGAAAGGAAAGGTCATCGGGCCTGCTCTGACCACCACTGAATCCCAAACTTTAAGTGTCGAGCTGGTTACCAAGGAGATATGGGTCTGGGTGGAGGCTTTCAGACATGATCTTTGTCTCGACTTCTGAGGTAGTGGGATAAAGATTGCCTCTCAGGTAAGGGGTCTGGATGCCCAACACTCTGCAGGCCTCCAAGAGGGATCACAGCTGATGAAGTTTGACTCAAGATTAAAGATAATCTGAAAAGGATAGCCCCAGGAGTAAGGTATGCCTGTGTTTCTCAGAAGAGCCTTGATTGGACGGAACTCTTGCCGCTTCTGGAGGGTGATGGCAACCTGGTCCTGGAACAACTGAGGGGCGTGTCCCCAATATTGGAGCGGTTGTACCTCCCTGGCCTTGCCAAGAACAGATTATTTCATTTGAAAATCATGGACACACACCAATATGTTAGCTGGGGGGCTATTTTCTGCTCTAGGTAGGTCCACACAGTGGAGCCGATCCAGCTTTACCTCGTCCTCTGCGGTAATCCCCAAGATATGGTGAAAGAGGGATCTAACGATTTCTCCCAGATCATTCTCTCAGCAGCCATAGGAACCCCTTGGATGTGAATACTGTTTCGCCTGGAGCGATTTTATAGGTCTTCGGTGTGTGCCTGAACATTGATTTGTTGTTCTTGGAAACCTCCTGTTGTAACCATTCAATCTCCGCGTCGCGTCCAGTCGCTGTATCTTCTAGTACGGAGACCCTCTCCCCCACCTCATCTAGGTCTCGAAGTAATTCACGCAGGTCAGAGGAGAGGTCCTTCTTGACCGCCTGTAGGTTGTTGCATAAAGAAGCAAATAAGGCATCCAGGAAAGAGTGGGTTACAGGGCTCTCTGCATCTGCAAAGTTGGAGGGTGCTCCACAGGTGCCAGGGGTGTAGTGTCACAGAAGGGGCCCCCAATAGGCTTTGTAAGCATGTCCAGTAGGGATCGGTGCTTCTTGGTTCGGGACAAGGATATAATCACTTCAAGAGACAGTGGTCCCTTACAAGGTAAATAATTACGATTAAGCCACAATATTACAGTGAAGATTGGGTCTGTTTGTGTCAGAAATTGACAGTTTCATCATGAACTCAGAACAGGAACGCAGATACATTCCATACAACCTCCCCCTGACTGAAAAGAATGCACTACTTGGTTTAAAACAGATGGAATCTGTAATTATAAAACCAGCGGATAAAGGGGGAGGGATTGTACTCCAAGAATTAGACACCTATACGCGAGAAATCCAACTATCCAGGCCAGACCACTACTTGAGACTTCAATCTGATCCCACTAAAGAGATCCAAACGCTCATCCATGACATCACAGAGGAAGGGCTTGCACAGGGATTCCTGAGTAAAAATGAATTTCTTTATCTCAATACCAGGTCACCACGCACACCGCTGATATATACCTTGCCTAAGGTACACAAAGATGCCCTGTCACCCCCTGGCCGCCCGATAGTTTCCGGATGTGGCTCTATCCTGGAGCCCCTGGGCAGGTATGTTGACCATTTCATTAAGGACTTTGTGCCCAACACATTATGCTACATTAAGGACACCATGGCTATGGTGAACTTGATCGAGGGACTCCCTTTTGACCCTGAGCATTGCTTATTGTGTACACTTGACGTAGAGTCACTGTACACAAACATCCCCCAGGATGAAGGCATTGAAGTTATTGGTAGCGCCCTCAACTCTCGACCTCACCCACATTCAGTCCCGACTTCCTTCATTCTCCACTTACTGAAAATAGGCCTAACCCGTAACTTCTTCCTGTTCAATGGCAACTTTTACAAACAGGTGAAGGGAACTTCCAAGGGCGCAGTGTTTGCGCCAACCTTTGCCATACTGTATATGGACTGGCTTGAAACCCAGAGAATATGTCCCCTTTCAACCCTTATCTCTCAAACATATTGGAATGGAAAAGATACATAGATGACATTTTCCTGATTTGGAAAGGTACTGAGGAGACCCTTCTTCATTTCCAAAATTGGCTAAACACACATAGCAATGGCCTTAACTTCACCCTGACTAAAAGCAAACAGGAAGTGGCCTTTCTTGACCTGACTATTAAAGCACACAATGAAACATTGTACACGACACTCTACCGCAAACCAACAGAGAAAACACCTTATTAGCTTACAACAGCCACCACCCCAGAGCTCTACGTGACTCCCTTCCCTACTCACAGTTTCTTCGTATCCGACGTAATTGCTATCGTAAGGAGGATTATTTCAGTGAGGCCAAGATCCTGTCTAATAAACTCACAAGTAGGGGCTATCCACGAAAACTGGTTAAGAACTCCCTCAAACATGCTTGGTACTGCCCTAGGGAAACACTCCTGAGCCCGAAAACTAGAAACAATGGGGACAAGACTGTTTGCGTCACCACATTCTCACCTGTTTCCAATGCAGTAAGGAAATGTATTTTGAAACATTGACCAATATTAAATGCTGGCAGCCTTAACATAGAACGCCCCATCTTTGCCTTTAAGAAAAGTAAGAGTATCAAAGACCATCTGGTTAGGGCAGCCCTTACCAATAACCAAAAAAGCAACCAAACACTCACGAAGATGTGGGGTCTCCCTTCCATAAAAGGGCATTTCAAATGTGGTGGATGTAGTGTCTGCCACCTTACAACGGACACAAAAAAAATTGTGTATGCCGACATAGATGTTACCCTGTCCAATTTTTCCAATTGCAACACTGCGAATGTAATATATGTAATTACTTGCCCTTGCAACTTGATCTACGTCGGACAAACTACGCAGAAAATCAGAATCAGAATTTGCCAACACAGGAGCAGAGTGCGATGCAGAACACCCAATGCACCACTGGTGGAACATTTCACTTCCCATGAACACACTGAGGATGACCTCCACTATTGAAGGAACCACCTTTACGGATGGCCACACACATTGGCAACATAACGAGTTCACAAATTGCAAAACCAGAAATGTGGTGTACGGCATAGTATGCCCATGTCAGAAAATTTACATTGGTAAAACCAATCAAGAAGTGAAGCAAAGGATCGTGCAACACCGTTCCAGACTCAAAAACAAAATTCTAACAGCGCCTATGGTAAACCATTTTGTGGAACGCAATCAAGCTGAAAAAGATTTCAAGTGGACTGTTCTCTGTGCTATCACACCGAACCCTAGAGGTGGAGATCCAGAAATATTGTTAATAAGAAAGGAAGCATACCTTATAATGAAATTTGGCACTGTCATGAAAGGGTTAAATGAAATGACAGAGTGCCAAATTATGAAATACGAAACATGCTCATACACCCATATAAACTTGGTTTGACTGTTTTGGAACTCAAGAACCCATAATACAATTCAACCCACCAATCTAAACTAATGAGTCTCGAGCACTCCAGTACAGATTTTGAATGTATCCCCCGGAGACATAACAGCCAGCAGGCATTTCAAAAATGTAACCTGTGAGGAAGCACGCAGCACGAGAACGGATACTCAAGAGAACTTCAGGCAAGTGATTCCGTCCTCTCATTGAGCCTATGTTAGCAAGGATTAGCGCGATTACAATAGACAACACGCAGCACTTAACAATACGGAGCTTGTCAGAAGCAGTGTACACGCGGAGCAAATAGAATACGCACACGCGTTTAAACATGGGGTTGCCCTCAATCATTCCGAGCTCGTCGCGGCAAATTTCTGCAGCCGGCTTTCGAGCATTTGTCAACCTACTTGGTTTAAATAACACACAAGACAATGCACGATCACACGCTCATGTGTGGGTTTAATCACATGCCTCACAAATACGCCTTTTGTTTAATAGGTGGAACTCATATCACGGGGCTTAGAAGTCACCATCAATATGAAGACCAGAGCATTTCAAAAGACAAAGGCAAGTCTCCTCGTTACCCATATCCAACTAGGTATATTATGCAGCGTGGATTACACACAATCATTGAAAATGTTTCACACTTTCTTCCGACAGGAATCGCATAACAATTATGGCTCCGCCCCTGATTTTTTACGGAAACTCTCACTAAGGACAAGTGCAACTTTTCACATTTTCAAATCACTGAAGGTACATTGCCAATGCAACAAGTATTCAACAGTGGGACAGGGGTTTTCAAAGTCACCCAAGTATAACACAAGCATTTGTTTATTTCCAACAGACACGACCAGGTCCAGGTCCTGATGAGAACCCCATAACAGATTCAGGGTTTGAAACGCGTTGACCCCAGCTTCTGGGATAAGACACCCGCAGTGTGTTTTGGGAGAGATTTTACATTAATACCACTCTCCAATTGACAACACTTTAAGTTGAAGTTCCCAGAGCTATATACACAGGCAGGAGAAAATAAACATTTAGTTGGAAAAAGTTAAATCTTCCGCCTAGTGTTTCAGATTCCAGTAAAGGACTGGTCATACATGTCGTATAAGTGAACATGTCAAAAAGTCTGTATATGTTACTTTTATTTTTGTACATATAATTGTCGTCTATGTAATTTGCATATTGTTGGTAAATAAGTTGAAAAATCATGTGTTGCCCTTTATGATGACATGACTAAAATGCCTAAAACATTTTTCTGAATAAGATTAAGAAAAGTGAAATAAATCACACGGGCTTATGAATTAAGGACATCGGCTTGTTTATTGTTAAACTTTTGACAAGCAACGCAACTAGGTATCAAGTTTGTATACTACTTTGACAAAGTAGGCATTTTCTTATTTAACCATTCTGTGTGCCTCTGCTGTTTGTGTATTGACTGTCTGGTTTTGGAGTGACAGTGGCTGGGGATGTGCTTTCACTGTAGACAACCACAATGGGGGTTGAGGTGTGTCCTGCCTTTGCTGGGTGTCTCATAGCTGGGCTGAATAGACCCGGGCTGATTTAGAGAAGTGGGAGGAGTTTCACTTGTACCTGAATAGGCTGTGTCTCCTTTCCACAATCCTGTCTCCACCTTCTGTGGTCATGCTGCACCAGAGAGTACAGAACTGGTTTGGACTGGGCTCAGAGACCCTTGCCCCAAAGAGAACAAAGAGAAAATGGGGTATAAGTATTTGACCTTAAACCCCAGAGAATTAGATCACTTCTGGACTCAAGAGGAACTTTGCCAAGGAGAAGAGTTGGAGAGCTGTAAGGAGGAGTACTGCCCCTTTGCTGTGTGTGCTTTGTTGGGTTGGCCTGCAGTTGCTGCTTCTGCCAAGGAGAGGACAAAGACTGGAAGTCTGCTGTGAACCTGCTTGAAGAAGAATCTCCAAGGGTGTGTGTGTGCTTGCCTCCTGTTCGGAAGTCTCAGGGACACAAATACTTCACCTGCACCCACTGACCAGCACCTGGACTCCTCTGTGAACTCCTGTATTCAAAAGGGCACCAATTCCAGTTCCTCTGCCCTGCGAATTATGTGGTTGGTGCTGCAAACCAAGAAAAACAACTCCGGCGCCGTCAGCACCGCCGCCAGTGATGCCACAACTTGCACCGAGGCCGGGGGCACCGCTTGTGAAGTGCATGATGCACTACCCCACCTGCACCGCAGCTCCAAAGCCCATCGACGCCTGCCAACGCCTGCAGTTATCAGCCTTCCTGATGCCAGTGCCAGCATTCCGTTATCGCAGAGCTGATAACCGACGAGGGTGACTTCACGAACTCTTCGACATCGCATCGCTTCACCGGAATTGACACCTCACCGCCGCCTAACTTCCCTGTCCTGGACGACTCGCCTCCCCCGTGGCAGAAGGGAACCGGCTTCACCTCGTCAGACGCCTCACCTCCACGATGCCGTGCATTACCTGTTGACTTCGGTTTCCCAGGTACTGCTGTTTGGGGGTCCGTGTGACTCCGTGCCCGGCCCACGCACCTCGCGGTCAGCGCCGTACTTTGGATTTTTGCCTGGCATTACGTCGTAATAGCCCCAGGTGGAGCTATTTTGTTTCTACAAGTTCTATTTTTGAAGTCACTTTTTTAAAGTGATATCTTGATACATGTATGTTGGATTATTATCATTTTGGTCTTGTTTGGTTTAGATAAAGATACTTTATTTTTCTAAACTAGTGTGGTGAACATTTGTGGTGTTTTCCCCGTGTTACTGTGTGTTTGGGTACAAATACTTTACACATTGCCTTTGGGATAATCCTGTCTGCTCGTGCCAAGCTACCAAGGGGGTGAGCAGGTGTTATCTTGAGTGTGTAACTCCCTTACCCGGACTAGGAGCAAGGGTCCCTACTTGGACAAAGGTGCATACCTCTGCTAATTGGAGACCCCCATTTCTAACAGGAGCCATCCGACATCCTGTGTGTTCTGATGCAGTGCAGCTGTCGGCAGAGCGGCTGTAGAAAGGCAGCCGATGCTCCGCGCTGAGCACCAGCAACACAGCTTAGGAAGTCAAAGCGTCTCCGCGTGCTGGTAATCGCCTCTAGGAGTTGGTAAGCTCGGCAGGCTGGGTGCTGGGTGAAGCTATGGCAGTGGTGGGGACGGAGTGTTGAGAGAGCGTCTTAGTTGTCCGCTATCTTGGCCACGCACCGTGACTGCTTGTTTAGTTGTACAATGTGGCAATAATCGGTGTTCGGTGTGTTTCCGAGACCTTTTGGCGCCTGTGCCACTGCACTAGCTGCACCATTCAAATCATGACCCTAGTGTCTGCAAGGTAACTGCACTTGTGACTGCTTGTTTACTAGTAAAATATAGGAAAAGTCGGTGTTTAGTGTGTGTAGGAAACTGGGTTTTTGTTGCAGATGTCCCTCCACTTTTGCCCCCTTTTTAGCTACTAGAAGCTGATTTTCGACTCTGACAGTGCACAGAGACCTGCTAACCAGACCTCAGTGCTCCTTCCTTAAAACAAGGTGATGTCTACTTGTACCCAAAGGGCAAAGGACTTTAGTTCCCTTATAAGTACCTACTAAATGGTACCCCAAGAAACTAGGGCTTGGGTACTAAAGAGGGTCCCTAAGGGCTGCAGCATATCTTATGCCACACTAATGGACCCCCACACAAATTCCACGCAGACTGTCATTGCAGGCTGCGCGACATGGTGCAAATCATGTTCGAAAACATGATATGGCACACTCCTGTGTGCCATGCCCATGACACTGCATGAGCAATATGTAAGTCACCCCTACAGCAGGCCTTGGAACCCTAAGGCAGGGTGCATTATAGCCCATGTGAGGAGATATCTACATGAGCAGATATGCCCCTGTATTGTCTAGTTCCACTGCTGGATTTCACTAGTGAGCAGGGTAACCATCTTAAGGTCTGTACAGGGCAATGGTCAAAACGAGTTTCCCAGCCACATAATGGCTTCACCGAAACTTATGGTGTTGGGTATCAAACACCTTGTATTAATAAACCTGCAGTTATTCCAGTGTTGAATTTATTAATGCAAAAACAACAATTGATGGACAGAATGCAGAACAATGTCATACATTCACCCCAGAACAGAGATCTGGGCCTAAATCCATCGTTTTTTGCTCACCATGCCATTCCAGTTTGGACCCAGCCATATGCAAATCAGTCTTGTCCCTGCACCCAATGGAAACAGTCCAGCCCGAACTGCCAGGCCAGGTCCTCATTGGACTGGAAACAAGCATCCTAGGACCGGTTTCGGGCTTTCAGCCCTCATCAGCCAGGATAGCTTGACTCCAGTGGCATGGAGAGCACGGGACCCACGTCTGGGCATACCCGTCCCACTCGGGGTGACAAATGCAAAAACAACAATTGATGGACAGAATCCAGAACAATGTCATACATTCACCCCAGTACAGAGATCTGGGCCTAAATCCATCGTTTTTTGCTCACCATGCCATTCCAGTTTGGAACCAGCTATATGCAAATCAGTCTTGACCCTGCACCCAATGGGAACAGTCCAGCCCGAACTGCCAGGCCAGGTCCTCCCTGGACTGGAAACAAGCATCCTAGGACCGGTTTCTGGCTTTCAGCC
This sequence comes from Calotriton arnoldi, assembly GCA_963921515.1. Classification (NCBI taxonomy): domain Eukaryota; kingdom Metazoa; phylum Chordata; class Amphibia; order Caudata; family Salamandridae; genus Calotriton; species Calotriton arnoldi. Next base: position 1,302,265 of record CAWUFW010004560.1, on the reverse strand, counting down.
CTCATCAGCCAGGATAGCTTGACTCCAGTGGCATGGAGAGCACGGGACCCACATCTGGGCATACCCGTCCCACTCGGGGTGACAAATGCAAAAACAACAATATTAATACCTGCACCCAGAGGGTATGTTAGAGGTACCCCATGAAGCCTAGAAGTCTCCTAGTGTGCTGGCTGACTGGTCCTGTCCAGCCCGCCACCACAGACGAGTTTCTGACCCCACAGGAGGGGAGAGCCCCACTCTCAGAAGTCAGAAACAGTGCCTGCTCTGGCAAGAGGTGGTTCCACCTCCTCCAGCAGGATGGCTAGCAAATTAGCATGTCAAGGCAAGGAGTTTCAAGGAGCCCACTGCCTTTGATATGTGAGACTGGCTTCCTCCAGACCTGGGAGATGCACCCCCTACTCTGAGGCCCGTGTGACATCAGGACAGGCGGGACATTAGCTATGCAAGGAGGTGTGTTGCACCTCCAGGCAAGCCATACCCCTACGGTGGGCTAACTGGAGTGAACATGAAAATTAGGATTCCATCATCTTGTGTGTGGTGGAATTAGGAACTCTGGACAGGGTGATGCCCACTCTCCACAAGCAGTCGTCTTCAAGGGGCTGTAGTGACCCCAGGAGTAAGTAGCCCATTGTCTACTACCCTTCACTCCTTTTAACGCCCCTAAATTGAGTAGTTAGGTGCCCCCCTGACACCAGGAAACCAGATTTGTCTGCCTGAAGAAGAAAGAAGGACAAAGATGAGCCCCCAATGCGAGAACTGAGGAGCAGCAACTGACTTGGCACCAACCCTGCAGGCCTGCCTGCTGTCCCGGACAATTGCACAGATCTGGCTTGTCCAAAAAGCGATGTCACCTCCAAAAGCTGTGGAAGAGTGACCCACAACTTCACCTGGCCAGCAGCATCTCCCTTGGAGCAGAGGAGCTACTTCCCTGCCTGTTTGCAGGCAAACAAAAAAGACCGAACCGAGAGCCTCTACCAGTGTGACCCCGCCCGACCAAACAGCACTGCACACGAGCCCCCTGGCCTGAGTTGCCGTGAACTGACAGTGCCCCTAAGGCACAGTAGAGCCCCCACCTTGGGCTCCACCAGGTGGGCCCCCCAGTCCCCACCTGCATCCTCTCCTGCCAGACAGCAGGAACCGCGAGAGCCTCTAACCGCAAAAACTTGACACCAAGACGCACCAGTGTACCCCAGCTTCACAGCTCAAGGAGAAGTGGACCAACAGTGCCAATGGAGTCCTGAGACCCTCAAAAGCTGAGCCCACCTTTGGGGTTGGCCGGACTGGTCTCCCAGTCCCTGCCTGAAGCCTGTTTTGCAGGCCCCCCTACAACCCTGAGTGTCTCCCACAGTGGGACACTGCCGAAGAAACCACCATTGCAGCTGAGCCCACCAGCCCGAGTTCCAGTGGACCAGCGGTGCCTACGTGCCCGAGCATCTCAAGGACTGAGCCCCCCTGTAGTTTTATCCAGACTGACCCCCCAGTCCCTACTTGACAGCCTCTTTGTGACTGGACTGTTCCCCATTGCATTCAACGGGGCACCTGATGCTGTATTGCACCTCTGCACCCGGATGCCCCAGAACCGCCTCAGGTGACCTGTTAGTGTTGCCTTGGACCTAGCCCCATACTTACCTTAAGACCTGAATAACAGTCCTGTAAGTTGCTGCTAAGTGCCTGAATACAGTATATGTTTCCTTCCAATAGGAAAATATTACTGCTTTAAAAAATACAAGTGCCAGTGTACTGCTGTACACTGAAAAAATGTGATACCTCACCCAATGCAAGTGCATGTCTGTGTATTTCCAAAACAGTGATATCTCAAAACAAAGCACTTACCCAATTACGTTCTTGGTGTGGATTTACTTTTTGAGTGTGTGCATCATTTATTGACTCTGTGTGTGCAGTATTTCCTAACCCTTTTGGAACCTGAGCCACTGCACCTTCTGCACCATTCAAATCAAGACCCTAGTACCTTCAAGGTAACTGCACTTGTGACTACTTGTTTAGTAGTAAAATATTACAATACTCAGTGCTCAGTGGGTTTCCTAAACCTTTTGGTCCTTGTGCCACTGCACCTGCTCCACCATTGAAATCATGGCCCTGGTGCCTACATGGACAAATGAGGAAATCACTTATATCCAGAAATATATGTGTTCTGAAAAAGGCACAAGTACAGACGGAATACATAATTATTGTGTAGCTAAACAAACACAAACGCTTTAATAAAAATGACCTTTAAATGTATCCAACTCTCCAAAATGAGTTGCCACAGATGTCATAAATAAAGCATATTCTTTACACATCAAAGTGAAAACCAAGCTTTGTTAAATTGTGTTACAATGTGGCTGGCTCTTTCCTGTGAAAAGATCTTATCCTGTGCTTGACAGCGAATGGGCCATGAACAGTGTAAATTGCCCAAGATCACCATATGTTAGGCTGACGCTGAGACGAAAATGCCGTTTTGTATTTTTTTCTTGAAAAGGCAGTTTCACAAATTATATGGACTCACCAAAGAAGTGGAATTTTGCAAAAAAAAGTGCAAATGTTTATGCAGTTGGAGAAAGAGATACCTTTTGATATGGCTTTGTCCAAAATAAAATTTAAAAAAAGGCCACAAGCAGACTCCATGGAGAAAGTAAGCTGCATTTCTCTTTCCTATAAACACCCTCACTGTGAAGTCAGCTGAAAGCAAAATAAACACCAGGCTCCCACGAAAACACAGCTAGACAGTTGACCTCGGGATTTGAATGCCCAGCAATTGTGATGAGATAACAAGATTTGATGGCTTGTTTGTTACAGAAAACGAGTTTGTGGAAGAATACTGTAAACACGGCATGGGGAGGTACGAACTCAAGCTCCACAGCCTAAAGCAAATAAAGCCAGCAAATGGAAAGACAGAAAACGTGAGTTACAAACCATAAAGCCAATAGCAAGCAACCGGTTGGAATGGATTCCCAAGTTAGCTTTCTGAAAGTCTCCAAGATGTCTTTTGCTGCGCTGTCTGGTAGGTGGCGACCTAATGAGATAACTAATCCGGGCATAGTGCCTGAACGAAAATAAAACAGACGCAGACTGCCGCTGTTCTCTATCTCTGCAATAATATCTACCGGTTGACACACAGCAGACAAGAACAAATGCTATGTCTGATATTTTAGCTTTTGCCATCTTTATAAACAACCCCGTTGGCCGTTGGGTTACGCTTCACATTGGGAGATAGATATATTGCATTCTTATAATCTTGCCATACATGCTTTGCTTGAGGTTACTCAGGTTCATTATCTGTGTTTCTGCAGAAAATACTTTTGTTCTTTGTTTTCAATAAACTTCTCTGCCTGCTGCATACACATGCATGCCAACCCTCATGATTCAGACGGGAGACTACCAATTTCAAAGCTAGTCTCCCGACTCCCATTTCCTGCAAGCAAAAACCTGATTCTTCAACGGGCTTCTACCAACAGGGACTGTTCTTGTGTCACTCTGACTATACACTGCCAGCACAACATTTTTGTCATGCTCTCTCCGCCTGCTATATCGCTTTCTCCATTCTCCTGACAGGTAAGAAAACATTTTTTGGGCTGTTCTGATATCCGACCTTGCATGAGCACACTTGCAAGTCCCATACAAGACAATAGACCTGATTAAGGCCTCGCCCTCAATAAAAGTCAATGTGAGAAATACATTCTTCCGATTGTTTTTCTAAAATCTCCCACTTTCCTCTTCAAAAATGCTGCCATGTATGCTGCTGGGCACACAACAAGAGTATTGGGGCCAGATTCAAGATGCACCAGCCTGCAAATGGCAGACCTATCAGCTTTCACAATCTTTTTTAGGTCGAGCCTGAATCAGCGCGCATGCGCTGCTCAGCGAGACTGCAGTAGTAGAGTATGGAAGAGAAGCCACGCCCACATTTGTCATTGGCTTGTGTCAGTGTCCTTCCTAAATGCTGGTGTCTGATTCGTAAAGAGGCTTGTTAGTCCCTCCTTACTACCGCCTTGTCTTCATCTGTAACCTCCCATGGCTACTGGCCCCTTTACTTCGGTTGTTACACGGTACCTGTTCTTAAGTGTTTAAGCACTATTTTCTTTATTAAGTTTCTCTTGCTTGCAGGCACGGCGTACTTTTTTTCTTTACAGCATGCGTACACCACTCGCCGGACGCTGTTCTTTAATGTATATTAGGCGTGTTTCCTGTGACTTGTCTGCCCGCCCCACCACCCCTCCGAGATCGCTGTTTTTTTTTTTTCCTGCGCCTGCACACCACTTGCGGGACGCTGTTCTTTAATTTATGTTCAGATTGTCTCCCTCTGCCTTGTTTGCCTGCCCCCTCCGCTCCGAGATCGCTGCTTTTTTTTCTCTCCACCCGCAGGTCGCAGCGAGGCTCCCTAGCAGGAGGTGGAGGAAGCATCGGTGGCAATGATGTTTCTGGCTCTCCAAATTTAGCCTGACCTAATCAGAAAGGAGCGCAAGATGTGCCGAGATGCACAAGGAGGTGAACAACCACTCCCATTCCACACCCACTGCCCAACCCCTTTCACTCCATACTCTTACCTTCCATACAATAATACCTTACGTCACGACGCTGCGTTGCAAAGAACACCAATATTGTGGCATTAAATGCTCATAATATATAATATAATGCAGAATTTTGTAAACCGCCGTGCTTTCAGTTGAAACTGAAACTTGTAGTTGATGTTTTGCTATGTGTCATTTCTCATAGTTGGCTGGAAGTACTGCCATATTTCGAGGCGTTTTCAGCGCTTTAATTGGACAGGCACGGGCAGGTACTCAGTATCGACACTTCTTTAATTTTGAAGGGCGAGTAGGTGCATTTCTCCAAAAAGGACCAATGGTTTTAATGGGAGAGTAACAGCACTTTCAATAAGAAATGCGTACTCTGGGATAGAGAGTACCTACACTATTATTTTCCAAGCCGTTATTGTGGCTGGCATTCTCCGATCATGTTGTCTTATAATGAGCTTTAATTCCTTCAAAGGAAGTGTTTGGGTTCCTTAAAGTTTCAGGGGCTTGTGCTGAACAGGCTAACCCCCTTGGAGGCACATTATCAGCAGTGATTGTAAGCATTCAGGATAAAAGGCCAATTTTATTGACCCATCTTTGAAGGTCAAACAATAACATACAAGTATTTAGGCGAAAGACACAGGAACAAGTCCAAATAGGGTAATGTTCTTTGGCTCGTATAACACATAGTAGCCTTGCTCCTTCAGTACCGAGCAAACATTCACATGTATGTGGTCTCATTTAAAGATTACAAAGCACAGCAAACACATGCACATACTCAAAACAATACCCTTTCAGGCATAGAGTGGTGCATAAATTATGCAAAAAAGAAGCAGAGAACTCTGGGTAGTTCTCAAGTTTAGGTGGAAAGTAGCTCCTGTATAGAGCACTCTCAACACCAGCAACACTCTAGATCTGCTCACCTCAAATGTCTGCTTTTCTATCAAATTCTTTAAGCATAGGATTAGCACAGTGCCATCCACGCCAAGATAGAAAGGGACAAAGTCTTTTGCCATTTCTACAGCAAAGTCTTTAAGCATAGGACTAGCACAGTGCTGTTCATGCCGAGCTGTAAAATGACAAAAGCCAATTACCACTCCAGGCACAGTATTACAGCTTTGAATTGGTGAAATACCAACCAAGCCAACCTGAAATGAGTAAAAACAACCCCTGATACAGTGTTTCGCTCTACTTAGAGCTCTTCAGAGAGGTATAGCTTTGTCCAGACACAAGGGAGCACCCAGTATAAATTAAAACAATACCCTTTCAGGCATAGAGTGATGCATAAATTATGCAAAAAAAGAAGCAGAGAACTCTGGGTAGTTCTCAAGTTTAGGTGGAAAGCAGCTCCTGTATAGAGCACTCTCAACACCAGCGACACTCTAGATCTGCTCACCTCAAATGCCTGCTTTTCTATCAAAGTCTTTAAGCATAGGATTAGCACAGTGCCATCCACGCCCAGATAGAAAGGGAGAAAGTATTTTGCCATTTCTACACCAAAGTCTTTAAGCATAGGACTAGCACAGTGCTGTTCATGCCGAGCTGTAAAATGACAAAAGCCAATTACCACTCCAGGCACAGTATTACAGCTTTGAATTGGTGAAATACCAACCAAGCCAACCTGAAATGAGTAAAAGCAACCTCTGACACTTTGATAGAAATGCAGACATTTGAGGTGAGCAGATCTTGAGTGTCGCTGGTGTTGAGAGTGCTCTATACAGCAGCTGCTTTGCACCTAAATTTGACAACTACCCAGAGTTCTCTGCTTCTTTTTTACATGCACATACTCCTTAGCCTGCTTTCCCCTCTGATCTCTTTAGTGGGCTACGTAAGACTGGCTACTCTGTGACACTGTTCTTGAATGAATGCTAGGCGTATTTCCTGTGCCTTGTTTGCCCGTCCCAAGACCTCTCCAAGATCGCTGTCGGGACGCTGTTCTTTAATTTATGTTCGGATTGTCTCCCTGTGCCTTGTTTAACCGCCCCCTCCGATCCGAGACAACTTCTCCTTGCCTCTACGTTTAAAGATAAAATAAAACAAATAAAATCAAACTAGCATAAGACAGGCACTTGTGTTTCTGTGTGTGGTACACTGTGTGAATTCAAAGGTGTGTGCTAGGACAAGTAGTATTCCCGTTGGACACTGTGCTGAGGGCTGCAGCATGATTTTCAGTATTTCATTGGCAGCTGTGTACATTTGTTTTGCTCTTAGGCGGGAACGGGCAAACTCTTGGGCATTATCCCAGATTACGTTTAATGGTTTGCTCAGAAACATACAGCTGATGTAGTGGTTTGTGTTGTTTGGCCTGCTTGGCATCAGGCACTGGTGGTCAACTTCTTAAATTGGTGATTTAGGGTGATAATAAAGAGAACAGCAACTTAGTTGCTCCCCTGACACAGGGGGAAGTTTGTCCCTTCATTTACATTTAATGAGTTTTGAATTAATATATGGGAAATGCTGCTATTGCAGGATGGGACTCTGCTGACGCCAAGGCTGCTTATGTTATCCTAACCAGGCTAACGAATAAACTTGTGACAAAATACTTTACACAACAGCAGTGTTTGTCAGTTATTAAAGTCACCATGCGGGCTAGCCATGCTTAGAAGTCTAATCCTCTTAAGATGTAGGGGTGGCAGTGCTCTGGATATTTACGGTTGTGTTGTTTCTGCAGAACTAACATACAAGCCATGCTTCAGTGAAAGATGCTTGCTTTCGGTCCAGGGACAACCTGGCTTGGCAGTTGAGTCTGGACTGTTCCCATGAGGCACAGGGTCAAGACTGATTTACTTATGGCTGGGTCCAAACTGGGGTGGCGTAGTGGGCAAAAGAACGATGGATTTAACCCAGATCTCTTGACTGGGGGAGAATGTCTGAATCATTCAGCATTCCGTCCATCATTTGTTGCAGATACACTTTTCGCCCTAAGTGGGATGGGTATGCCCAGACGTGGGTCCCTTGCTCACTGTGCCACTGGATTCAAGCTACCCTGGCTGATGAAGGGTGGCATACCCTGAAACCGGTCCCAGGATGCTTGTTTCCAGTCCAGGGAGGACCTGGCTTGGCAGTTCGGTCTGGACTGTTCCCATGAGGCACAGGGTCAAGACTGATTTGCATATGGCTGGGTCCAAACTGGGGTGGCGTAGTGGGCAAAAGAACGATGGATTTAACCCAGATCTCTTGACTGGGGGAGAATGTCTGAATCATTCAGCATTCCGCCCATCATTTGTTGCAGATACACTCTTCGCCCTAAGTGGGATGGGTATGCCCAGACGTGGGTCCCTTGCTCACTGTGCCACTGGATTCAAGCTAGCCTGGCTGATGAAGGGTGACATACCCTGAAACCAGTCCCAGGATGCTTGTTTCTGGTCCAGGGAGGACCTGGCTTGGCAGTTCGGTCTGGACTGATTTGCATATGGCTGGGTCCAAACTGGGGAGGCGTAGTGGGCAAAAGAACGATGGATTTAACCCAGATCTCTTGACTGGGGGAGAATGTCTGAATCATTCAGCATTCCGTCCATCATTTGATGCAGATACACTTTTCGCCCTAAGTGGGATGGGTATGCCCAGACTTGGGTCCCTTGCTCACTGTGCCACTGGATTCAAGCTAGCCTGGCTGACGAAGGGTGACATACCCTGAAACCGGTCCCAGGTTGCTTGTTTCCGGTCCAGGGAGGACCTGGCTTGGCAGTTCGGTCTGGACTATACCCATGAGGCACAGGGTCAAGACTGATTTGCATATGGCTGGGTCCAAACTGGGGTGGCGTAGTGGGCAAAAGAACGATGGATTTAACCCAGATCTCTGGACTGGGGGAGAAGGTCTGAATCATTCAGCATTCCGTCCATCATTTGTTGCAGATACACTTTTCGCCCTAAGTGGGATGGGTATGCCCAGACGTGGGTCCCTTGTTCACTGTGCCACTGGATTCAAGCTAGCTTGGCTGATGAAGGGTGACATACCCTGAAACCGATCCCAGGATGCTCGTTTCCAGTCCAGGGAGGACCTGGCTGGGCAGTTCGGTCTGGAATGTTCCCATGAGGCACAGGGTCAAGACTGATTTGCATATGGCTGGGTCCAAACTGGGGTGGCGTAGTGGGCAAAAGAACGATGGATTTAACCCAGATCTCTTGACTGCGGGAGAATGTCTGAATCATTCAGCATTCCGTGCATCATTTGTTGCAGATACACTTTTCGCCCTAAGTGGGATGGGTATGCCCAGACGTGGGTCCCTTGCTCACTGTGCCACTGGATTCAAGCTAGCCTGGCTGATGAAGGGTGACATACCCTGAAACCGGTCCCAGGATGCTTGTTTCCGGTCCAGGGAGGACCTGGCTTGGCAGTTCGGTCTGGACTGTTCCCGTGAGGCAGAGGGTCAAGACTGATTTGCATATGGGTGGGTCCAAACTGGGGTGGCGTAGTGGGCAAAAGAACGATGGATTTAACCCAGATCTCTTGACTGGGGGAGAATGTCTGAATCATTCAGCATTCCGTCCATCATTTGTTGCAGATACACTCAGTGAAAGATACTGCATAGCTTTAATCAGGTGTGCTCTAGATGACAGCATACATATTATGGTGGAAGACAGAAATAAGCATGGAAAAACAAAGAAACATATCATGATTGTTTATCCTAAAAGATTGCTAATGTGTTTGCAGTATGAAAATATTACTTGGTGCTGTAGGTGAAAACCATTGGCGTGTAACCCCCTTCCAGAAGTAGCAGGTGCATTCACCGGAAATGATTTGCATTCAATTACATACAAGCACTACATGTCTGTAGCATATGTATACTCTATCTGTGTGCAAGGTATGTTGGACTAGTTTGTCAATACATTTATATTGTAAAACATACAATTGCCATCACATACATCCACTTCACTCCAAAACACAAAAGTAAAAAACATTTCCATTGCAACGCCAATAGCTCTAACGCTAAAAAAATTAGAGACCTATTGCATTGCAAATGCTTGTTTTTTTAACTGCAACCATGTCAAATTATCATTTTCGTGTTGGCTCTCTACACATTGCATTACCTAAAAGCGCGTTTACGGTTCACCATGACCTGCCTGAAATAATAATTTAAAAGTCGACTCTATCCTTGTGTCATTAATGTTTACCCTCTCCATGCGCTTTAAATTATTTCTATACTCTAGACCGCATCATAAAAACTCTAACCATGTTGGTTGTGGGCAAAGGGAACAGCAGTATCCTCTGTGCAAGGGGTATTCCTTGGTCTGCGCTCAAGACGGTCACAGCTAAATTAAATAGCGACGGTCTAGTGTTTAGAATGGCTCTTTGAACAGAGAAGTTTACGACATCACATCGTCATCTCGTAGCCCCGCCTACACGTCGTGAAGTCTGCCGGTAGGTCAGATGGGACACTCGTGATCGCCGGTAGCTTGAGGCCTTCCAGTAACATCGCTACCTAGCGTCCTCCCTTGAGACGTCGCGGCTGTGAACAACCGGCAGCGAGTATAAACGCTTGGACAGGGCAGAAACTGGGCTGTCCCGCCGCGCTGGCTGCTGCGTCTATAGACGACTCTCCTAGTCTTTCAAGCGAACGTGGGCCGAGGATGCCGAACATTAAGATATTCAGTGGCAGTTCTCACCAGGACCTATCCCAGAAGATCTGTGACCGTCTGGGACAGGAGTTGGGCAAGGTGGTGACCAAGAAGTTCAGCAATCAGGAGACCTGGTGAGTGCGATAGCAAAAGTGCGCCAGCTGGAAATGTAGTCTTTTTTTTTATTTTCGCCTGTACTGTCTGGAAGGTGGTGGCTGCAGCAGGGCACTACATGTCCCCTCAATGGCGGGAGCAGCGTGCGAGGCGGCCGCGGGTAAAGCGATAGCTGCTTATAAACGTGCTGTGGGCGTTTTCATTTAGTGTACAGGAAAGGCATTGCGTCTGGGAGCTAAAAGAGCACGTGGGTTGGTTTGGCATTTACTTGCAATGGCCATTAGTACAATGATTTATATCTCACAAGTCATTGCTATTATCAAGTAGCAGTCTAATTAATATTGCTTTGCATGCTCTTGAGTAAATTTGACGTTGTATCCAAATTGCATTTAAAATCTTTTGTGTTCGATCCATTACTTGGCAGAAAATGATCCGCTCGTCATGCAATGTCTGGTTTCGATTTAAATTTACCGCAGCACCGAACACTGATATAAAGTTGTCCTGGTGCTGAGCAGACCCTTTCGGACAAGGACAATTTCACGTATATTTTTTCTCCCTGCTCCCTAACATCTTCACCTCAGGGTTTGATATCGAATGAATCCAGTATGTAGGTCAGACCATCATCACCCAGAGCACCCCATCTTCATTATTTGTTAATGACGTTAGTGCCTGAGACACATTACTTTAATAGAAACACAGAATAAAATAATTCCTCAACGTGTGGCGCGGGCCGTTTCTCGTCGTTCACAGATATCTTCTAATCTACACTGCTTGTCCTGCAATCTTTCACATGTCTCTTGTCATGGTTTTGAAGCTGAACTCTGGTCTGGCAGGATGGTGAATTTCGGATTCTCCCCATCCTGTGTTTTAGGTTCCCCAACACTGGTGCGTGAAGACTACATGCAAGTAAATGTAAGTGAAAAGACCGTCAACGTGAGACTCCATATTTTGCTCCATTCTCGTGCTGGTAGTATGCGGACATCGAGATATGTAACCGGGTCACTGGAATTATGATCTCCGTCCTCTCCTTATATAATATTCAGTTTGGGGGGAAAAGCAAGAGCTGTGAATGGGATGGAACCTAATGCCGGACACTTCATATAACATGACTGGTCGTTTTTCATTTGTTGATTTGCTTCATTCTGAGATCAGTTGATCTTATGGCCACATACGGTCTGACATGTGATTGACAAGGGAAGGATTTTTCTCTACATTAAAAAACAAGTCTTCTCTATAGTACTGAGGTTCAGGTGGTGGGACCCATGAGGTCATAAAATTGTTTAAATTCTTATTCATGAATACAGGGTAAATCCAAAGGGAAGAGCACTTCAGTCAGTATATTCGGTTTAAAACAACCATAAAAGCATACAAATGACTGTAAAAACATCCAATTAATTACACAAAGCTGCGAAAAATCCATCATAAAATGTTTCCAGTTAAAATGCTACAATGCAAAGTTTAGATCATCACTCTGAAAAGGATTCAATACAAAATGTAAAACTGTTTAAGATAATTGGCACTAATACACCTCCTCATTCTTTCCTCACTCATTTTCTATATTTAATAATGAGTAAGAAATATAAAAACCATAATACACACTAAATCTGTCTGGAGCAACTGTAAATGCTCTAAAGCCTCCTTACATTTCCGTATATTTAAAATTCTTAAAAGTGGCTTTAGAAACCGTTTTTTTGTTTTTTCTTTATAAAGATCACAGAAGAAAAACTGATGCAATTTGGATTTTGGGGTAGTTCCATTACATGGGCATAATTCCAATTCATTTTCTGCAAAAACATTGAAAGGAAATGACACCAATAAATGGGCCAGGCCAAGTCTAAACCTCAGCAATAGAAATCTTTGGTGGCGAGATACTCTCAGAAGATATGGTTCAATATCGGGCGTAGTACATAACGGTAAATACAGCACCACCCTACTCTTCTTCTGCTCACCCCCTCATCTGTGCTCCATCATATGCTCCAATAATTTATTTTTGTCCAAAAGCCTGGTGTGGCCATCAATGGGTATCGGATTAGTGAACAGCTCTGTCCTACCAATTAACTGAAGTTGATTTTTGACATAAGTCAGCCACCTAATCTTATGGCCTGGGAAAGTTGTAAACAGTCATTTATTATAGACTGATAGTACTGACTCGGGTCTTGACCAGATTGAGAGCAAAAGTAAAACGGGAGCTAGTTTGATGGAATCTCCAATATACTGCACACCTAATTCCATATGCGCGATTGAAGCAGGTTTGCTCCTGGGAAGTGTAGATAATCTTCGTACAAATTTATGTTCACTATCTTGTAAAACTGCTTGATCAGAATAGCCCCATATGCCAGCACGATAAGTAGCTATAGGAATAGGTCTCACTTTGTAAATATTAAGAGGAGCATCCAACCTAAGGCCCCCTAATTTGGAACCAAATTTAAAAATGGCCTCAATAGCCTGCTTCAGCTGGGTATCTCTTACAGTTTTCAAATGTACTCATGTACTATGATTATCAAATGGGATCCCTATATATGTGAAAGTGGCAACAGCTTTAAGGGCAGTGTCACCAATGTGAAATATAGGGGTTCTGCTGCGTGGGTGACCACTTATCATTCTGTATGATTTAGTTTTATTTGTTGTCAATCCTAGGTCTGACAAGAATCCCACAAAGCGATCCAGTAGTTTTTGGAGCCCTCTTCCTGTCTGGGCCAGAAGTACACAATCATCTGCGTACATTAGGACTGGTATCCTACGAGTCCCTATCCTATGAAGATCTATATCCGCAGAGAATAAATAATTTTCCAGCTCATTTATATAATAACTAAAAAGAAAAGGGGTCGGCACACAGCCTTGTCTGACCCCTTTTTAGGTCTCGCTGAGCCAGCGCATGCGCTGCTCTGCGAGACTTTAGTAAGGGGCTTTCGAAAGTGCTACCAAGCCGGCCACCAGCTTGCTGTTACGCGCACAAGCGACGTTCACAGCAGCTGCTGCCATGTGGCTTTCAGCGCGTGCGACGTGCACAATCCCCTACCCTCTCCCTCCTCGTCAGCTTATTGCGCGTGCGCGCGCACACAACTCCCTATTTTCACCGTCTTCATTTCTTTCTACATTCCTTTCCATTAATTTATTTTTCTTTTTTCGGCTCGTTTCATTCCTTTTGTTTTTGCTGCTGTCTCCCCTTGTTCCTTTCTGCCACGCTCCTTTTTCGTCATCCCCTTTCTTTTCCTTTCTCTTCCTTCATCGCTTTCCTCTTGGTTTTCTTTCTTTTTACCACTTCACTTGTGCGCGCCTAGCTCTTATAGACACCTCCGGTTACATTTCAGTTCCATTAAAAAACGGGAGATGGTTTGCCATTATCGAGCCCGTATTTCCGTTGAATCGGCAGGATCATTCCCCATTCCAGCATGGCCGTCATATACAACAAACGTACCATCGATACTGTGGCTGCTTCAAGGCATAACAAGCATTGGCATAGTCAATCGGTCTCGCCTTTGGGACCTTATAAGTATTTAGTTTATGTTGTTGCACCAATGATATTGTGCTGCATAAATAAATACTTATAAGGTCCCAAAGCGAGACCTATTGGCATTGCCAATAGGTCTCGCTTTTGGGACCTTTATAAGTATTTAGTTATGCAGTACAATTGCTAAACACTTATAAGGTCCCAAACGCGAAACCTATTGGCTATGCCAATGCTTGTTTTTGATATTAGTAAAAAGGGGACATTCCCCGTGTGGGCCAAACCTAATCCTAGCTGCCACATCAAAATGAAGTTGTGAGAGGAGATGAACAATTTGTGGATTAGCCCTGTTAGACAGTAACATTGACCACAACTTCCCTCGCAGAACGTTATCAAACGCTGCGCTTAAGTCCATGAACGCCAGGAAGAGACAACCCTCCCTGGCGGTCATGTAAGCACTGATGTACAGTGCCTAATGCGTGCCTGAACCCATATTGAACAGATAACAAAATCTGATGCTCATTTGCCCAAGTCTCTAGATGGTCCAACAAGATCCTACCCAATAACTGCGGTCCAATCTAGCAAAGATATTGGGCGATAACAACTAGGGTCACTCCTGTCCCCCTTTTTAGGTCTCGCCTGCCGTTGCAGCGCGCATGCGCTGTTCGCTGTGTGAGGGCTTCTTGGAATCAATACGGTTTTTAGAAGTCGTGTCTCTGCTCCGCCTGTAATTTTCATTGGCGAGCGTCGTTTGTCGTCAGTGATTATGCTGAACATAGTTTGTTGATTGCACCGGAGGGTTCTTAGTCCCTCCCGGTTGCCATCCTGTCCACTTTTGGCCACGCCCACCCGGACTGGATGTTTTACTGGCGGCGTGAGACGGTGGGTTTTATATTAACTTTCGGCACTTTTAAAAAAATATATATATTTTTTTTACTATTGCATGCGTTTTGCGTGTGGGATGCATTTCCTACTATTGGGTGACGTTTACCTGAATGTTTTCTCTATCGGTTAAGTTATTTAAAATATTCTTACTATAGGCTTGAGGCGCGTGGGGCAATATTGTTACTATAGGCTTGAGGCGCGTGGGGCTTGTGCCGATTTCTGTTTTTTAATATGCCATTCGTCTTGCGTGATATCTATGCAAATATATATGCATATAAATTATATATGCAATCATAGATATGCGATTATATAAACATGTTTTCGTAAATGTATGCTTAGGTAATATGTTATATATACCTACACTATACTAATAACAGCTCAAATTACACTACCAACAACAACCAACTCACTACTCTAAACCTCATCACTAACCGCCCTTCTGCATAACACTACTCTTCTCCTACACCAACTCCTACAATCTCCCTCAGTCCTTTTCTGCACTTCTCTACTTCCTTATACCTATTCATAATAAAATCATCTTACTTTGCTTCAACCTCACACTATTCTTCTACATCTCACACTACTTTCATATCACACCTACTGCTCTTCTACTACTCTATCCTTCCTTATGCATTATACTGCTGTCCACACTTATCAACATTCCAAGCAACACTAAATTCCTCCACACTTTCTTCCTTCTCCCTATTAACTCTACCCCCACACCTTTCTTCTGCATCATACTATTCTACTCCTCACTATACTACATTCACCCTAATGCTATTCTTCTCATCATTCTCCTTCCAAAATCTTAAACACTGCTCCTCTCCTACTAAAGTATGCTTTAAACTACTACACAGCTAACAAATACAATTCTAACATAAAATCTCAACATATTACAAACGGACACTAATAAATACAAAACTAGAAAACAATACCATTTACAAAACAAATTGCTTTAACTTAAACAAAGGCGAGACCGATTGCATTTCCAATGCTTGTTAAAGATGGGGACAATTGTTGCCTGTCACCATGATTTATGGGGGGCATCCTCAATCGCACTCTTATGCACATTCAGAAAGATTGGCGCCCACAGTGCCAAATTATCCTTGAAAAGATCAGCTGGGATTCTGTCATGGCACGGCGCTTTGTGATTTTGGGGTCAATTCTTTGCGGAGATAACATCCCCCAAAGAAATTATAGGATCTTTTGGACCAAATGGGGTCCCCTCCTCAATCACTATGCTACCTTCACCAGATACTTGCTCATTAGAATCCTACAGCTTATTAAAATGAGCAACCCAATCATGTTCAGGAATAGTTACATCACTGCCAGCTGTAGGAATAGATGAAAAGTAAGGAGCGTTAACTATCTTCCAAAATTGCACAGTGTCTTATCTGGCGGAGGCACTAACCAGCTGCTGGAAAGCTTCCTCTTAATCTCATTTTTCCTGCGCATGAGTGCTGCTTTATAAGTCGCCCTACAATTTCTAATAAGTGATGGATTTATGGGGGTAGCTTTCAAACCTTTTAGTAGCTCTCCATGTGCTCCTGTACATGACTTATCAAACCATCTAGTTTGAATCTGAAAAATGGGGCGGTTTGGTGTCATTAGTTGAACCCTGGCATGGGCGCAGATCTCAGAAAAAGCCCCCAGTATTGCCTCAGTTCAGAAGTCTCATTTAGACATGTCTCAAACTTGGTCATGCAACTACCCACCAGGTATGCCAAAAAAGTATTAGTTTCAATGTCCTTCCATTTCCATGGAACCCCTCTATTTCTAGAGTAGTTAATGGGTCAGATCATATTCTCAGAAGGAGCTTGATTCAATTCCAGCTTTAAGCCGAGAATTAGCGGGTTGTGATCACTTAAGGCACAGCTTTGGATATGAAAATTACAACCATAGGTGACCATATTTTAGATAATATAATAAAATCAATTAGTAAGCCCTTGCCTCTACCCGCATATGACATCTGTTGGGTAACTTCAACTGGGACCAAATCATGTTAAAAAATGAGATCATGAAGACCCAGCGGCCTATTCAGCTTTCCTCCACATAAAAAAAATTGGAATGGCCATCCCCAGAGTTACCACAAACATTAGCATCATTAGTAGGACAGAGTCTAAGATTAAAATCTCCCCCCTCCACCAAATAAATACATAATCCTCCATTAGTGTTGAGGTAGCCAACTCTAGATCATGGGCCAGAGAGTCTGTAATTCAAGTGTCATGAGAATTAAAATTGTTATGGTAAAAATTAATAAGTATTACCAACAGTGCCCCAGATAAAGTGAGACAAATCTGGAAAAAAAGGTGAATTTGTCCAAGACACTACCAGCTTCGCTGCCAGGATGGTGCTTATGAGGGGGTTTAATAATCCTCCACTGTGGTGCCCTGAGAGGGATAAAATAGCAGGTGAGAATACTGGGGGAAAAAAACATTTACATGTGTTTGTAGAACAAGACCAAGTCTCCTGAAGGCATACGGTATGATGGGCCGATATAACGTTTAGCCAACTATTGTAATAAAATTTGTTGTGAACCCCTGCAACGTTCCAAAAAAGCACTAGAACATCAGGTGAGACGATCCCCTTCTAATTTTGGCCTTAGTACTCTGCCCTCTCAAGTGTACAGACGGAATTATCCTGTCCATTTGGGCTTAAATAGGAGGAGTCGCCAAAATCCATCGCAGGGTGTGCTATCATCGAATTAACTTGGGGCAGTCGCAAAGTATTGGGAACCAAATCGTGAACCCCAGTTTCGGTGGGCAGAGATCGCAGTGTGGTAGATAAAATAACATTTAGCGAACTAAGTGTTATAAGCACATAGTTCTCTTAAGGGCCCCTCCAGAACCTTCTTATCCACACTAGCAGCTTGGGGTATATTCCATAAATCAATCTCCTCAAAAACAGTACTGAGTTGGAAGAGAGAAACCCCTCAGGGTGTTCGGTATGACACACCCCACTGGGAATATAAAAGTAACCCGGAGGGACCAAACAAATTCTGCCAGCCGGCCCTCGTAAAATGTTGCCACACTCCAAAATATACTTCACAAGATTAGGGTCACGAAAATTGATAACAATACAATCACCAGAATCCACTTTGCCCACCCATCACGCCCTGCGGACCCCGTTTATTCCTCTTGTAAACACATTGCTACTTATATGCTTAAAGGAACTATTCAACCAATGGACCAACTTATTTTTTTAGTTGATATTGTGACTCCAGTTTAACAGGGGCCAAAGGGGTGGCATTCTTTAATACAATTACTTATGGACTGCATTTGGGTGAGAGGTGGAGAGTCTGGGGATTTCCAGAGTTGCATTTTACAGAGGGAACCATGTTGGGTGCAGCCAAGGGACATTCCTTGCTCCTGTGTTTCAAAGCCCTAGATGTACAAGGCTGAGTTACAAGTGCCATAGCTGAAATTGGCGGTGCCCCATCCCTTATCGGTCCCAAATTTTCTGCGATCTGTATTGTAACTTGTTTCGCGGTACTGTTTTCTATTGTACACAGTACTCCGCCACGGGGCTTCACAGGGTAATTTTTATTGCACTTAACATGCATAATCGGCTCCTAAAGGGATGCATCAATTCTTTGGAGTGCAAGTGTCACAGGAGTCGTCAACTTTGTCAATGTTTTTCAAAATGTGAGGGTCTCCCCAGGGGCTAGCTATCAATCGCTCAGCCTCTAGTGCCTTCACTGTTTGACTACTGGCGGGAGGACCTCCACTACCAACCGCTAGGGCGAGGCATTTCCTCTTACTCTTGTTAGTTCTCACTCTTGATTGGACCCTGTTTTTTCTTTTTATTGTTCGGGAAAGGGGAGGTGATTTTAAAGAATCTGAGATGGGGCTCTTGCAGGCAATTGCCATGTTGTTGCTACAGAGACCTCTAACTCTCCCGTAAAGGCAAAACAGTTCTCAGGAGCCTGGGAATTCAGTTTATCAGGTCCCCCATCAATCAATTTAGTGGGACTCTTGTCAGTTTCAGAATTCTCCTGGGGCACAGTCTGATCTGTAGCGGAGAGTAAGGTTCAGGATTTCCTAGTAGCTCCTAATCTCTCCTCCCCAGATTCGATTTCCAAATTAATCGCAGACATGGCGGAATATAATTAGTGATTGTGCCCGCCCCTCGTTTGCCCTTCTGGCCTGTGCTAGTAGCATTAGCCTTCCACTTACCCATAATGTAGTAAGTTCAGTGCTCAGATGCAAAGTCTTCGAACCAAGACTGGTGGCCTAGCCCATCCTCCTCCGGGCTTTGACGACTTGCCCGCACGCGTCTTGCACTACGGGAGTCTCCTGGCGCTCTTGTAACGTCGGGGGATGCTGGTGGACCGAGTCCCACCCCAGCACAGCAATCCGCAACCAGTGCGGACCTCGATCTGCCCGTGAAAGCAGCGCGTTTGTTATAACTTGGATATATTGCAGCATAGGAAGCACACATTTTTGTTCAGTTTTAAAAATAATATTCATAAAGTGTCAACATGTAGCCCCGTATTGCAACACTTTTTTTACGCATAATATTATACTTTAGGAGTTGGAAAGGGCACTGTATTTAAAGTGCAATCCTGCAAGGAATGCAGGATTCTTGCAAATGCAATCATGCAAGTAAAGAGCCCCACAACTGTAACTTAAGTCTCTGCATGCACCCTAGAACCCAAACTATTCTTGAGAAAAGTTGATGGGTTACTCTGTATGCTTTGAGTCCAACCCATTTATATAAAGTTGTAAAGTTCAGTCATTAGCAGAATAGACCACAGACCTATATTTATAGTTTCTTGTGGAAACCAGTACAGCTCTAATCTACTGGTTTACATCATCTGTTTGTCATGACGTGCAGCTTGGCAGGTGTGACTACAGATCAACGTACCAGTATGCTTGTACACAGGTTTCCTTTGTAGTTAACAACTGTGTGTATAGAGGCCCTGGTGTATTTCTTAAGTCTACATTTGGGTTGCTGGATGTTTAAAATTTGTTTACGTTCTTGTACAAAATGGCAACTATGGAATGATGAGGGTTTTTTTCTTCTTGTCCTCAGTGTGGAGATCGGGGAAAGCGTACGAGGCGAGGATGTCTACATCGTACAGAGTGGCTGTGGGGAAATAAATGACAATCTGATGGAGCTCCTCATCATGATCAATGCCTGCAAGATTGCATCTGCCTGCCGCGTTACTGCTGTTATTCCCTGTTTCCCCTATGCTCGGCAGGACAAAAAGGACAAGGTAGGACAGTGTCAAGAATTATTGTAATGCTGGAGGTGTTGGAATTGTTCAATAGGACTTTGGTGAAAGTACCTGTCTTTCCTCGGGCTAAGATGTTGAAAGAAACCCATGCAAATGTACGCATGACATTTAAAATGAGCTTGTTCTCAGTCGTCCCTCAATCTTTCCTCTTCTCGCGGGGGTCGAACTGACTTTCCATACAAAATGAGTAACCAAATTGCAGGTTTCAGGCCTTTCTTGTGTGAGTGTAGAAGAGTCACAGCTGTTTTGTTTAATAATATGATCCTTGACCTGTATCTTGGATAATTTATAAAAACAGTAATAGGTGCTAACGTACTGAACTTAAACTAACATTCTGGAAGTAGGCAGAGAGTATGCAGCCTTACATATTTTTAGGTCGCGCCTGGTGTTGCAGCGCTGCTCGCTGGTGCGAGAGATACTGTAAGAGAGTAGATTTGAGAAGGGGACTTGAAGCCCCGCCCCTCATTTTCATTGGCTGGCGTCACCGTTTATGCTAAACGGTGGCCTGCCATTGGAAATGAGCTTTTTGGGTTGCCTACATTTGGCCTTTTGGTCTGGCCCATCCGGACTGGCTCGTCTGCTTTCCGACTGTCGAAAAGCAATTTCTTATCTTTATGGGGGCCATGTGTTTTCACTCAGCCCCGTGTTTATTTTTGCATCGCGCTTTCAGTGAAAGTGAAAGCGCGATGCAAATATAAAGAAGCTGCTGAGTGAAAACAGATGGCGAGCGCTTGTTTTACAATGCCACAGGTTAAAAACTCGCAATTGCGACACCTAAAGCATTGTAAATGCTTGAATTAACACTGTCATTTCCGAGGTTTGCAGTTGTTTAAAGGACAATTTCCGCCTCCTGGGTGGGGAATAGTTAGTTTCATTTAAATATTCGTCTCCATAAACAGGAAGGATAAAGCTGCCCATTGGCCCTCATTATATGTGTGTGCTGGCGTATGCGCTCAGCTGTTATGGTTCAAGACAATTCATCCTAATATCCAACCATCCTGGTGTAATTGCTCATCTTGGCAGGCCATTTTTTATTTTTTTCAAGACCGAATGGGAACGCCTATGTCTCAGATCTTGGCAGTGCGGCAGAGTTCGCCTGTCTCTTCTTCCGCCTCGCGCTCTCTGCCTCGACCACTGTAAGCACAAAGAGGCGACGGCCATTGTTACTCGGGTTAGGGTTAGAGCCATATCCGAGGCCCCTGAGGAACGACGCACAGGTCTAGCTCAGCAAAGGTGCTCGCAGAGGCAGTTTTCGAGGATGAAATGTGGTGTGTACAGGGATGCCTTTAACTGGTGAATTGTGAGTCTTCTGGGGCATTGTAAACACAAAGCCCCCCAGGGCAACGTGTGGCGCACATCCTAGGCCTATATAGCGCTTACTACCAGAGTGCCTCAGGGCAACGTGTGGCACACAACCAAGGCCTAAATAGCGCTTACTTCCATGAGGTGTTCGCGCACTGGGTGGCTTGTCATCAGCATGCCCCTCGCTGGGCAGGTGAGGTGTTCACACACTGGGTGGCCTGTGGTTTTTAATCCGGTAAAGTTCGGGTACACTCGGCATCTAGCGGTAACTTCTTTCCCTTGTTGTTTCGACGAGTTTAGCTCTGCGCTGTAATCTCTTTAGGCTTAAACTCTGGCACCAGTCTCTTAATTTCTGGGAAATTTTCGGAGCCCGAGAGCCTCGTCTCGCCCCTCTCCCCATAAAAAGTGCCCTCGATGTTATCCTTCTGTTTTTTTTCTACAATGTTGCCAGTATCTGTGCCGAGTTCCAGCCCCCCCCCCTACTCCTACCCCGGTCTGCACATTTCCCTGCCTGAGCACAAGTGTAGGTCTCTACTATCAAGGTACCTCCAGCCCTGCGACTCCTTCGCTCGGTCCTAGCTGTTGAGCCATGAGCACTTTGCATTCTGGGACTTGTAGTGTCTCTTTTCGCACTGAACTGTATGCCTACGTTTCCAGCATGACCCCTGTGGCTGCGCTCTTTGAGGGGCCCTTTAGGTGGCTAAACTCGTAGCTATACAAAGAGCCCCCAGCTCTGCACTGCGGGGGCTGCAGGCAGCTCGGTGTCACGTGCTGGTGAGTGAAAAGACACTCAGCAGCTTCATGTTTCCCTCACCCATTTTCTACGAATTAAAGCATCCATTTTCTATCCTTGCCCAGTGAAATGTGACCGCATAAATGTGGGTTCAAACAGCGTTGAAAGATTAAAGAAACTGCTTCCTGATGAAAAGGTCAACATTATAAGTACAGGGGTAACAGTAAAATCGTATGCAATTTCTTTAGTTCCGTGTACATTTCATTTGTATGTAGTTTATTGGATTGCGGCATATGCATTCTTGATGTCATTACTGATTTTGTTAGAGAAGTTTTCAGTGGTTTGAAGGTATGTGTGTCGCTTTTTGCTCCACACAAAATGCAAAACAAATGTAATTTTTACACAAACCTCACAATATCGGAAGTGCAAACCACATAACCAGTGTAAACAACCATTTGTAATGCAATAGGTCTCGCATTTACGCGAGTTTGACCTATTGGCATTGTAAATGACAATGCCTTTTATTTATATTTTAAAAACCAAAACATAAATAAAAAGGCATTGACATTTAGAATGCCAATAGCTCCAACTCGCGTAAATGTGAGACCTATTGCATTGCAAATGCTTGTTCTATAATGTCGGCTTATTAATATCGCTGTTATGTGACCGCTCCTCATTTCTTCTGCACATAAAGCAAGGGACATGCTATTGTGTGGCATTATTCTCCTGTTTTCTTAGATTTTATTCACCAATCAATGCTTTACCTAAATTAACCGCTTCAATGAATAACCAGTTTAAAAAATTTTTTTTTTTAATCCTGATCTTGCTTAAGCTGCTTCTCTTTGTGGATTTTGGTCTTATATTTATTTAAACATGGTGTCTACTCAGCAGTTCTCCAAGTGTTCACTAGAGGTTAGTCGTGTGAGGTTGGCTTTGGCTTCCAAGAAGTATGTTGGTGTACTGTAAAGGAAGCCAGGTGATCTAATGACCAAGTCCTCTTCACCTCCTGTTTTGTCACGGGAGCTGCCATAAGTAAGTAAACCATATCCCTTGTAGTTGCTCAAGTGGTGTATGGGGAAATCTCAAGGGTACATCTTAAATGGTGGGTGCTCCTTGTGGACCTCTGTAACTTAGTTGGTTCCTAATCAAACGCAAAATATCTGGTCAGTTTTGGGAACTCCTGATCCGTTTTAGTGGAATTTACTGCAACGTTGAGGCAATACCCACAATATAATGGTTCTCAGATTTTCTTACTCTCGCCTGTCATCTGAAAAGCAAACACTGAAGACTGCACATTTACATTTTTAACTGTATTTCTGATTTCGAACAGTTGTGCCGTTTTTTCCAACAAGAGTTTTCATCTTTCAAAATTTACAAATGACTGTTTTCTGCATTCAGTTGTTGTAGTTCGTTTTTGCATAATAAATGCAACTGCTTGTTGGTGTACCTGATACAACAGCAGACCTTTCTCATGCATTCTGCCTTCCATACCCAAATACATCTTTAATTAAGAGGAGGCATTACCCCATCATGTAGCTCAGTTAAATTTGCAGTTGTGACGTTTGCATTCAAGAGGCAGAATCCGATATATCACATTCAGCTATGCTTCTTTCATCCACTGTACTCTCGGTGGTGCTCTGCTATGCTTTGCCTTTCGATGTCTACTCTTCTAAAGAATCGGGGTTTGCCCTGATGCTCCTACCGCATCCGGGCAAGAAATCGAATGTGGAAACAGACAATGATGCAGAGGAACAAATAAACCTATATTTCTAAAGGGGAAAAAAAGAAATTGATCCCCATCACCGAGTATTAAATCGCTTTTTTTTTTTTTCTTCTTCATGTAACTCAGATACCAAGAGTAGTAATCAAAAATATTTTATCTTTTTAATGACACACACACAACATATGCACAGGTAAATACATACATATACATGTACAAATCCTTCCTACCCATTCTTACTTTATACAGACGCTAATTATAAACAAGAGGCATAATTCAAAAAGCAATCTGAGAAAAAGTAGTCCAATACACACTCGAGGGGATAAATCAACCCTCCACTTAATACAAGGAGCGTGTAATCAATTTTTCATATCAATCATGGTTTGTCGGACTCTTCCATGTTGTGGGGTTGACGCGTTTTGGCCCATAAATTCGGGCCTCATCAGGACAAGGGCAAAAAGACTACAACGCCGTTTAATTCAGGGGGATTCAATGCTTCGTATAGATGCTACAGTAGAAGACTCCTCTCAAATGTCTGAGTATTAGCCCTAAAGCTGTATATTGAAGCGTGACGAACCCTGTTCAACAAATGATTGAAGTCTGCTTCTATGGAGCAGTGGTCCCGTGTAAGGAAGCCGAACACTCTGGGGATAGATTACACTGCTGTTCTCCTTCTACCGCGGTATCACTATTTAAAACTCGCGGCGGCTCAAATTACCATAATCTTCCGGTGGCGTTCTCCGTGTCGGAATTCCGATCACGTGCTCTACTCAGCAACACTTCACTCCGTCATCAAGCCTTACTTCCTATGCTGCCTTCAACCACTTGGGTCACTCGTAATTGAGGGAGAGGTCATCGTCGTCTGGGCAAGACGCCTCTCTGCAGTTGAATTAGCGTCTATCATTCATCTGTGAATGTCTGAGTAACAAGATGATCCCACACTTCTCTGTAGGAGGCATAGAGTCCAGCTTCCATCTCTGCACCAAAAGTCCTCTTGCTTCCACTAGCTTGCCGTGAAACATTTGTCTAAATGTCTCCCCACATAACTATATGCATTTCTTAAATCGAAGCACGTATTTTTTTTAGTTAACCTCATCAACACTAGTGCAGAATTATACCCTTTCACAGATACACGAGGAGAAATTTCATTCTTCTGCACTCCGTCACAGATCTTTTGGTAAACTTTATTTGGTAAAAATATGCCTAAGGTTGGAGCCAATTCGACCTACATGTTGGGTGTGATTTCTGGATTTGGTAGAGTCGCTGTGAACATTGGCACCACATTGACTCGCTTGGAGGCGGAATCCTGTGTCCTTATTTAATTCTTTAAATATGATGTAGTTTCCCCCTTCCAAAGAACTGGCCTGCCATAAACACCCCACTGCCCCCCCCTCCCCAGTTTAGCCTGTTCTGCTAGCCCTGTAGACATAACCTATACAATTAGAAATGGGAGTCCCATAGCAAGTAACTCTCTAGCAACTATAGTAAATCCTATGGCCTCTCGGTAGCAAGATAGCAAATCTGCAGATAGGCCTAGTACAAATTACCTCCCCGTGTGTCTATTCCCCCACCCCCAAAATCGCCAGTCATTACTCTAAGCTCTGCCACCTTAGAATAGTCACCAATCTAGAAATATTTGACCCCTGTTTTTCTACAGCCTACAGAAGGTGGTAAGGGCATTTTGGAGCAATTACTTGCTTAGACAAAGGGCCTGAAAAGGAATTTCTGCTCTTTAACAAAAATATCTGGAACCATCAGTGAGAGCATTGCATTGCAAACTGAAACTGTACACTAGGCTAATCATTGCAAGTGATAGTATTTCACCCTGTGCAGTAACTCGTGGAGGAACTCTGCTACTCAACTATAGGTGGCCTGGTGTCCCCGAAACAGGAATTACTGGATATGCAAGTTTTGAACCAAGAAATTCTGAACACCAGACCTGCTTTCACCAGGTGTAGATGTGCAGCCAGTGAAACTGCTGCAGCAACCGGGATGAGCACAGCCCGACTCCATTGCATCCCGGGGTGTGAAACCAAGATTCAGTTAGCACTCTTAGGTGGGAAATTCTTTGCAAGCGAAGCGTTTTATTCCAGTTAAAAGTAGATCTTAAGCCAGCTTTGGCTTCTGCATGTCTAACAGTTCATCACTAAGCACGTGCAAATGCATCTTCCTCAAGCAATGGAAATTTCCAGATAGTGCATACAGAGAAACAGTAATCCTTCATTAGTAAAATGAGCTCATATGGGCACGGTTGAGAACGCTAACAAGAAATAAGAATTCTTTCCAACCTGGGTTCAACCTTGAAACGCAGCTACAAGTCTGAGAACAGAACACTGTTGGCATCGTCCCTAATAATACTCCCAGGAAGGTCGAGCTCTCAAAATTGCATTTTACGTTTTCTAATGTTAAACCCTGCTGTGTGCTTGTGTACTGTAGTGGTGCTGGCATGTGATCTAAACAATTTTGGGTCGACTAAGTTTCTTTCATGCAGCCTAGATGTTCAGAGGGTGAGCATACAATACCTTTACCACAGTCCGGCACAGGACATGACTGCCTCACCCACTGTCATCCTTTAAGAAGATCGGGCCCATGCTAATGGCAGAACCTGGGGCTGAGTGAATCCCCGCACAGACAACACAGGGGAACAGACTATGTTCTCCCAGTCCAACCCTGCCCTAACAAAATGCCCCCTTTCTCTCACCGGCCTTCTCATTGATATCTTCTGCCTGTTCAGAGCAGGTGGAAAATGGCAGCATATTTCTCCCTGGAATTTCTTTTTTGGGGGAAGGGCACATTATTTTCCGTCATCATTGGTACCCACATTCCTCCCTTTTCCAGGAAGGTTCCTTGTTATCAACAAATTTTAGATATGATGAGGTTTTCATCAAACTGGTAATTTAACATGGTGACTTTTAATGTCAATATATTGATTTTCTTTGAGTCTCTCTGCAAGTGGTTCCATCATATAGTAAACAGCAGAAGTTATAGGAAGTAACCCTGCCATATACCCCAGTGCAATCGAAGAGGCTCCACCCTAAAACCATGACCACCACCACCATCGCTGTTGAGTCTTCAAAGAAAGTATCTACCAATGTGAGAATCCTTCTTGTAGTTCTAACAGTGTACTCTGTTTTTCCGCAGTTGTGGTACGTAGAAACACAATAATCCACAGTAACCTAAGTTTGTCGTAATGACATAGGCTAGTAGTCTATCAGTCTATGCTTAAAACCGAATTCATCTGAAAGAATCCACAACCAGAAAAAGGTGTTTTGTTATAAAAGTATTTTCCTCTTTAGTTATCAGTCACAATTTTAACATCCAAAGAAAATCACATCATTAGATTAAGGCGCATACATTACATTGAACAGAGATCCTATTCTTCTTGCTGTAGACTCTGACCCTGTTTTGTATAAGCTATTTATTTATGATCGATTTAATTAAAATCATTGCATCACAACACACATAAATATGATTAAAAATCATTACATCGAGCAAGACCTAAACATCACAATGCATAGGTTCATTGGTCCCCCCACCAAACCCCAAAAATGAATTACTTGCTTGACGCCCCATACTGATTTGTTCCTTTCACATCCTCCTATCATTTATGTACCCCATTATCATACTGGGGCCTGCTAATAGCCACAAGGGCAAAAAGTGCCCTCTGCATAAACTGCTCATACAGTGAGACTATGCATTTGGGTATAACCTGATCTGCAAAGTTTCGTCCAGTATTAGGGCCATCTTAGTACCAAACCCATATTGCTCTCAGACAGAGGTGTGGTGCAGCGGCCAGGGCAGCTGACTTCGGGGCACAGGGTTCACAGTTCGATCCCCGGCGGCAGCTCAGCACCATGTGACTCTGGGCAATAGCTCACTTAATTTCCACGACAGCCCCCAGCGCCTTGAGACCCGGAAGGGTGAGTAGTTCGCGCTTTACAAATACGGATTTAGATTTTTTTTTTTTAGACCCTCTGCTCTCAGGAATGGGCCAAAATGTTCTGTGTAAAAAGGTGCTCCATGCACACAGATTATGCATATGGCTTTGATCTATTCACGTCACTAAACATTCCTGCTACTACGTTTCCATGAGCAGTCATAATGACCTGTAGTGCACTGTGCTACGGTGACTTGACACTGCCATGTCAGGGTGGGTTCTCGTCTAATTTTGACGCTCAGGGTACCTCTTTTGTTCCAACCTACTGTTCCCCTCAAAGTCTAATGTCCAGCCCACTGACTATTTGATGATTATATATAAGGAGGATTTAAAGATCTGTAGAGTGAGCCCTGTCAAGAACCTTAGACTGGCCGCAATTCAAAGGAAGCTGCAAAAGGCCTGTGGTTAAAGAAAAGCTCCCATCGAAGGAAGAAACAAAAGAGAATCCTTAAGCACAGTGTCTTCTCGGGATAATCACTTGTACAGTGGTTATTTAGTATGGTGGGAGCCATATTTTCAACTTCGATTAGCTTTCTAGTTTATCTTTTTCAAGAAGGCTCAAAATCCTTCAACGCGCTCGGGCGCTGTTGGAGCAGTGCCCTTCAACTGTCCTTCATGTGGGAGCGCAGTGTCTCCTCATCGCGCTCTCGCTGGAGTGTCTTTTGACTAGAACGTCCTTGTTTTAGCATCCGCCCATAGTCGTTTTTTGGTGTGCACACCTGGGCATGCTCAATGGAGGTAGTGTTCCGTATATTTTCTCTTCGGAGCTGAAGTAATTCAGCATTTCATGTTAGAATGAGTCTGAATAAGACCTTGCAGCTACAGAAAACGAGAAATTCTTCACAAAAGGAAAATAACTCTGGTAAGGTGACTGTTATTTTGAACTATAGACTGTTGTTAACTTGCAAGAATACGGAGAAGATTGGAAATACGGTGTCCTTCAACATACTTAACGTTAATAAACTTAATTTATAAGAAGATTTATAGAGAGAAGCTAATACCTCAAGATTTTTAGGTAAAGAGGGTATAAGAGGGAAATTATTGAATGAGTGATTGAGAGAGAGTTTGGAAAAAGAGTGGTAGTTGCGCCAGAGAGTGTAGGGCGGAATTAGAATAACAAAACTGTTAATTATTATTAGTCTCTAGATACTAAGTACACAGCCCTACCGAAAGCACATTAGAAGCTGGCGACTGGTGATGTATATTGAAGATGACCCGGCTGACTCCAAAGCAGTCTCTCATCTCTCCCGCCCCCCCCCCCCCCCACCCCTCAATGGCGACTTGCATTGCAAATGTAATTATTCCTTTGCTGTGGTTGACATGCAGGGTCATTGTAGAATGCTCATCTGCTCCTGTGGATTCTGGCACAAGGTTGGGGACTAGTCTTGACAACCCCCTAGCCTGCTTTTTATAATGCAGCTGCTTCTTTCATAAATTTAAACACTCATTGGCATAGCCAATAGGTCTCGCTTTTGGGACCTTATAAGTGTTTAGTTATGCAGCACAATATCCTTGGTGCAACAACACCAACCGTTGCATGGCTAAACACTTATAAGGTCCCGAAGGCGAGACCTATTGGCTATGCCAGATTCAATCGTGTCAGGTCGGTGCCCCTGAATGTCCGAAAACTGCGACAGTCAGCCACACGTCAGATCGCTGTCTCTGACAGCCATCTAGGTCGGGGCAGAAGTATTCACACTTCTGGCCCCATGACATGCTCTTAGAAAGGTCTGAAGGTTTGGGTGAGAATCAGTCACATGCCAGGGTCTCCTGAAGCCTGGCAGGTGGTGTCTAAGTCAGCCACACATCAGAACGACACCCCTGAAAAGCCAGAAGATGTTAGAGAGAAAGCTACAGTCAGGCTGGTGCTTCTGGAGGTCAGAGCCCTGAGATGGTCATCAGCACTGGGAACGAGACAGTCTTTAGTCAGGCTGGTACATCATACGGTCAGCCCCAATTGGCCTCCAGGACTGGGGTGAGGCAAGTCCCTTATCTGGATGGTGTCTCAGAAGGCCCGTGAGGCGAGTGTGAAGTCCACTGCATGCCTCCAAAGGTCTGTCAGCGCGGGGACAGAGTCAGTAGCAATCCAGGTGTTTGGCTGGGAAAGGCCGGTGACAGAATTAAGTCAAGCATTGTCATTTTCAAAATAGACAGGGTAGTGCATCTGCTCACGTAAATAACACACACCGAAAACTTAGAAAAAAATAACCAAAAGGCAAAGAGAGCCTTGAACCAGTTAAGTATAAGTACAAACAGCAGCAACCTGCGCATCCTATGAGCTTAAACCCGACGAGGTGTTGCTCTGTGGAGAATAAAACCACGACCCTACATCCAATTGGAAGCAGGGAATGTAGCCTCAATTTGCCGGACAGACGAGCTGCGGGTATTAATCAGGACAGGACATGTCGATGGGTCAGAGGGTAGGCAGGCACTGCAGCTGCTCAGAAGACGAAACATTGATCTGATCATTCATGACCTGCGCTAGCCTAAATAAGCAAAGTTGATAGCATAGCAAGAGCAACTAGGAGATTATACTGTCACTCAGGCAATTACTGTTTTTGTGAGTCTGGCAAGCTAGAGCTGCGGCAACAGGCAGGCCCTGTCACACTTTGCAGCCCGGCTGCCGGTCTCCATGGCAGCATAAACTTCACGAGACAGTGTAGGAACTAATTAAATGAATGCAGGATTTAACAGAAAATATATACTTCCTTAAACAAGAACACAGGTAGCCATTGGACAGAAAGTATCCGCCTGGCTTAAAAGGCAACAACTGACACTACTCTTGGGATATACAACGAAAACATAAAAAAATACCAGATAACGTCAGATATATAAGGGTTTGTCTTTTACGCTGGGTTTTTCAGTAGGGAAAGACACGGCTGATCTACATTTTCTCCTTCCTTTTAGCAGTGAGGTGGTGTCCTGTGCTGCCTATCTATTCTCTTGCGCTGATGGGCGGCTTTCTGTTTTCAATCAAGGTGTTAGATCCTCAATGTGAGCCTTTGACATGTAATTGCTCCCTGCCTTGTCAGTGAGATGCTGATTGCTCCTGTTGTAAAGTTGTGCATCACCCCCCTGCGGGCCTCGCAGCATGTGCCTCCGTGTTTTCGCACTACCCTTCCCTGACAGTAAGGTTGAGGATAAAATAAGATTCGCTGCGGCCCTCCCAACTTGGCTCAATATTAACAGCTGCAGCTGGAGCCTCCTATAGTCCACAGGTGCCTGTTAATAAACTTGTATTGGAATGGAGGAAGTTGAAAATCACAACTTTACCAAGAAAATATTATGATTTTACCGCACACATAAGCAGTCACAGCGTGTGCCCTGGGGTGGCGCCAGGGCCTTCAAGGTTAGGAGGCTGGGCACTTGTCACGTCCTGTGAAGTTTCTGTTGACAGAGTTTTTGTCACCCTAATTACGAACACCCCGACGCCAACAGAGAGGAGCCGAGGCCTATGGATGGCGCAGCACTGCAGCAGGGAGCGATGGGCTCGCTGGGCCAGTGACCTCAGAGGGCGAAGACTTCCGGGAGAAGCTGAAGCTCATTTTCTAACCTGCATGTAGTTTGAGGGCAGGCGCGCTAACAAACAAATCTGCGTTAGGAATCAGAGTGACCACCACTGGAGTCTGGAGTCAACAGGAGTTGCCATTTGCGTTATTATATTAACGCACGCAGGTACTTACTTGGGCTGAGGCCGCAGATTAGAGTCAGTCCGGACTCGAAGACTCCATAATTGCAGGCTGCGAGTCTCCTCTGCAAGGCTAGCTGCAGCAGGCAGGCTCAGGCCGTGAACCACAGCAAGCCGTGGCAATTTAGGTTTGGCGCCGGGCCCGCCTCCAGACAGTGATAATTTCCTGACTCCTGTTGAGTCCTGAGCGGGGTCGTCCAGTGACAGGCAGTCATTGGACACACACTACATCAATGACGTCAGGCGGACCAAGCCGCGCCCCGGGGAATTGCAATAATGGATTGTGATACATTGTAAGCAGTTGAGTGAGTGTGAAACTGCCAGCAGCGAAAGTGAGGAAGAGAAGGTGAGAAGACGGGTTCAGACAAGTGTGTGAGAAAGAAGAAAAAAAGCAGATTAGGAAGATGAAAATGGAAAATGTAAGGGAAAGGGGAGTGAAAAGGACGAGGATACAAAAACAGGAGAGAGAAAAGGATGAGGCAAGATGCGGGGGATGCGGAGTAAGGGAAAGCAGGAGCGTCTACGAATAAGTTAAAACAGGGGATGCGGAGAAATCGAAAGCAGGGAAAAACAGACACACACAGTGTTTCCCTTGCGGGAGCGAGCAGGGGCACCATCTGTTTGCAAGATAATTACTAAACGATGTCGCCAAAGCTCGCTCCCGCAAGGGAAACGCCAAACGTGCATGCGTTGCAATGCAAAGCGTGCACATTTTTGGCAAAAAAGCTGATCGATTCCAAGAAGTCCCCTCCTATGCAGCGCATGCGCACTGCGTAGGCGAGACCTAAAAACCACCCTGATAGCAGGCACAATTCTCCTTTTAGGTTTAAATCTGTTTTTATTTATTTAACCATAAAGTTCAGTACACTACTATCCATCTACTTCCGCTCGTCTGGTGGTGGTCGAATAATAGGAGATGCAGATCTTGTAGGAGCAGACGGTACAGAGTAGTGTGAGGTAAACAAGAGCGATGGAATAGGAGGAACCTGGAACTGGGGGAGAGAGAGTATTGCCCATTAGTAAAAGTCTGTGGGGGTGTATTCAAGTGCTATGGTGTTCTTTAGGCCCCTCTACTGGTATTAAACGCAGGACTCTGATGTAGCGGGGACTGGACAGTTCCCGGAATTCGGTAGAGAGGTATGTCAAGGTGGGTTGCCACATCTTGTCGAACAGGGGAAGACGCTGCATTGCTTCGGAAGTTAATTTCTCCATGCCTATTATGTCCCACAGTTTGTATACCCAGTCTAGATGTTACGGGATGGTTGCAGTGTTCCATTTACTAAGAAGAAGGTGTTTGGCCGCTCCAAGCGCAAGAGTGATGGCTCTACCTCTAGGTAACCGCAACGGGTAGGTGGGTGGGTTTGGGAGGCCCAATAATATGTAGCCAGGGAAGCTCGGAATGTACTTCGTGTAGATGGTGTTTATTGCTTCTAGCGCTCTCTCCCAGAAGGATTGTAGCCTAGGGCAGTGCCAAAGCAGGTGAGTAAGAGTGCCCTGTTGTCTACAGCCACGCCAACAGTGGTCGCCCACATTCGGGTTCCAAACAGCCATTTTAGCTGGTGTGAGATACCAGTAATGGGCGGTTTTTTTTTTTATTTTTTTTTTAGGAACATTTCCTTACTGGTAGTGTGTAGAGCAGACGTACGGCTCGGTGTAGTATGTCACTCGATTCCCTGTCTGTGAAGGGCCTCTCACATTCCTTTCCCATCTGGCCCACCCTGGTGATCGCAATGGTGAGTGCAGTGTATTTAAAAATGTCGATGTCGGAGAGTATTTTCTTATCTGTGTGTCTCGTGAGAAGCCATTTCTCAAAGGGTGTCAAGATTCTGCTAGCATGCAGTCTGATCCACGGCTGCATTACCCAGTGGGCTACTGCCACACATTGCCATCTTGCGGTCTCAGGTAGACCATAAGAGGCCTGGAGCGCAGGGAAGTCCATAAGCTCCTCTGGATCGAACAGGTCCCTGATATGTTTGCAGTTGACATCTTGCCAGGCTTGAAATGCCACACCAGAGGCTGCTGGGGGAAAGTCGAGGTTGCTTATCGGGGGGGTTTGGGGAGATATGGACGTTGAGAGCCCAATCCGCAGTTGGGCGCGGTCCCATACACCAATGGTGGCGTGGGTCACCGGAGAGACATAGACACTCGGCGGCCTGCAGGTTTTCGGAAGCCATGGTATTTTCCAAATATGCATACCCGCAATAGCCTGGTCAACAAAACACCAATGTTTATTCGTTAAGGTGCGGGACCACTCCACCATGTAGCGCAGCTGCGCTACTTGATAATAGCAGCGAAGTTTCGGAATTCCCAGGCCGTCCGCTTGTAACGGCAAGTAGGCACGAGTCTTGGTCATCCTCGCGCTCTTGCCTGCCCAGATGAAATCCCCAAAAAGTGTCTGTAGTTTATCCAAGAGGGTCGGGGGAGGCTGAAGCGTGAGAGTTTGCATCACATAGAGGATCTTGGGTAGTATTGTCATTTTAACGGCTGCTATGTGCCCAAGCCAGGACAGATTATGAGCTTTCCAAGCGGTGAGGGTTGAATGCATGGTGTTTAGGAGACCATACAATTCTCCTTTTAAACTGTAGCGAACTGCTGCCATGCAGGTCCTCCTATTTAGAACCCGGAACATTGGTCTTAGTCGCCTCACGCGTTTTAAGACTTCACATTTGCAAATCACATGAATTAGGGACTCCTTCGCTTGATCTCAACATCTACTTCTAGTATTTTCGCCCTTCTTTCGACCATACCAGCAACCCCTTAGTGCAATCGGGCCAAAGCGCAATCTCATAAGATGTTTTGCCTGGTTAGGGTGAAGGAGGCTAAGACACTCTGGGAGTGCCTTGGGGGGGGTGTAGAGATGTACTGCCCACCTACCATGGGCTTTGGCTTTTAAATCCTGTAAGTTGTGCTCCGCAGATATTATCTTTGCGTTTTTCATTAAAGATTTTGCTGTCAATTTGCGTGGTAGGTTATTGCGTATTATCTTCTCTGCATTTAGATAGTTTTCCAATAGGGATCCCCACATCGACCGTGGCTCTTGAGTTTTCTACCAAATAAGTTGTTTAATTGTGCCGCTCAACGCGATATTCCATTTGTCAGTACTAAACCAGCTTAGCAAGCATAACCAAGTCCTGTTTTGTTAGGTTGAACTCCAGCCTGATTTGGGCCTGGCTAGTACAATTTGGGAAGGGCAAATAAGCAGCTATAACAAATGCATTGTTGGTTGTCTAGCTATTCGAAAAGCTGGTCTTTAAATATCATTGATCCATACGATATTCTTGGCATCCGTTTGCTTGTGACCACTGTCTGCAGCGCCTTGTTGTTTGGCAAGCAAGATTCCTCTTTAAATGTCCCATCCTGCACATCAAGTGTTGCTGTCGCTTTAGGGTGCCTAACTGTGCCTTTCATCATTCACCTCACCTAGATACTTGTTACTCTTTCTATGCGTGAGCCTCCAATAAACCAGGCCCCTTTTTCATCAATTTCCTGCCAAAAATAATCGTTTTTGTTAGGTTAATAGTGATGTAATTTTCCGCACAATATCTAGCGAGAGCATCAAGTGACCTCTGAAGATCCACTTGGGCGCAGTCTAATAAAATCATATCATCCGAAATGTAAGATTTGTATTTTCCTCTTTGAGAGACGTGGGGAGCAGATCTTGGGGGAGGCCAAGTTACTTTACATATCTGCCATATATAGATTAAAAAGCAAGGGACCAAGAATACAGCCTTGTTTGAATCCTTTGTTTATATACATTTTTTCCGACACAGCCCAGTTTGCTACTGTCTTTAGCTTAACCCACATGTTGCTATACAGTGACTCAATAGCCTTCCGGAGCGAAGGTGGAATTTCTCACCTGCTTAACTTAGCCCAAAGCTGGTGTCATGGTATATTGTCAAATCCATTCGTAAAATTAATAAAGGCTGTGTTGAGGGGTCATGCTTTAGGGAGTTAGGCATCATCTATTAGGCAGGTCCGAGCTAGCAAATTATCCTCAGTATTTCTATTCCTCTGAAAACTGGTTTGAAACTATGGGATCAGCTTCTTATCTTTTGCTCAAGATTCCAGATCGTTGTTCAATATTCTTGTATAGGACTTCCCCCTCCATATCCAGCAACGAAGTCATTTGATGATTTGCGGCGGACTGTCTACTTCCTTTCTTATGTAAATGGTAACCAGAATCAAACCTGTCCAAGTCTCTAGTACTAAACACATTGAGTAACATTCTGAAAAGTTGCAAGTAAGAATACGGGTTCAGAGGCAAGTGTCGGATGTGAATAGTGCCGGCAGGCTGTTTGGGCCAAGAGCCCCTGCTGCTCTCATCTTCTTTACTGAGTTGTCCAACTGTATTTCATTGGGCCATAAGTTGTCACCTCGGGATTCCTGCGATTTGCTTATTACCGCTGTCTCTTCTGATGATGCCAACATGTCCACTGGACAAGAGCTCCGCAACTTGTTTTATTGCCTTGTGATTATGTCTGCTGTTTGGCTCTGATACACAGCTGGTATTTCCGCCCCCAGCTTACTTGGACTCCTCCTTACAGGTGTAAGCTGTGTGAACACCGATCTTGCTTGGTACAGTTGCTTTATATGTGCTGCCCACTGGTTTTAGGAGATGTTACAGCCCTTGGGAGTTTTGTTTTAGCTTGTTTACTGAGCCCCAGAATTTCCTTGAGTCTTTTAAATCGAGTGCAGTGTGAAGGTTAGCCCAGTTCAACTTCTCAGTGGTCCGTTTATTTGCTCATTTCTGTTTCTTATGCGCTTGCCTCGAATTTGACTTTTTTTCTTTTTTTCTTTCAGGCTCTTTATATCAAAATTTGTATTCAGGTGGCAGCGCAGAGCTTTATTAAGCTCTTTTCTTAACCTCTGGTGTTAATGACCCCACTCAGGGAAGACTACAAAAACTAAGAATCAGAGTGTCAAGTATTCATCTAAGTTACTTTGCAGTGATTCTACTAGATTGAGCCAACTGTACATTACATCGTTATTAGTCTTAAGTTCCTCACCCAATTTGTTCAGTCCATGATTTTGTTTCAATTTATTTATCTGTGTCTCTTTCAGACAATCTGTTTTATCTGGGAAATGTCGCTTGGTTTGCCCATAACCTTTATCTTGGGGGACCTTTCTAAGGTAATGGTTATCTTGCATGACATAGCTGTATGACCACTATAAAAGTTTGGGTTTAGAAGGATATCTTTTATTTTATGGAAATGCTCTACTGAGGTCCATAAGGAATCTAGAGTGGCTAGTCTAAAAAAGATGGGTGTGTGTGTGTCCTCCCCCCTGCTGGACTATCTGTCTTTGTTCTGCCATTCAGTCAGCAATGGGGCATTTTAGGGTTCTAACCTTAGACCTAGGAAATCCACCAAGTTCCCTGTGGATTCACGTTTCCGTATTGTGGATGGATGCTGTTAAATGTTTCCAATAATTGGTGTTTGGATCATTCCCTTTAGTTGGCTTTTGTCCATTTTGATTTTTACAAAAATGGGATCCCTTTTTCGCGCCCACATTATAGAGGCGTTGACTGCTAGATCACTTATTACTGGGTTGGAAACCCCGTCACTCGGGCGTCCACTGCACTGAGAAGGCAGGACAGGAACAGCAAATTCTATTTAGTCCAGAAGGGGCTCAGGATCCAAGTACCAGGTTTCCTGCAAACAGAAAATGTCATTCACAGTTAGTTCATCCAGATCCTTTATTTTATCCTCATGGTCTGAAATTCCTCTTACTTTCCAAAAGGAAATCTTGATCTCCTGTGGCATTTCTTGTAACCAACATTCTTTATTATCATTAGGAGCATTGATTTTAAGGATCTAGCTAGCCATTCCCAATTCGATTGCCAAAACGTTTGATTTGCCACTTTTTTTTTTTTTTTAAATACTCTGTTCTCAGGAGTTTGAGCACTTCCACCCAGTGTGTGGTCCACTTCTGTCTTATATTTTCGCTGGGCAATGTTGAATCCTTGTCATATTGACTTTTATATTTGGAGCTATACTTTCCATAATGGCAACTAGTTCCCTTTGGCCCTTTCGTTCCACATTCCCCTTCTCTTCTTTCTGTGGTTGATGTAAGTTTTCCAACTCTCTTTGACCTAGCTTAATATTCCTGTGCCACTATTGCGTTTCTCAACACTGAGCGAGGAGTTTTTCTACCTGATGCGCCCCCCTCTGGGGTACTGGCGTATGAATGATACAAAAGGGATTAAGTATCAGAGGGCATCTATCAGACTGATTTATAAATTGTGTTGATGGCCCACGTAAACAATTACATTTTGTCTATGAATCTTTAGACAAATGTATCCTCCTTGAAACCTATCTCCGTACGTTCATTAATTTCGCCATGCCCTGGCGACTTAAAAGTCACACGTTTGAGGCCAGTTTTTCCAATCCCGGAAGTTTGGAAGCCTGTCTGATTTATGTTCTGTCTGTATATCCCATCTTCCACGCAAAGCATACTCTGGGTATAACGTTATGTTTTTTTGTTCTCTTTCCTGGTTCCTTTATTGCTCCTGGGTTATCCATTCCCAGCAGTGCTTTGATGTTTATTATGCAATCTTTTTTTGTTGGGCAGGGTGCCGTGCACTTGGAGAGGTCAACCACTATTGTTGAGCTTATCATTTTCACTTTTCCCTACTGGCTTGAAAGAGCTTTAGGGTAATAAATAATTTTTCACTCCCCTCACCCACCAGCTCAATATTTATGGGCAGCCCTCTCGTAATTACTGGTAGAATTAATTGTTCAATTGTCCCTTCATTGTGACGTCGAGGTGCTATTAGAGTTGAGTTTGTCGGGCCCTTTGTTTGAGTGACCTGGTCCTGACCTCCATGCGCTACTGATGGGTTTTGTCCTTCAAAACTTCCCAAGGCATCAGCTCTCTGCTCCACTGACGCTAGCTCTGCTGTTAAGGTAGTACTTTCCTTTAGTTTTAGTTTAAATTTCCTGGTTAGCCAGTGGTTCGCTGGAGTTGTCTTGGCATTGGGCACTCACCAACGATCTTTTCATTTGTGTGAAGATTGGGAAAGGTTTAATTTCCAGCTTAAGGGTAGTTAAACCAAGGGCTTCCTTTTTTTTTTTCTGTTTTTTTTTTTTTTACCTTTTTAGTTTCCTCAGGCGCTTTGTGTTTTTCCACGAGTGTGCACCATTCATTGCCCATATTTGAATTTTCATTCGGTGGACTTTGTGTTAGTCCATTTCCCTTCTCATCCTCATCTAGGTTTGTTTCCTCTACTTGAATTACGCTGTAATTTCCGAGCTCACTTGATTTCTCATTTGCAGTTTTGCTTGACTGGCAGGCCCTAGAAGCTCTTTCCCATGGGTGTTCCCCCTTCTGATCCATGGGTGTTTTGGAAGCCAAACATTTTCCGTGCTCCGTCATTAATCTTTCTACTTTGTTATTCGTTCTCCCACTGCCACTTGTGGTGTTGATTGCAATTCCCACCTTTATGTCCTGTAGAGGGTTGACCCAACGTCAAAAGTGGCTAGCTTGTCCACAATTGATTCACAGTGACAGTGTACCGGCTTATCCGTGGCAAACTGTTAAACCTGTCTTATTAACTGGTTTAATAGCTCCAGTTTTGCATCAGTTGCCATTGTGAACGTGGCTAAGGTTTGAAGCACATTAATTTTCTTGTCTAGTTTATCTACATGTAACCTGCTTGCATTGGTAATGGAGGATGATATTTTTATTAGGACCTCACCCCCTATGATTGCTGAGCAGCTGGTGGTAGAAACCAAGGGTACCCAGGGGATTCCAAGATAATGGTCCTCCAGTCTGTCCTCCTATTGCCCATCTTGCTGGATGTTCCGCTGATCATATTCTGCCAGCACTGTTGCAGAAATACTATCTTTCTCCTCCATGGCAATTATCTGAGGGGATTCACCATCTCATTTTACTTTGACTGAGGAGGGTTGCTCTCTTATGTTTGGGGGTGTGGTCCTCGTTATATTCTTTGAGGATAGACTAGGACCCGGGGCTGAAGAGTTGGGAGTGTCACCCCCCCTCCTCATGAGCTACACCCAAAAACCAATCATGAGCTCTGTCGTGCAAAGCTCTCCCAAATCCATCAATACTGAGATTGCATCACCGCGGCCTAAGTTAAATAGAAGATGGACACTCCCTATAAGGGACTTATGGATTCTGTGTGATCAAAAGAAGAAGGCGGCTAAGCCCACTTAAACAGGTCACCAAGTAAAGAGGACAGATGGTGGCAAGAAGAGATCTGGGTGAACGATGTTTAAAAGCTCCAACTACGGCAAGATCAATCCACTCCAGAATAGTAGGCTGTGATTATCGAGCGTGTGCTGTGAACTGCTCATGTTTTAAATATTTGACAGTTTGCTTCCAAATAAAGTTTGGGGGCGTGGAGAAATATTGTGTAATAGGTTGGGGAAACCCAGTGTCTGTGCTCAGTTTGCAATTGCACTATCTGCGTGTTGCAGAGTGCACTTTTGGTGGCATTTTTAAACCTGTGTAGGCACCGAGCGGAGCGCTATTTTTACTCCGCTTAACTGGGCCTATTTTGGGCACCATCTTGCTTGGGTCAGCGGTCTAGATGTTTTTATTTAAGGAGATCCATGCTGCAGACCTGCAGCATGAGTGCCAAAGGCAAGCCAGTCTGAGCCCGAATCGCGTCCAGCCCCAGCCACGCTGGACAATTTCTTAAAGAACAGGATGTTAAGTGGTCCAGAGAAGCACTTCTGGCCTTGAATTGCGGTCCTTGCTATAATACCGTGCCTACTGACCCTGTGGTGAGGAGCTAAGATTATCGGTGCAAGGCCTGCGGTTTTAGTCTAGTGACATCTACCTTGGCTGAGGAGGGAGGTGTTCTGTCTGAGACTCCTAACAGAAGAGTGATGGTCTGAGCTTGTCTCATTTACTGCAGGTCACTTCCAAAACACTCTGCTGATATATGGCTCTTCTTATCTGTTAACACTTGAGACCTTATGTTTCTCACAGAAACGTAGTTGAAGGATGGCTCCAACCCTGATCTGGCCCTGGCTATTCCCCGGGATGTTGGATTTTGTGCACCAACTGGGGTGGAGACTGGGTGGGAGGGGGCGTTGCCATTGTCTTGAGGGACACGTGGGATGTTTCTAAATCTAGGCTGGGTCAAATCGCAATATAGACTGCCTTATCTTTTGCATCAAACTTACGCCCTCCTTTTCTTTTGCCGCTATGCTGTTTTTATAAGCCACCGGACTTCTCTATTAGCTGTCTTCCAGAACTATGTGACGCCATTGCCCAATTGACGTTATAATACGCTAACTTCACAGTTCTGGGAGATTTTAACACACATGTTGATGTCTCGAACTGCCCTCAGGCATTCCAGTTAACTCTGACTTTTGCTGGCTTCAACGTAACCCAGCTAGTTACCTCCTCTACCCATAGAGCGTGCCATATAGTGGACCTAATCTTTTCAAACATCAACAGTCTGCAAACTGAGGCCCCCGTATGTCTGCTATGGATGGATGGATCATTTTCTTGTTCTGTTCAGGTTTTGTGACGAGGGCTACATTGGAAAAAAGGAGGAACTGACGGAATGTTACGAAGGAAGCCTTTGGGTCCGCTCTTCAAGCCACCATGCCGTCCCTTACGGGTAATCCCGACTCGATCCGCTTTAATCTAAGGATCTCTTCTGCTCTGGACACGCTGGCCCTTTTAAAAACAGTTGTAGCCAAGCGAGCTAAGACATCTGCCCCCTTGGTTCTCTGCCCAACTTAGAGCAGAGAAAAGCTGCAAGAGGCTGGTGCACAGCTGGGGAATGTCTTAAGATCCCACAGCAAAAATCGCCTATGAGGAGGCCCTTAAAAAATTTCACAAGCTGATGCGACATACGATGAGAGAACACTTCTCAAGGCGTATCGAGAATGCGGGGAACTCCTCTAAAGAAATTTTTAATATTGTAAAATCTTTTACCATGCCGGAAGTGACAAGTGCCTTTTGTTCTCACGCCCGCCCTCTGCACTAGCCTCTCTGATTTCTTTGCGGAAACAATTCAAATGCTTTACACTTAAGTTCCAGCCAGTAGTTGTCTTGGAAGGATCTGCCCCATCATCCAACAACCCTCAGGTTGTTTTTTCTGAATTTTTTCCAATGTCCAAAAAGGATTTACTGGAGGAGCTATTGAATTGTAAGTCCTGCTCCCCTGAGGATCCCTGCCCACCTCAATTTATCAGAATGGTTGCTTCCAGTGTAAATCCATTTTTGAATCAAATTTGGAATGCCTCTCTGAAATTTGGCATGTGCCCTGCAGTATGGAAACAGGCGTGCCTGCTGCCGCTGCTCAAAAAGCCCAATGCAGACCCAGGGGTGCTTAGCAATTTTAGACCCATTTCATTGCTATGGGCACCCGCGAAACTCTTAGAAAAGAGGGTGCTGCACTACAATCTGCCTTTGTAGAAGCTAATGGTTTACTGCATGACATGCAATCCGGCTTCCGTGCATGTTATAGCACGGGTACCACTCTACTGGAAGTGTCTGAAACGGTCACAGAGGCGCTGTACGGAGGTGCTTCCGCTATGGTAGTGCTGCTTGATCTCTCGGCAGTGTTCACAGCGGTAGCCCATTCTACTCTGCTGAAGAAATTAAGCCATTTTGGCCTTCGGGGCACGGTGTTATCTTGGTTGCAATCTTTTTTTTAGAAGATTTCCCCCCCCCCCCCCCAAAACTGGTCTTCCTGCCCTCATTTTCATCTTCGTCCAAACCGTTGGTTTGTGGGGTACCACCGGGGGGTGTGATCTTAGTCCGCTGCTTTTCAATCTATATCTAGCCCCTTTGGCCACTCTAATCGAATCCTGGGAAGTGAAGGTTGTCTCGTATGCGGACGACACGCAGCAAGCTTAAAAGATATTTCAAAGTGAATGAACAGCAACTTTCTGAAACTAAACGCAGATAAGACTGAGGTGCTCTGTTTTAGTAAGTCTGCGTCTCCTTCATCTAACCTTTGGTGGCCTTCTGAATTGAATCCCCCATCCAATACCCGTTGCGTCTGCTAGAAATCTAGGAATTGGGTTTGATGTCGCTCTCTTTAGCGGCCCAAATCCGGCATATTTCTTCATCCTGATTTGTTAAGTTGAGATCTGTCAAAGCTATTGCGTTTTCTCCCCGAGGAGACCTGAAAGATCATTGTCCATTCGTTGGTGAACTCGCATTTTGATTATGCCAATACCTTATATCTGGTCTTCCAGCTTTTTTGATTCATATAAATAATGCAGAATGCGGCGGCTAGGCTCATTCGTCGGGTCCCTTTTCACCATCACATCTCCCCTCATTTGAGGCAACTTCATTGGCTTCCAGTTGCCAAGAGGGTTGAGTTTAAAGCCCTGACTTTTGCCTTCAGGGGCATAGCGCCTAACTGTCTCAGGAATAGGCTTAGCATGTACCAGCAGGAGCGAGTCTTGAGATCTAACCACCTGCAACTCCTTCGCACTGCGAGGTTTGCCAAAGTGCAGCAAGGTGGCAGATCATTCTTGATACGGCCGGCTAAGCTATGGAATTCCCTGCCCACCCACATTCTCATGGCTGTGCTGGAACAGGGATTCCTGAAAGATTTAAAAACCTGGCTCTTCAGTCAAGCTTAGATTATGCTAACCAATCTAGTCTTCAGTCTTGCGTTGTGCGCAGGGACGCCTCAGTTGAGGTAGCTGCGCGCAGTACAAATGGCTTTGATTGATTCAATCAAGCAGCACCCATGCTCCGCTCATTAAGCCAGGGAGCACTATTGTTGAGAGAGGCCTCTGTAAAGGGGCAGTGAAAGCAACAAAAGTAAGCAAACGGGGAAACTGTGAAGAAGAGTTGAGGATTGAAGTACCCCTAGAGGAAACTATGCCAAAAAATACACTAATATCCTTGACTCAGCCAAGCTGCAATGTTCCCTTGTCTCTTTATGAAGACCACAACCCCCATTTAGAAGTGGTAACCTTAGGGTATAGATTCATTCTCACTTCTTGGGACAAAACCAGGAGAATCGCCTACCAATTCACAGGTACAGCCTCACATCTTGGGTCATCACCAAATCCTCCTCACTGGTAAAAACCTCCCTCCTTGGGGCAACACCAAGTCATCCCCAGTCCAACCAGTACCTTGCGCCGCAATCTCAGATTTCAAATCCTGGTAAAAAAAAAATCTCTATCCAATCATGTCAGTCTACATTTCTTTGTGGGCAGCGTTCCTCAGTTGGGTGGGTGGGGGGAGAGGTAGAAGGTTCCCATTGGGTCTGAGTTTTTTTTATTTTTTTTATTGGCTTTGTTTTACAAGTCTCTAACAGCTAGAAATGTGATTATACCATCGGACCCTGTACTGAACTGTTCAATGTGTAATGTTGATTCCCAATGCAAGATTAGGTATGCAGGCCTTTTCAAACATTGGCAAGTCGGTGGTCTCAAGCAACTAGGGCCTGGGAAGGTTTTGGGTATAGCTCAGACATACTTAAGTTATAGAACAAACCAATTGTTCAGTGGACCGACCTTTCACTGCAGGCAACATCCACAATAGAGACATCTTGGAGATGATGAGGAATACACTGGACTCCTGCATCATTACAGGGCAGGTAGGCAGTGAGGGAGACCCAGCATTTTATAATTTTGTTGGCGTTTGCAGCAGTTGCGATGGTTCTGAAGGCCTTTCAGGGGTTAATATACCACTGAGTAGATATGACCAGACAACATGCCAACATATTCCCTACAGAAACAGCAAGGCTTTTTCCCTTCAATTGTCCATGACAACATCGTAGTTTAAAAATTAGGTTCACAGCTGTTGAATTCAAATTCTGGCAGACCATCTGCTGGGAGTGGACACCGATTTTTGCAGACCTCATCAAGAGACATGATGGGGAGATCAAGACGATTTTTGCCAGGGATTCTTTAATAAATGCGGTACTTCAGTCATCATTATGTTCATGTGCTTTGGAAAATGCAAAAATGTTGACAGTTCTACTAAAGGTACCCCAGTCCTTGTTACTTTAGAATGGTCTGTGGCTAGACTGGGCAGGGACAATT
Organism: Calotriton arnoldi; assembly: GCA_963921515.1. Taxonomy (NCBI): domain Eukaryota; kingdom Metazoa; phylum Chordata; class Amphibia; order Caudata; family Salamandridae; genus Calotriton; species Calotriton arnoldi. The sequence goes on along the minus strand of CAWUFW010004560.1, from coordinate 1,258,131 downwards.
TGTTACTCTTTTCAACCCTCTTTCTCAGTCTCTTCCTTATGTGATATTCAAGATGTCAGACACACCTAAGTGATCCTCACTGCTTTACCATGGACTCTGCAATCCTGGTTCTCCAGCATTTGATTTTTCAAAGGTTCAAATGTGTCTTAAATTGAATGTTGCTTTTTTCTACTTCAGCCTCACTAGTGCATTGTGGGTGTTGCATGTCTTTGGGGCTGTGCAGATTTGCACATGTGGTGACTCACTGAATACAACAACAAGCATTTGCAATGCAATAGGTCTTGCATTTTGAAACTTTGACCTATTACTATTGTAAATGACAATGCCTTTTATTATTCTAGTTTTTTTATTGCATAAATAAAGGCATTGTCATTTACAATGCCAATAGCTCAAATTCTTGCAAATGTGAGACCTATTGCTTTGCAAATGCTTGTTGCTGGATTGGGACCGAGTGAGGCGTTAATCATGGATGCTTGGGGGAGAGAAGCTTAAGCGCAGGCTGCTAGCCCCGAAACCCATCCGCCTTCCACTTCATTTCCTGGAGCCCCCAGCACCAATTCTCCCAGTTCGGGTTACTGTATTGCATTTTTAAAAATACAAGTTTGGAAGAAAAAAAAGAAGTTGGGCAGCAGCACAAAAGTAAAGAAAGTGTCGCATCCGCCATTGTGGAACCGGTTCGAGTTCCAGTATTGTTAAAGAGCCAGCTGCATTTTGAAACATCCAAGTTTGATAAAATGGAGTTGGACGGCTGCGCAAAAGTAAACAAAGGGGGGTGGTCGCCATTGTTGAACCGGTTCGGGTATTGTTAAAGAGCCCGTTGCATTTTTAAACCTACAAGTGTGGAAAAAAGTGTTGGTGGCCGTACATTGTTGAAGATGAAGCGCACGGCATGCCGCGCTGTTTGAAAAGCATTTAATATTGGAAATATGTATTTGGGCAGCCACGCAAAAGAAAAAGCAAGGGCGTGGCCGCCATTATTAAAAATAAATCCCGCGGCACGCCGCGTTGTTAAAAAAAAAAAAAAAAACATACTGAGATATCATGGACATGGCTGTGGAGCAGGGGGGAGGGGGGGAAGAGTTAAAAGTGTAAAAAGAAAATGATCGGGCGCTGCTTGTGGCCCCAATGTATAAGTGAAAGCGTGCAGCAAATAGAAAAAGCAGCCACCATTGCTAAAGCTGGCGTCCCACCAGTGCTCTTTCTATAAATTGAGCAAAGAGTTCCCCCGAAGGGCTAATGCAAGCTAAACAGTAAGGACACTGTAAAAGGTCCAGTCCTGATGGGAGGTTACAAATGCAGACAAGCCGTTACAAAGGAGGGACTAACAAGCCTATTAACTAATCAAAAGCAACCATTTAGAAAGGACAGCAACAGGAGCCAATTGAAAAGATGGGCGGAGAGTGGGCAGGGCTTCAAATTCATACCAGAGTACAGCATGCCTCGCAGACCATGCGCTGCCCAGGCTCGACCTAAAAAAGAGTGAATAAATATGCTCTCACTTCTGCCGTGTTTTCAATTATAGTCAAATGCTTATCATTCCCTGTTGTCGGGCTGAGAACTCTGGTTTTCATTGTTAACATAGTAGCGTATACAAAAGCTCAAATGTCCTTGAAAGAGTCATGTATTTTTAGTAGTCTGTCCACTTAATTGTGTGAATAATCACTAGGCGGGACAGAGGGCAGATCAAGGTACTGCACATGCGCCCCCAGGAATGTAGGTATCCATAGAGCTGTGCTGATCCTATGGAAAGGAAGATCGGGAGTGCCTGAGGGATCAAGTCGGGGGATCTGATCCTTCAGGAGCAAGAGCCCTCACACACCCCAAGGGGTGTCATGCTTCATCATAGGGCAGCTCCTCGTTGGGCCGGCGCTGCAATGCCCAACAGGCCCTGCTCTTACCACCATCTGGATTATTTATATTTTGTAAGACTGGCGTACTGTTATACCCTTTGGGCATTGAAACCAAGCATTCAACGGCTTTGCATGTCTGTTCAATCAAGCACCAGTACTATCATTGAATATTGTTGCTGTTTTCCCCTTTTTCTCCTTTTTCTCCTTTCTTCTAGGTCGGTTGACTTATCGATTGCACTAAGGTAGATCACATACCCTCTTGCATTGGGAATGGCACAGCACTAGGTGACGCATGTACCTCTGACCGGCCTCCCTTTGAATAGTTTAGCTGTTTTATATTTCACGGTCCTGACTAATTGCCCTGATCCTTCATGACATTACTGGCAAGAAACATGTTGACCAAGACTTGTGCTTGGAGTTAATGTGGACCATTATATCCACTCTGGCCTGTATTTTGTTTTTAATATAACCTAGGGTCTCACACATTAAAGTTTGACTTAAATTCCCTTTGAGTTATTTTTAAACCCACCACTCTACTCATTTACTGCACCCTCACTCTTACCCTCATACTTCACAATGCCAGTTTAAAAGAACTCTGGCAAAGAGCTCCCCTGCGGGGCCCGTTGGGCATTGCAATGCCGGCCCAACGAGGAGCTGCCCTATGATGAAGCATGACACCCCTTGGGGTTTGTGAGTGCTCTTGCCCCTGAAGGATCAGATCCCCCGACTTGATCCCTCAGGCACTCCTGACCTTCCTTTCTATAGGAACTGCACACCTCTATGCATACCCACTTAATTATGTGACCTGAACTCTGACCAGTGAGGACACCAACAGTCGTCTTTTGTACTGCTCATCACCTGAATATCTGATTGGTGATCCTTGGAGCCGTCAGAGTTGTGCTCTTTCTGAAATTTTATTGTACTTCTTTCTGGTGGTCTGTCTTTTTCTCTAGGATTTCCCCCCCCCCCCTTCCCCCTGCAAGAATGTAAGCAGCTTCTGGCCTATTGTGCCTGAGCACAGAGAACCGAAGGCTGACTCATTTCAAACTGTCTTAAGTCCTCTTCCTCATGTGAAGCTAAGAAGGGCCACACAAAGACAGATAGCTACCTGGGGTTAAAGTTGACGGCTGCACCTTTTGCTTCTGATGTTGCAACAATAGTCTTGTTGTGACAAAATCAAGCTTCAGCGTTGTTTGTCCAGGGAGATTGAGGAAAACTCGCACCATACTAATGAATCTGTTGCAGGTACGGCACAGTGATGATGATAACTTCTGTCCCAATTAGGGCACCACACCTGTGGGCACTGTCCTGGAATATGTCAACTCTGTACCTGCTGAAGAGCCAAAACCTGAACTGGCTCCTCAAGACTAGTCCTGGGCGGAGTTCGCAGAGTTCTGCTATGCGTAACTTCCCGAAGTGACCAAAAAACGACGCCGGGCTATGCGGAGTATCGCAAGCGGTGGAGTGTTTTGTCACGCCGTTCGGGTTGATTTTCAGTGCCATGCGCAGCGCAAGAGGGCGTTGCTGCTTTTCTTTCTCAACGTGAACGGAAGGAAGGTTTCTCAAAGCGAGTGGTCGCGACCGCTCGCGTTGGGAAATCTGACTGCGTTGAGAAATCTCAACGGGAGGTGGATTTTCCTCACTCGCGCTCACAAACTTGACGTTGGCGAGCACTAAACTCTTCACCGAGTTTTTCGGAACTCCGCGAACGGAGCGGAGTTCACTTCCCAGGCCTGCTTAAGACTACACTGGAAGACATTCACTGGTTTCATTGCCTAATTGATCAAGTTTTGCAAAAAGTATAATTTTCCAATTAATACAACGGAGAAAACGTCCTTTCTCTTCAACATCAATGGTAAATCCAAACAGATGTTTAGATACAGACCTTTTCTGGATCAAAAGTAAGTAAAGACACGTCAGTGGCATGTTTAAAAAATAAAATAAAAAAATAAGTGTGTGTATGTTTATATGTGTATGTATATATGTGTACATATGTATCTATCCAAGAGCTGTTTTAGCTCGAAACGCGTCGTTTGTGCCCGGAATAAATCTCACTTCTGACAACTTGGATCGGAGTGGCTCGTGCTTACTTTATTCGTGTAAGCTTTGTGGTGTATGTATATGTGTGTGTATGTATGTATGTATGTATATATATATATATATATATATATATATATATATATATATATATAATTTATATATTCACTGAAAAAACCATAGGTTTCAGATATGTTATAGTTACAAATTAGCATTTAAAAACCTTTGAAATTCACTGAAAAAACCATAGGTTTTAGGGACAGTTATAGTTAGTTGGACATTTCACTCGTACAAAACCCGTGAAATTCCCCGTTATAGTTAGTTCAGCTAACTATAACTCGCGCCCCGCAATGCACTGCTGATGACGTCACATATTACATCACTCATGACATGGTCAGTGACATCACTGATGACATCACTGATGACATCATCCAGTGACTGTGTGTTTCTGTAAAGTTTAAATATTTTTAATATATATAGGAAAAGACGTATTGAAGAATGAGTGGGTGTGTAAGTGTCTGTATGGATGATTTAGTAGGTGCGTGACTGACTCTATAAGTGAGTGATTTAACGTATCTTACTGAATGCATGGGTTAGTGACTAAACTGGGTGAATGTCTGTATCCGTCTGTCTGTTGCTGTGTAAGTGGCTGCATGGGTTTGTGAATAGCTACATGAGTGTCTATATGAGTTATTGATTGGTTGTCTGAGTATCTGTATGGGTGCCTGAGTGTTTGTGTGGGTGGGGTGTGTGCGACTCTGTGCATAGATGTGTGAGTGGGTGATTCACTGGGTGGATGGTTTCAAGAGTGCATCTGTGATAGACTGTATGGGTGGGTAAGTGTGTGTAAGAGTGTGTTAGTGAGTGAATGTATGTCCCAGTGGTACATGTGTGAGTAACTACATATGTGAAAGCCAGTATATATGTGTGTTGGAGTATATAAATAGCTATAGCGTAGAGTGAGTGATTGTGATAGTGGCTGTATGGATGAGTGTGTGCTTGTATCAGTGATTGTATAAGAGCGTAACAATGTGCTAGTATTTGTATGATTAAGTGAGCTGGTGTGTGTATAACTGTATAGGTGAGTAAATGGCAGTGTGTTTAATTATTTGCATGACTGACTAGGTGTGTGAGTACCTCTATGGATGAGTGGCGGTGTTTGAGTGTCTATATAGGAGTAAGAGTGCATATGATAGTCCTGTACTGAGTGACCATAAGTATGAGTGACTGTACGGGTGAGTGAGTGGATGTGTGTGTGTAGACCTAAGAATCAGTGAGTGGGTATGTAGTTATTGGTGTTGGAGTGTCTATAGGTTTGCGAATGGCAGTCTGTAATTTAGATTGGGTGTATCAAAGGTTATATTAGGGTGTGAGGAGCTGCATCAGATTATCACGTGGATGATGTCATCAGTGATGTCATTTGAGATGTCATCAGTGATGTCATCAGTGATGTCACTGACCATGTCATGAGTGATGTAATATGTGACGTCATCAGCAGTGCATTGTGGGGCGCGAGTTATAGTTAGCTGAACTAACTATAACGGGGAATTTCACGGGTTTTGTACGAGTGAAATGTCCAACTAACTATAACTGTCCCTAAAACCTATGGTTTTTTCAGTGAATTTCAAATGTTTTTTAAATGCTAATTTGTAACTATAACGTGTCTGAAACCTATGGTTTTTTCAGTGAATTTCAAAGGTTTTTTAAATGCTAATTTGTAACTATAACGTGTCTGAAACCTATGGTTTTTTCAGTGAATTTCAAAGGTTTTTTAAATGCTAATTTGTAACTATAACGTGCCTGAAACCTACGGTTTTTTCAGTGAATTTCAAAGGTTTTTTAAATGACATTTTTTAAATGTATTAATTTTTATATTAATTTTTTCATACTGATTTACTACATTTTTAGAAACAATTTCTTTTACATATTTTATTTTTAAATTACATTGTAATTACATTATACATTACACTACAAAAAATACTTTCTCAGAATGAATTACTTTAGTTTAAATACTTAGCACATAGGCAATAGACTTTTAAGTACAGTAGTTACAGTTGTTGCAATGGGCAACACATTTTCAAACACAATGCAACATTCAGCTCAATGTGAATTTCTAGTTAAATGCAATTAGTTACTTTATGGATTACTTTTCTAACCACAGGGCTGGATCCTAGATTCAGTCCTGGGACATCTCCTGTAAACAGTTGAGTAAAAGCGTTTTGGTTACAGTCGTGATTTTTAAGGAATATTATTGTATTTTAAAAGTTGACACTTCGAAACTTTTCCTCATAGAATCACCAATGTTATCCTATGGAAGGAAATTCACTTAGCAGGTAAGTAGTGTTATCGTTACTTTTTCTTACTCAGTGTTGGATCCTGGATCCAGCACTGGTGCATCTCCTGTAAACAGTTGAAAAAATGCGTTTAAGTCATACAGGCGATTTTTAAGGAATATTTGTAGTTTGTGAAAATTGACACTTTGAAACTTTTCTGCTGAAAACCAGACAATGGATTCCTATGGAAGAAAAGATAAGTTACTGGTAAGTACGGTTAAAATTACTTTTCAGGGACAGTGCTGGGCTAAAAGATGCAGCACTGGGTTCTCTCCTGATAACAGGTGAGTAAATCGGAATTCGTATTTCGGCTGATTTTAGATGAATAATTTAAAGTTCCAAAACTCCACACTTAGAAGAATTTCCAAGTGAAACCAGTCAATGTTAGCCTATGGAAGGAAATTCAAGTTACTGGTAAGTACGGTTAAAATTACTTTTCAGGACCAGTACTGGACTGAAAGATACAGCACTGAGGTCTATCCTTATAACAGGTGAGTAAATCGGAATTCGTATTTCGGATGATTTTAGAAGAATATTTGCACAATGGTGAAGGGAGGGGCGGGGCCTGAGGTGACATCTGTGCAAACGCGCCCCGTGGCGCGTTTTAAGTTGGGGGATTAAGTCCCCTTGAATCCTGAGGGTCCCTATGGGCCAACTAGCCCACCAGGAACCTCCAATATGCGCCAGGGGCTGCGTTGCAGAGACGTGTAGAGAGGCCACACCCCTTTTACACCTCTCTGCAGCGCAGCTCTGTGGCGCTTTCTGGATGTACCTGTTGGGCTAGTTGGCCCCCAGGGACCCTCAGGATTGAAGGGATTTAATCCCCAACTTAAAACGCGCCACGGGGCGCGCTTGCACAGATGTCACCTGAAGCCCCGCCCCTCCCTTCACCACTGTGCAAACGCGCCCGTGGCGCGTTTTAAGTCGGGGATTAACTCCCTTGAATCCTGAGGGGCTTGGGGGCCCTTTGAGGCCCCCCATACAAACAATATACCCACCCCCACCATGCCCCCGGGACTTGGGCCACCCGAGGCAAATGCAATCGAAGCGCGGAGACCACGCTTCGATTTTTTTTTTTTTTTTTAAATTTTTTCTTTTTTTTTTCCCAGGGGGTCCTTGTGGGACCCGCTGAGCAAACCTAGGGGGTCAGGGTGTTTCTACCCTGCCCCCTTTGTGCGCTTTGCGCACTTGTTTCTGTCCCTCGGTTCTACCGAGGACAAAATGGCTGCCAACATTTCCTGAATCGGAATGTTGACAGCCAGCTGACAGCCAATTAACATGCAGCTCGTGATCGGGACGGTGCGCGCAGGGTGCGCTGAGGGTACGCGGACCCTACTCGGCCATAGATATATCTATCTTTTTACTTTTGATTTTCTCAGCAACTACTGAACGGATTTACACCATTTAACAAAAGGGTTCTTTCTGAACCAAGAACTACCTCTTTGCCAAATTTGGTGTAATTCCGTTCAGCAGTTCGGGCTGTAGCCGTGTCTAAAGTTTCCTATGGGGAAAACGCGTTTTGGGACCCCCCTTTTTTCTCGGCCCCCGCTTGACAAATCCCCCCGAGACTTTCAGGGTAGGAGCGGACCGGAGCGCCCCACAAAGTTTGAAAATTTTGCGAAGATACGTCAACCGGCAAGAGAGTTATTTCAAATAGAATGTCGCGGATTTCCTATGGATAATAGGTTGTAACTATAACTATCTACTGGCGACCGCCAGTAGATAATATATATATTCACTGAAAAAACCATAGGTTTCAGACACGTTATAGTTAGAAATTAGTATTTAAAAAACCTTTGAAATTCACTGAAAAAACCATAGGTTTTAGGGACAGTTCTAGTTAGTTGGACATTTCACTCGTACAAAACCATAGAAATTCCCCCGTTATAGTTAGTTCAGCTAACTATAACTCGCGCCCCCGCAATGCACTGCTGATGACATCTCAAATGACATCACTCATGACATCATCCAGTGACTGTTTCTGTAAAGTTTAAATATTTTTAATATATAGGGAAAGGTGTATTGAAGAATGAGTGGGTGTATAAGTGTGTGGATGAAGGATTTAGTAGGTGCGTGACTGACTCTAAGTGAGTGATTTAACGTATCTTACTGAATGCATGGGTTAGTGACTAAACTGGGTGAATGTCTGTATCCGTCTGTCTGTTGCTGTGTAAGTGGCTGCATGTGTTTGTGAATAGCTACATGAGTGTCTATATGAGTTATTGAATGCTTGTCTGAGTATCTGTATGGGTGCCTGAGTGTTTGTGTGGGAGGGGTGTGTGCGACTCTGTGCATAGATGTGTGAGTGGGTGATTCACTGGGTGGATGGTTTCAAGAGTGCATCTGTGATAGACTGTATGGGTGGGTAAGTGTGTGTTAGTGAGTTAATGTATGTCCCAGTGGTACATGTGTGAGTAACTACATATGTGAAAGGCAGTATATATGTGTGTTGGAGTATATAAATAGCTATAAGCGAGAGTGAGTGATTGTGTTAGTGGCTGTATGGATGAGTGTGCGCTTGTATCAGTGATTGTATAAGAGCGTAACAATGTGCTAGTATTTGTATGATTAAGTGAGCTGGTGTGTGTATAACTGTATAGGTGAGTAAATGGCAGTGTGTTTAATTATTTGCATGACTGACTAGGTGTCTGAGTATCTCTATGGATGAGTGGCGGTGTTTGAGTGTCTATATAGGAGTAAGAGTGCATATGTTAGTCCTGTACTGAGTGACCATAAGTATGAGTGACTGTACGGGTGAGTGAGTGGATGTGTGTGTGTAGACCTAAGAATCAGTGAGTGGGTATGTAGTTATTGGTGTTGGAGTGTCTATAGGTTTGCGAATGGCAGTCTGTAATTTAGAGTGGGTGTATCAAAAGTTATATTAGGGTGTGAGGAGGTGCATCAGATTATCACGTGGATGATGTCATCAGTGATGTCATTTGAGATGTCATGAGTGATGTAATATGTGACGTCATCAGCAGTGCATTACGGGATGCGCGAGTTATAGTTAGCTGAACTAACTATAACGGGGAATTTCACGGGTTTTGTACGAGTGAAATGTCCAACTAACTAACTGTCCCTAAAACCTATGGTTTTTTCAGTGAATTTCAAAGGTTTTGTAAATGACAATTTTTAAATGTATTAATTGTTATATTTATTTTTTTGACACTGATTTACTACATTTTTTAAAACTATTTATTTTTAGATATTTTATTTATTAAATTACATTGTAATTACATTATACATTACATTACAAAATATACTTTCTCAGAATGAATTACTTTAGTTTAAATAGTTTGCAAATAGGCAATAGACTTTTAAGTACAGTAGTTACAGTTGTTGCAATGGGCAACACAATTTCAAACACAATGCAACATTGAGCTCAATGTGAATTTCTAGTTAAATGCAATTAGTTACTTTATGGTTTACTTTTCTAACCACAGGACTGGATCCTAGATTCAGTCCTGGGACATCTCCTGTAAACAGTTGAGTAAAAGCGTTTTGGTTACAGTAGTGATTTTTAAGCAATATTATTGTATTTTAAAAGTTGACACTTAGAAACTTTTTCACATAGAATCACCAATGTTATCCTATGGGAGGAAATTCACTTAGCAGGTAAGTAGTGTTATCGTTACTTTTTCTTACTCAGTGTTGGATCCTGGATCCAGCACTGGTGCATCTCCTGTAAACAGTTGAAAGAATGCGTTTAAGTCATACATGCGATTTTTAAGGAATATTTGTAGTTTGTGAAAAATCGACACTGAAACTTTTCTGCTGAAAACCAGACAATGGATTCCTATGGAAGGAAATATAAGTTACTGGTAAGTACGGTTAGAATTACTTTTCAGGGTCAGTGCTGGGCTAAAATATGTAGCACTGGGTTCTCTCCTGATAACAGGTGAGTAAATCGGAATTCGTAGTTCGGTTGATTTTAGAGGAATATTATAAAGTTCCAAAACTCCACACTTAGAAGAATTTCCAAGTGAAACCAGTCAATGTTAGCCTATGGAAGGAAATTCAAGTTACTGGTAAGTACGGTTAAAATTACTTTTCAGGATCAGTACTGGGCTCAAAGATGCAGCACTGAGGTCTCTCCTGATAACAGGTGAGTAAATCGGAATTCGTATTTCGGCTGATTTTAGAGGAATATTTGTATGTTTCAAAAATCGACACTTAGAAACTTTTTCAGCAAAAAGCAGGCAATGATATCTATGGAAGGAAATTCAAGTTACTGGTAAGTACGGTTAAAATTACTTTTCAGGATCAGTACTGGGCTGAAAGATGCAGCACTGAGGTCTCTCCTGATAACAGGTGAGTAAATCGGAATTCGTATTTCGGCTGATTTTAGAGGAATATTTGCACAATGGTGAAGGGAGGGGCGGGGCCTGAGGTGACATCTGTGCAAACGCGCCCGTGGCGCGTTTTAAGTTGGGGGATTAAGTTCCCTTGAATCTTGAGGGCCCCTGGGAGCCAACTAGCCCACCAGCAACCTCCAGTATGCGCCAGGGGCTGCGTTGCAGAGACGTGTACAGAGGCCACGCCCTTTTTACACCTCTCTGCAACGCAGCTCTGTGGCGCTTTTAGAAGTACATGGTGGGCTAGTTGGCCCCAGGGACCCTCAGGATTGAAGGGGATTTAATTCCCCATCTTAAAACGCGCCACGGGGCCTGTTTGCACACATGTCACCTGAAGCCCCGCCCCTCCCTTCACCACTGTGCAAAGGCGCCCGTGGCGCGTTTTAAGTTGGGGGATTACGTCCCCTTGAATCCTGAGGGTCCCTGGAGTCCAACTAGCCCACCATGTACTTCTAAAAAGCGCCACAGAGCAAGAGAGTTATTTCAAATAGAATGTCTCGGATTTCCTATGGAAAATAGGTCCTAACTATAACTATCTACTGGCGACCGCCAGTAGATAATATAAATATATATATATATATATATAATTAATTTTTTTATTTGTATATTTTTGCACAAGAGAAGCTCTTTCCGTTCTCCGGGCCTGACGACAGGTGGTGTGCCGTGCCGGCGGAGCACGCCGGACAAATTAATCTCTACAACAATTATAAAGCACACTCTCAGGGGGAATATACACAGTAGAATTTCAGTTTATTTCAGTAACGCGTTTCGACTGTGAACAGTCTTGCAACACGTAGTCTCAGTCGAAACGCGTTACTAAAATAAATTGAAATTCTACTGTGTACATTTCCCCCGGAGAGTGCGCATTATTAGTTGTTGTGGAGGTGTGTATCTATCTATCATCTAGTTAATCTTTGCCTCTGCTCGTTGGTGAGCTCTAAAACTAACTTCACTCTGAATCAGTGTTCCCTGTAGCCTGCGCGCGCATCCCAACCTCCCGGAGCGCACAATGACTATTATGAAGCGCTCACACTTCATACATCGTCAGAGAAACCACACACTTCGCACATGCAAATGAAACCATTTGCAGCTGCTGCTTTTAAAAGCGAGCAGCGCAAAAATGTTCACTTACAGTAAGAGAGATGGAAGAGCAGCAGTTTAACTTTCCTCTTCCACTGCAGTGTGTGGGGCTGCCGAGGGTCAGAACTGGAGTAGCAAGTGGTTCCCGCACATACCACTTGCTGCGTTAGTTTTGGAGGCGGCGGTACATCTTTGAAGAACTATGTTTTATTGCCCAGCACTAATTGTCATTGTTCGGCACCCTGGTGATGTTTTCTTTAAAGTCTGTGCTCTGGGCATTGGCAGCTAATGCTCCTGCAGAGAGGGGGTCTGCTGTTTTTGGGCCACCCGTTGCACTCGTGGAGGTGATAATAACAAGCATTTGCAATGCAATAGGTTTCGCATTTGCGAGAGTATGAGCTAATGGCATTGTAAATAACAATGCCTTTTATAAGTGTTGCTTTTTAAACTCATAAATAAAAGGCAGTGTCATTTACAATGCCAATAGCATAAACTCTCGCAAATGCGAGACCTATTGTATTACAAATGCTTGTTTACGTTCTAGTGATTGTAGTGCTGAATTTAGACTTAGTTGAAAAAGGACTACGCATACCAGAACGCAAAAGGAAAACCTGAACTGTATGATCACATGTGACTAATGCTCTTAGGAACGCCAAATATTTTTTGCTTGAAATGAAAAAAAAATTATATAGCGCAATAGCTACCCTGAGGCATCCCAGCGCTGCAGAACGAACGCGGACAAACAAGAGAAGGCCCAATAGTTAAAAGCAATTATTAAAGAGCAGTGTTTTTAGAAGTTTACGAAAGGGCAGGAGATTAGGTTCCGCCCGAATGCGTGGGGGGAGAGCGTTCCATAACTTAGCGGAGTTATAGGAAAAGGAGCGCCCGCCACATCTAGCTCTCTTTATTCTTGGGAGTAGGGCGAGGGAAGAGGACGCTGAGCGGAGGTTTCTGCTAGGTTGATAAGGAATTATCATAGTTCGGCTGATTGCTGGGCCATTCTTCCAGAAGGTCTTATGAGCAATACACATGGCTTTGAATTGGATTCTCTTCCTAACAGGCAGCCAGTGAAGGCTCCTCAGCGCCGGTTTTGCGGATTGCCGGTGCGGAGCCTGGAGGAGCAGGCGAGCTGCGAAGTTTTGAATGATCTGGAGCTTGTGTGTAGTGGATTGAAGGGCTCCTAAATAAAGGGCGTTCCCATAGTCCAAGCGGGACAGAATGAGAGCCTGGACCATGATTCTTTTTGCCTGAAATGGGAGAAGGGGGGAGTATTTTGCGTGGCATCCTCAGCAGGCCATAGCAAGTGGCTGATGATTTTGCCGCCTGAAGGTTAAAGCTAAGGGTGCGGTCCAGCCAGATGCCGAGGCTTTTAATCTGGTCTTTGGGAACTGGCGCAGGGCCTAGGCATTTAGGCCAAAGTAGCTCGGGATTAAAAGGAGAGTTACCGAGGAGCATAAGCCCGGTCTTGTCTCCATTGAGTTTTAGGCAAGAGAGTTCCATCCATTTGGCTAATTCCTCTAGGCAACTTCCTAGGTTGCTGGGTGACTTCTCGGGGTGGTTTAACGCCACCACGAGCTGAGTCATCAGCGTAGGTGACAATTTTTATGCCAAATGGGCGGACAATCTCTGCCAGAGGACTCATATAGACATTGAACAGCATGGGGCTCAGGGAGGAGCCCTGAGGCACACCACAGCTGAGGGGCATACGTTTGGATACAACATCTCCTTCAAAGACCTGGAAAGATCGTTCTCCTAGGAAAGACTATCCAGGTGATGACACTGCCTGTCACTCCCAGACTCCTGAGTCTAAGGATCAGTATGTCGTGGTTGACAGTATCAAATGCAGCACTGAGGTCAAGGAGAATGATCGCTGCAGTGCCCCCTTGATCCAAAATGCTCCTGGACTCCTCAGTTACTGCAAGAAGGGCGGTTGCTTTATTTTGGCAAGTCACATATTTAACTTAATTTGGACAAAATGTTTTAGAAAAGTATCAATATTCTAGGCTTCTGTTTTAACATTTCACAAACAGCTTACTATTCTGTGGATTCTTCATGGGGAAACGCTAGAGGTGTTCCACTTAATGCACTTCATTCAGCCTGCCCGTCGCTACCTGACTCGAACAGCATATTCAGTGGAATTACATGATTCGAATCGCCCTTGTACCTCATATGCAACCACGAGTAAGTCGGTGGTCGCCGTTTCTAAGTAAGTAATGCTGACGAAAGCAGAGGAATATTTCAGACAAAGCCCTCGAGTACTTTCCTACGCTTCGAGCGAGTGGAAGAATCAGAAAATGCAGAGAGCATACTTTGTACACACGTACAGAAGAATGACGACTCCTTTTGATGCGTAGAGAACTCCCTCTGAGAAATCCTGCTTAAACACTTTAGTATTTTGACAGCACTAAGAGTTCAGGGTCTCCCTGCTGCTCCATCAACACCACCCTGGCAATTCTGGGAGAAGGAGGCTCACATTTTGTGATCGCTACAGATTTATTTGTCCAGAGCTAAAGTTCCGTTCTAAAGTATCCCGCTTTGTAGCTGTAGTTTCTTTTTTGAATTAGAGGTATAAAAACAGGCTCGTCCGTGAAGCAAAGTTTTCACAAGCATTTTCAATTCAATAGGTCTCGCAATTGCGAGATTTTAAACTATTTGCTTTGTAAATGATGATAATGCCTTTTATGAATGTTTTTCAAAGCATCACATATATAAAAGGCATTGTCATTTCTAATGCTAATAGCTCATACTCTCGCAAATGCGAGACCACTTTAATGGTTGGCATGTTTTCTGGGCTGAGCGCTGAAATGCACACCATGTATATCATGCAATTCACATCACCTAAATATGATAGTCTCTTTAAATTAAAAAAAGCTCTTTTCCCTAACATGCAGAATCTTTGTTAATACATGAATTGATATCGCTGCACCTAGAGGCACACATTAGAAATGAGATTTTTTTAAGCATGAACTTAGAACCATTCCTGCACTGGTCATGGCAAAAAATGTTTGTGAACTAAGAGGCAAGTAAATTGTAATGTGCACACACTGCATGTGGCCCACATTCTTACAGAGAGAGCAACATTTGGCCTAACAGATTGGGAAGTTGACCTCGAAGCTGAGGAACCGGGTTCGAGTCTCGGCAGGGACACTCAACATCCTGTGATTTTGGTCAAATCACTTAATCTCCTTGTGCCGAACAAAAATGAATGTGTCCATCTGTAACGCAACTGGTGCTCATGTAAAGGGCTCTTATACCTTTGGGTCTAGTTCGCGCTATATAAAAAAAAAAAACATAGTACAATAAATTAAACCCAATACGTTTGTATGCCTCCTATTCTAAACGAACAAAGGCAATAATAAAGGAAATGGAAGAATGCTGAAATAAAATATTTGCCTACGGTCACACAATTTAGTTAAGCGAGGAAGCTGGGATTAGTCTCAGGTTTTCTGGTTTCACTTTGTGCAATGAGCTACTAATTGGATATCTATTGGTTTCCTCTGTTTAACCACAAATGTTGGTGCTTTGTGTTGAACTCTGTCTGCATAATTTCCACATTCCTTAAGAAGTACAGGAGAGACAGGCGTGCCATCTCCTTCCCTCAAGCCAACTCGTTTTTCCCCAGTTTGTATTGAGAGGCAACAGTTGCATTTCTCAGATGGTTAGCATTATTGTTAATTTTGTTGCTATCATTATCTTAAAAAGCCAGAGGAATTTACACTGATGCACAACACCAGTGACATAGCCAGTATGCCATGGGCGCTAGTGCAAGGAAGAAAATGGGCCCCTTGGCCGCTGTTTGAATGGTTAAATACAGAAATAATCCGCTCTCAGTGGCCCCTTGGGCCTCTCGGCCCTGGTGTCACTGCACCTGCTGCTTTATCTTCTCATATTGGATCTTCTAAAGGATTGTATCTGGCGCATTCCTCCCCAGGAAATGTGTAGCCCACCCAGCTCCACCTCTCATGCAGTATGAATGCCAGGGAAAAGCTGAATCACAAAACGTGTAACTCACAATGGGTTTATAAACCCATTTAGCGTAATTAATGCTAATAAATAAACACATGAGCGCATTCCTGTTTGGCCTAAACTGGAACCCTATGTAACTATTGCATGCATGGTCGTTTTTTTGGCGCACATAGTCTTGGCTGGTGCCGCAGATCAGGATTGCTAGCTCCATTTTCTCCAGGTTTGAAAAGCTATGGCACAAATGGCGCCTCTCTTGGGGAAGCTTCCAAAGGATTGCAGAGAACAAGCCAAAACCTATCTCCAGTTCTCCACGCTTTTGCAAAATTTCTGGCACCTGAGCAATTCTAAGATCTGATAGTTGAGTACATGTTATCACATAGAAGTTTCATCAACAGTTCTCTATAGGTCTTTTGATGGGCAGCACCCATGTTGATGCTGCCATTAAAAACTATTGAGGTGGTTACTGATCCAGTCTCTTTCCATGGCGGTCTCCAAGATTGACATTTCCAGTGTTAAATGCCAGTCCTCTGGCCAATGGAGCTCCTGCCAGCCTCTGGGGAATTTTTCTCCTTTTCGACAACCACAACACTAGCCATAGGTAGGCAAGTTCGGCTCTGCTGGCAGATATAATGACCATGCCTGACGTACATAACTTCTTAGATTGCCTGTCCACTTCACAGCCCGGTACGGGAAAAGGTACAGGCAGACTTTTCAACCTTGCTTCATTTCACCGCAGATCTCTGGGTTGTAGACTTTATCTGATATGGTCGTGCTGTAGAATTATTTTCAAAGCTATCCAGGAGGAAGCATCTCATCTGTTTTTAGGCCTAAATTCCCAAGCGCTTAACTCTGATCCACCATTGAACAAGCACCAAAGGCACAGGGAAATCAAGGGTTCCAAAGAGCTTGTTCCTAGTCGGCAATAAATCCAGCAAATGGCATCCAGTTTTGGATCAAGGGGGGAATGAAAAGGTTAATAAATCACTATATATATATCCTTGACACGTATAGTGGAATGGTCCGCATTACCAGTTCAGAGCCACCTCAAGTTGGTGCCTCTAGGATTCAGCAACTGTCTGGCTTCAGTAGAGGCACATCTGCAACGTCCGGGAAATCAATTATTCTTTTATCTAGATGACTGGTTTATTGATTCTCCTTCATGCCAGTGAGCTGGTCAAGCAGTTCACACAGCTTGGCACATGCTAAGCAATTGTCTCAATGTGAGAAAGTGCCTCTTTTGACATGGTTAGCCCCCCACTTTTTGCCTGGTTTTGATGTGGTTTCGATTGTAGTGCACGGGATCCCTGCCAACCAGGTCCCCTGTGCCAGTTCTTCCTTAAAACAAATCCCCAATTGGTACTTCTGCCCACCCTCTAAGTCCCTAGTTAGTGGTAGCCTGGGTATCTAGGGCCTGGGAGCTGAAGTGTCCCAAGGGACCCAGCCCCCCCCCCCCGCTTCCCCACCCCTCACTAGGACCATGCCACTGCCCTTGCAGCTTGCATGCCCTTGTGGGAGGGAAACCGACAAAGTCGACATGGCACCCTGGCTGGGTGCCATGCCAGCCAGCACTGCCTGTAAATATAGGGAAGTCATCCTTCTAGCAGGGCTCACATCTCTAAGGCAGGGTGGACTATACCACAGGTGAGGGCATATCTGCCTGAGTAGATACACCCCTACAGTACTTAAGTCCATTCTTCAGACCTGGAACACCCTCCCCACCAACCTCCGACAGACCCAAGACCTACTGGCCTTCAGAAGACTCCTCAAGACCTGGCTCTTCGATCAGTAGCAGCACCACCCCCCCTCTTCCCCCAGCGCCTTGAGACCCTCGCGGGTATGTAGTGCGCTTTATAAGTGACATGATTGATTGATTGTTCAGTGTTGCAAGTGCCAGGGAAGCCATTAGGAGTACATGGGCTGAAAACTCAACATATCTAGCTCCCCAGCACCATGATGGCTTCACTGAAACCAGGAGTGTTTGGTACCAAACAACTCCTTGTAATAAATCCACATTGATGCCAGTGTGGGATTTATTACACCATGTACTCGGAGCGCACCTCAGAACCTACCGACCCTGGTGTGGACACTGACTGGCTTCAGGCGGCCTGCCACAACAAGACATGTTTCTGGACCCCTGAGACCAGAAACCATGCACATCCTGGGCAGAGGTGTGTCACCTCGTCCCCTAGAATGGGCCAGTGCTCGAAGGGGAAGCTTCATAGGCCTGCTGCCTTTGTAATGCAACCCCCCCCCCTGCCACCACCCCTTCCAGGCCTCCCCCGGTTTACACCCCCACTTTGGGCGGGAAAACCTAGGAGAATAGGTGTGCCCACCTCTGCCAACTCCACCCCTAAGGTGGGGGAGGTGAGGTGAAGCACATCTTTCAGTCCCTGCCATCTTGAAGATGGGGAGACACCTCCAATCAGAGTTATGTCTATGCCCCCTCCCACAGGAGGGTGGCATAATGGAGGGTGTAGTCACCCCAGGTAAGGTGCCCATTGGGCCTACCTGCTACTCCCCTAAAATGCCCCTAAATTCTTTATTTAGGTGGCCCCCTGACCTAGAAACTAGATCTGCGGCAGCCTAAGAAGAAAGGAGACCTCCCTGCAGAGAAGACTGAAGACGATGACTGCCCTGGCCCCAGCCCAACTGGCCTGTCTCCAGCTTTGATGAACCTGTGACCTGTCTTGCAGCCAGCGGCCTCTAAAACCCTGGGAGGACTCCTGCCTTCGAAAAAGACTCCAATCTCCTGAGGACAATGGCCTTGTCCGAAAGAAACCTACTCCAAGGACTCTGGATCAAGACTGATCCGCATCTCCTGCCCACTCTGCACCCGACTCCCACGGCCCGAGTGGCTCACCTGTGCAGTGAAGTCTCCCCAGCGATCCTGACCTAGAGTCCAGCGTTTGCTGACCTCTCCTGATCTCCACGGTGGCGCCTTCAGTGTGAATTCAGAGGCTCCCCCTGACTGCGAGCGACTTCGGTAGGAAGACTCCGACGTTGAAAGGCACTCCGGTAAGAAGACTCCGACTTTGAAAGGCACTCCAGTAAGAAGACTCCGACTTTGAAAGGCACCCCTGCACCCGAAGCCCTTGGCCTTGCTGAGCTGAACCGAAGGTGCCCCTATGACCCCCCCCCCACCCCACATCTCTACTTACCTCTGCTGTCGTTGGTCTCCTTCCTGCAACCTCTGGTGCAATGCCTGCAGCCTGTTTGCCAAAAGAAGAATCTCTATTGCAAAGCATTGGGCGCCCTATGCTGAAATTGCACCCTACACTCGCATGCCCATGCTGCTGGTGGTGTATGTTTGGACCAGCTTTGTAGCCCCCCTTGTGCTTAACCTCACCCCCAAAGCTTGCCCCCTGCAACCGATCTACTTACCTGCTAGCTCTGTGGCTTTGAGCACCCCCAGTCTCCATTGTAAAGCATTGGGCCAAACTCAGTTTGACCTCTGCACCTGGCTGGCGCTGGTGGTGCAGTTTTGGTACTTACCTGACCCTTGCCCCTTGCTGACCTGTGGTCCTGAAGGCTGGAATTGTAAGTGTGATACTTGGGTGTTTAACCGCGATCTTGTTTTCCCATAGGATAACATTGAACTGTTCTAAAAATATTCTAAGTGAAAAGTATTTTTATTTGAACGATTGCAAAGATCTTTGTCATAAAGTACAAGCAAAGAATATTTTTCTAAAATTGGTGTGGATCTCCTATTTGAGTCGTGTCCATTATTGATCGATGTTGTGCAATAAATGCCTTGCACTCCTCTGTGTTAGGCCTAAGGCTGCTCGCCCACACTACCACTAATAAAGTACATTGGGTCCTGTACACTTTTGTGGCCATTCCATATACAGAGCCAGCTTCCTACACCTACCCACAAGAATAAATCTGTTCTCATTCTTCGGAGCTTGCTTTTGCACCAGTGCTCTCCATTTCAAGGGCAGAGAGGTATATCAAATCACATCCCAAAAGTACAAAATCCTCCATGGAAAAATGCTATCATGCATTCTGATGGTGCTGCAATGGTAACAGGAATGCCACTGATTCAATAACTACTAGATCAGCAGTTTCAACATACTTCTGGCCACAGCGAAAAACTGATTTTAGTAACACCCAGGCGGTAGAATCCTTAGCATATACTCAAGGTCTGTATCTTTATGCGATAAATCCTCATTTTGATCGCGCCAAAGATTCCTTGCTTTCAGGGTTGGGTATATGTCCGTTGGATGCAGTCTCCACAGTTGGAGAGCTCACACCAGATGTTCTAGAGCTCACAGCAGTTAGGCTCCCTCTGGGATCCTTACCACCAGGAAGAACTAATCAGGATGAACAACATGACCCTTTTCACTATATCCTAAAACAAGACAGCACAGACCTCTAGTACTGTCAAGGGGAAGCTCGGCGGTTAAGGCTTTGGGTTCCTTGCACTCTGTGGATGTGCAGTGGATGCTCTAAACAGGCACTACTTCAATTGGGAGCAGGAACTTGGTACAAGAAAGCTTTGCCCCATGCTTGAGACGGGAGGGTGAATCTTCTCGATTTTCATAACTCCTAAAGCCAGTCTTTTGCCAGCTGGTGGGCGTATAGTGGGATGTGCAGGGAAGCACTTTCCATTCCTCTGTCAGGAATTTATGCCAATGCCTTTCTGCCAATTCCACTCATTACTAGGCAGTGTTCAGACACGAGAGCCCTGGAAGCTAATTTTGATAGCTCCGGCATGGTACAGACTGGTATGGTTCACAGACCTGTGAAATCTTTCAGTCAACTACTCGTTTTCAAAGCGAATGGCTGTACTCTTATGATTTGGGGACAAGCTATTCACAGCGAACAAACATCTCTTCACTTAACTGCTTTGATGCTTCAGACTAAGCATGTGAATCCCTAGATATCCTTTTCATCTGCCAAGAGTCTGCAGGCAGCAAGAGCAACTTCCACAACTAAGACCTATTTGCATCTGGGCAGCTAACAACTACATAGATTCACTGAAGTTCTTTCACTTTATCTGGTGGAATCTGGCATTCAATATTTTTCAATTTGAGTTAATCTGACTGTGCTCTCCTGGTCCTTTTTATTTTCTACAAAGGTGGCGAAAGAATTTCACTAGGCTTTTTTGAACCTGACTTAGTAGGTTAAAATATCTCCATGCTGGCAGCCCATCTCTGTCCTTGGTGTCCTCTGAAAACTACTTTTGAAACTATTTATTAAACAACCCACCTCATGCTATCTTTGAAGGCTGTTTTTATTTTGGCAGTTAGCATATCCATAGGCATTGGAGAAATGAAAGTGCTTTTCATTTGTCTTTCTTGTATTACTTGTTGGAGTGAACAAGGTAACTATCAAGCAATCGTTGTTTCATACCCGAGGTGCCTTCAACTTTCCACTTTAATGAGGAAAATCGGCTACCAACTTTTTCCTCAACCCTCTTTTGTAGCGATCAGCTCTTGACCCTTTCTGGCAAGTCCAATCAAAGCTGTCCTCTTTCGAAGCTTGTGATACATCTTCTGCCAGGATAAGATCGGGCAGTAGGGCCTCGGAGAGTAAGGTCCCACTCACCAGAGGCATGGCACCCACTGCTGTGCTTTTTTGTAAGTACCCCTTAAGGATGTCTGTTAGACAGCAATGAGTGCTGCCCTCCACCCTTTCTGCAAAGCACCACTGCCTCCGCTTTAATTCAAGATCCACAAAAAGTGACCTCCAGTTCCCTTTATGGTATTAGCCAATCAGAAATGTCATTTGGGGCGTTCTTTTGTGATATTGACCCATCATAAGTCTTTTAAGGTATACCCCTTTGAGCATTTTTATTGGCGATTATGTGTGCTAGGAGAGGAGGAAAGGATTTGATGATGCCAGCTTCTCCTCCTTTTAACAGCATTTACTTTAGGATAAGGCATTATTGAAAACGCAGATGTCCTGTTTGCATAAAGTGCTGACTGTTTATTTGGTTTCAGGTGATCTTCCTACCTTCTTTTTATCCTCTATTTTTTCTGTCAGAGGATGAAAGGTTGTGGGCCACTGAAGGGCTATAACAGTTGTTGGACCTGGCACCCTTGGTGTGGTTTCCTCTGACTTTTTTTGCCTTCTGACCTCCTGTTTTGCTAACTTAATTTTTGCTGGCTGTAGGATTCTGGGCATTTAACCACTGTTAACCAGTGCTAAAGTGCATGTGCTCTGTACCCAACACATCGTAGCATTGGCCTAGCCACAGTTGGCATTTTTAATTTACTCAAAGTGCACTACACTAGGGACTTGTATGTGCCCAGGGCCTGTAAATTAAATTCTACTGGTGGAACTGCAGGACTGATTGTACCACCCACGTCAGTAGCCCTTTAAACATGGCTCAGGCCTGCCACTGCAGAACCTGTGTGTGCAGTTTAAACTACCATTTTGACCTGGCAAGTTAAACTACTTGCCAGGCCCAAACCTTCCCTATTATTACATATGTCACCCCTAAGATAGGCCCTAGGCAGCCCTACGGACAGGGTGTAGTGTATTTAGAAGGTAGGACATGTACTTTTGAGTTTTACATGTCCTGGTAGCTAAATTAGTTTTCACTACTGTAAGGCCCATCTCTCCCATACGTTAACATTGGGATTGCCTTAAAACGTCTTTTAAGGGTAATTTCGAATTACCAAAAGATAGAGATTTGGAGTTTGGTGTCTTGACTCTCAATTTAAAATCACAACTTATGGCAAAGTCGGATTTTAAATTGTAAGTCTGAGAATGCCACTTTTAGAAAGTTGGCATTTTCTTACTTTAACCATTCTATGCCTCTCTCTCAATACATGTCTGGGTTGGGTGACAGCTGGTCTTTGTGCATTCCTCTAGACAGTCACGCAAAGGGAGCTGGTGTGACATTTGCAC
The DNA here is from genome assembly GCA_963921515.1 of Calotriton arnoldi. Lineage (NCBI taxonomy): Eukaryota > Metazoa > Chordata > Amphibia > Caudata > Salamandridae > Calotriton > Calotriton arnoldi. The sequence continues at coordinate 1,235,655 of CAWUFW010004560.1, read as the reverse complement.
CCTTAAGGTCATCACCAGGCTGATGGGCCTTCCTGAGGTAGAATGGGAGGGAGGAGCTGACACTTGCATCTGAATAGGGCTGTACCGATAGCCACACAAACAGCTGCGTATCCCCATGTCGTGAGTCTGGAGCCAGGGCAGGAAAGGTAGGGACCTTGTGATCTTCAAAGGCCTCTTTAAAATCTCCCCTACTTCAAAGGCACATTAGGGTACAAGTACTGGACCCCTAACGCCACCAAATGTGAACTTTGCTGGAGCCAAGCGCACTCTCCCTTGAAGAAGAAGAGCAGCTGTGCTGTAGGATGGACTGTCGCTCTGCTACACTGGGCTGCTGCTGCTTGCCTGTGAGTGAGAAGGACTGGACCTGTTCTATACATCCTTGAACCCAAGTTCTCCAAGGGCTTGCCTTCTGTTTTCTGAAAGTGTCAGTGTCATAAAAGACTTCTTGCAATGCTGCTGGACTCTGCCATCTGTGAGTCCTACCTTTGCCTGAGGTGCCCCCTCCAGTCATGGGCCTCCAAAGTGGGTTCTGCAACTGTTTTCTACAAAAATCTACGCTGTGACGCCTGATGCAGTGCCGACTAGACAACGGCGCAGGCCCCAACTGTGAGGTTCGATGGCGATTCATCGCTGACCCAGAGTTGAGCCTCGCAGCGACCTCTTCAACCCAGCGCCTAAGACGTAAGGGGTTCGATGATGACGCAGGACCTGACTGTGAGGCTTGACTTTGATTTATCGCCCCCGACTGTGTGAATCGGAACTGACGCATCGAGACGCCGATGCTTGCTCCATCCAAGGTACTTTTTTCAGCGGGCCCTGCAGCCTGCCTGCCCTCCATCGCCGTCCACCTGGAACTTCGCATTTACCCTGGTCTAGCACGACGTCCGGTAACCTTTTAGCGCTATTGACTCCTAAGCATTGTTTTGGGATTTAATCTTTAAAAATTCCTATCTCTGGTTCCACTTATTGGATTTTTGCCATTTTGGTCTTGCTTTACTCCGATAAATAGTCAGTTTTTCTAAACTGATGTGGAGTCTTTTTGAGGTGTTTTCGCTGTGTTACTGTCATTAAATTGTTGCACAGAAAATTTACACATTGCCTCTAGTTAAGCCTGACTGCTCTGTGCCAAGCTATCAGAGGGTGAACACAAGTTAATTTAGGTTGTGTATCTGACTTTCCCTGACTAGGACTGTGGCCCCTACTTGGACAGGTGCATACTTTTGCTAACTAGAGACCTAATTTCTAACAGCAATGATCTCTTTATGACTAAAAAATTTAGAGTGAGATATAATCTCATTTCTGGTTATGAAGGTGAAACATGCCGGGTCCATTCGAGCGCAAAGAATTTCAAGATAGATTTCCATGGTTGTTAAAAATAGGCTATGAATTTGCAGATCAATAACCTACCTTTGGGATTTAGAACTTGCTCATCTAGATATAGGGCTGCTACACCAGCCCCGTTGTAAGGTGTTTTATTGTGATTAGCCAAGCAACTATCTGTCTTATGGTGCATTCACCCTTTCAAGGTTTAGAGCAGGTTTTCTAATTTTAGAGTTGGCATTTTACTTTGGAATTTGCCAGTTAAAAACCTTAAGTAAATGAGTGGCAAGTGCTGTTTGGATAAATAAGAGTGTAAGTTATGAGTCTGGCATCCTAGGAGTAACCTCTGAATAAATACAGAGCAGCACTTCTGAGAACCTTACAGATCTGTCTCATTAGCACTTAATTTTGAGAAATTATGCATGTGTCTGGAACATTCTGTCTGTTGGTTTCATTCTGGAAAATCGTTATCTACTCATTTAGCAAATCAAATGGCTTCCATAGTAGGAGTTCTGTTGCACACTTAAGTTGTGTTCTGCTTTATCCATCTAGCACTCCTCATTAGCAATAGTACATGCATACTTGTTATCTGTGACTGATGTTCAAATAGCTTAGTGCAAAAACAAAATGAAGCACCAATGTTACAATTTGAGTTTAAAAAAAATATATATATATTTGTTTTTTGTGTAGAGTCGTGCTCCAATTTCTGCGAAGCTGGTGGCTAACATGCTCTCTGTGGCTGGCGCAGATCACATAATCACCATGGACCTCCATGCTTCCCAAATACAGGCAAGTGGGATGAAGTGTATGAAGCAAAAATGTGATGTTTAGATATCAATACATTCTAAAATTTGTCAAGGTCTGCATTGATGTGGTTCAAGTGCATAATATTTTAAAACATTATTTTAGTGCTTTTTATAAGGTATTTTTAATGCGGTCTTCAAATTGGTGAGGAATATGACAGTCCTGAGCAGAGAGTGGGACTTCATGTTCCCAGCATGTGTTGTTGTAGATCACATCCTCTGCGCACTCCTGCCATCCTTTTGGTGTAGATATGTGCAAGTTGTTTTTCTTCGAAGAAGTCTTTGCTTTCTCTATCTCGTGACTCCTTCCTTAGCCCACAAAGCACCAGGACAGACTGTCTCCAAATTTTTTTTTTTAACTCCCGGCACACTGTTCAGTTAGAGCACTTGGACTATCCTCCACTTTTCTGTTCCTTTCGGTTCCAGTAGTTGAGTATCCAGAGCCATTGTTGACTTATCAGAGACATTGTCGCTTCTATTGCCAACTGCACTTAAACAGTTTTTGACTCTGGCCATATGAGAGAGATTATTGGGATGGAGGAATATGGAGAATTTGCCTTCCTGCCCCAAGTGTAATGCAAAGTTGTGGTCCAATGCACATCGGGTCTGAGACCTCTGCCTCCCCAACTGCAATGTGGAGTTCACCTGCCCTGTCTGCCCGGCATTCAGGAACAAGACATTTATTTAATATTGGACAGAGTCACTGGGCACACTACAGGATGCACCATTGACATGCTGACTGCTTTCTGCTCTGAGGAGACCGAAAGAGCTGACGTTCTGTGTTAGAGGTCCTCTGCCATTCCTGTGGCCCAAGATGCGCTCTCTGCCAAAAGCGCAGACATCAATCGGAGGACAAAAAATACCTAGAGCCACCATTCCTCTACCTGCACCTAGTCACCGACCCTATGGAGGATCAGCCTCAAACAGTGTCTGAGCCGGTGGCCAAGCACAACACCTGAGAGAGTCTGGCATTGAGCCCCAAGACTGGCCAAAAGAAGCACCCTCCATTCATTTCAGGCCTCAAAACAACTATACGCTGCGAGTCTGCCTTGAGCCAAAGATGCCTAGGACTAGGCTCAGCCACCTCCAGAGAAGAAATCTGCATCAAAGCCAATCTTGAAGCATACTCCATTGCAGCCTCTTAAAGATCTCAACTCTAAGGTCTTTATTTTTTTAAACAGATTTTATTGCCTTTTGTGTTCGATCTTAAGCATGTGCGTTCGTCATTACAACAAGCTTCTGTGCATATATGCATTTATAGTAGTTTACCGTCATTCCGTCTGCATATCCGTAACATTAATTTAGCATGTTTAATTGCACAGAGTTACAGACATTTCCCGATCACCCGAGCATCTCCCTAACCTCCCCCTCCCCCCCACGCCCCCAACTACCCCCCCCCGCCCTCCCTGAGCTGCTGTCAACTAGGGCATTGTTCTCCCTACCTCTGATTTTGGCTATGGGCAGTCACCTAAGAGCTCAACTCTAAGGTCAGAGATGAATGCGCCCCTCCACTCATCGAACTTCCAGAGGTGTCTGATGCCTAACAGTGAAAAATCTAAATCCATGCCGCTGGGAAGTTTCTTGCTCATTCCCCACCCCAGTCCCCCATAGGTAGGGCTGTGGTGGCTGATGAAGGCATCGGAACTTAGATTTTATCTTACACGGTTAAGAGTGAATTCAGATCATTACCTAGTGGCCTTCCCTATTGCTGGCACCTGGTTCACGTCACTACAGTGTTGCCCATGCGATGGGAGGTCACTCCATTCAGCTAAGCACTCTATGCTATTTTTCACCTTGTATACTTTTTAGAATATGATTCCTTCGCCCTAAACTTAGCAGAAGAACATTTTTAATAGTCATCAAGAGGGCTGCCACGATTTACAGTATCTTGAGTCTCCTTGGATATGTTTTTTAGTCCTGAAATTTATTACTCAAACGCTGAGTTTACGGAACAAATGTGCACTGTGATCTGTGCTTTTGGCTTTGATGCAGGTTCACATTGATTGCTTAGTATAGATTTGGTTAGCATTAAGGGATTCCAGTAGGCAATGTGAAATTTGGGTGTAAACAATTTTGTAGGACCATTTGTATAATTTATTATTTCAAAGAGGGCAAAATATTTTAGTTTAATCGTGATTTTATTGAAGTGTGAAATTTTTGTATTCCATTTCATTGTGCTTTCATGGTCAATACTGACTGAATAAAGATGTGAAACAACGGGGGGTGGCCAGGAACATGGCCGGCTAGCAGCTTCTGCCGGAGCTCAGGCAGCCCGCACTGAATCCTGACGCAGATCCTGCCCTTCGACTCGCCACCAGACGCCGATAACCAGTGCCATCCATTCCCCCCCCCCCCCTCCCCCTACATACCACCTCAACATGCAGTCAGTTAGGAAGCCCTGCAAATGTTGCGAAATGAAGTACAGGCTCTTTAGAAAAACAATGCTATTAAACAGGTGCTTACACACCAATGAAGCTAAGACGCATACTCCATACTTACTCATTTCCTAGGAGGATGATACCCTGCAGCTTATTCTTGACCTCGGGACACTACATGGCTACATCTCGTTGGAGCAGTGCAAAACGACAACTCCGCAGGCCATCATCCCTCTGCTTTCACAGGAGGTCACAAGGTGTCCCTCAGTCTCAAGGACTCCTACTTCCACATCCCCATATATCTCACACATCTCCACTACCTGCGCTTTGTGGTAAGTGGACAGTACAGTCAATTCAGTATTCTTCCCTTTGAGGGTCAAAACAGCCCCAAGGATATTTATGAAATCTCGAGCAGTGGTAGCAGCACATATGCACCTCCAGGCATTCATGTAGTGCGATATCTGAGGAATTGGCTGAAAAGACAAGAAACCGACCGCAATTCCCAGCACATATGCAAGTGGTAGTGTCAGTGCTGCACATGCTAGGGTTCACTGTGCATGTGAAAAAGTTGCATCCCAACCCACAGCAGTTCCAAATTTTTCTTGGTGCTGTTTATCAAAGCTTATGTGAAGCAAAATATGGTGATGGCATTCCAAAGGCAGCCACCTCTTTTTCAGACACCATGTCCTTTAACTATGAGGACCGTAATGAGACTGTTGGGGATGATGGCTTTATGGATAGGTTGTACTGCATGGAAGATTGCATATGCGAGTTTCTAGCGTGGCAGTGATCCCAAGCGGAGGGTCAGTGTTAAGATCTACTGTTTGGTGGGTCCCATAGTGCAGCACTTTTTCAATTGTTAGAACTACAAGAACTTATTGCTCAACAGGCCATTTCTAGACCCTCCACCACAGGTGACCATTACAATAGGTACCTCACTATAAGGGGGGTGAGTACATCTCGGCTACATAACTGTTGAGGGTACTTGGACGCCAGCTCAACGATAGTGTCACATTAGTTACCTACAACTGACGGTAATTAAGTTGGTGCTCAGAAGAGGCTTTCTGAGTTTGTTGGAGATACTTGCCTTTGTGCGAGAATTAAAGTGCTCTAGCCAGATATAACCTTGCATCTTGAAATAGGAAATGCATAAAAATGCATACTATAGCTGTACAAAATCCTATGTCGTGTTCTTCAGTGAATATTTCCTTTCAACTCAAATCACCTGAGCACAATTAACACAGCCCTTTAAAACTCTGCTTTGATGGTTAAAAAATGTTTTTGTATGAAAGTCTTTTCCATGTGATGTAGTAGTACTTCATTTAGTTATTCTAGTTTCTAAAAATGTGCTTATTTTTTTAACATAGGGCTTTTTCGATATTCCTGTGGATAATTTATATGCAGAGCCTGCAGTCTTGAAATGGATTCGTGAAAATATTCCTGAGTGGAAGACTTGTACTATTGTCTCGCCTGATGCCGGTGGAGCAAAGAGGTGAGAAATGTGTTGAGATTATATATACTAACAGGGGATCTGCTGTCATCTATTATCTAATACTCGGTGGCTTTTGTGTGTTGCTACTCTGAGATTAAGTAATTGAAAGGATTTTAAATGTTTTCATTTCTAAACGCTTCTCTGAGTGATTCTTTTTTGTTTGTTTCCTTTTTGTGATCTGTGATGGTTTTTAAACCACATTAAGCACCTTCACTCCTACCAGCAGTGCTAGTCTCTTCCTTGTTAGATTGTTTTCTTTCCGCCATCGGGTTCGGACATTGTTTGCGGCGCTCTGGTTTGAGACCGTTCTTTGAGATCCCTTAAGTGCACAACCCACTGTACCCTCGTCGGTATTGTTTCGGACGCATTTCCCATCCTCCCCGTGTCGAAAACCGTAAAACTTCCCTAGTTGGATTGCGAAAACTCCGGCCTTTGTGCCTAGCTCATTTCCATTAACTTCCACTCAAACAAAACGTCAAGTAATTTGCTGATGGAATGGACTCCGTTCCAATTCTGCCCTTGGTGCTGCTCTAAATATCCTCGCACTTCACAAGGACTGTAACCTGTGCTTGTCTCTGTAGCACAAGGAAGATGACTGTGACGCCGGTTGCTCATTTTGATAAAAAAATAACCTGCGAGACCATCCGGCTCGACGAAGAGAAATGCAGCGACAGAGTATCGAAGATACCCCCGATATCTTTGGAGAAGATATCGAACACGAAGAAATGGAAGCGTCCGCAGCGGAAGAGGAAGGGGCCTTCTCCATCCAGGACTCCGATTCCGAAATGGAGATCGAACTGGAGTCCTAGGATGTCCCAGCTGGTCAAGGTGCGGTGAGTACTAAAACCCCTTTGCCCGCAAAACCCGCTCCCACCAAACAAAAGGCTTCCGGGCCACCAGTGCCATCCGGCTATGGTAAGCACAGAGAGACTGCTTTGAACGCCCTGCCCTCCGGCTCGGCAATGAAAGTGCAAGTCAAGCCTTCCGGCTCAAGTCGAGATACCACACCTACGGCCCATAAAACTTTGGTTCCGAAGGACAAAAAGGAAAAATCCAGCTCGGCACCTAAAAGTTCGGCACTGAAACAGAAAGATGCTCCTGAGAAGCCTCTGGAGCCAATTCTGGAAACTATGCATGAAAAGCTGAATCCAAAAGAAAATGTATATTAATCCAGACACTGGACATATTTCTACAAAACCTGTGATACCATCATCCTCCAAAAGGAAGATACCTAGCTCACGGGATATCAAATACCTTTAAAAAAAGGACATGGCTACTAGCCCTCTTCACCCCATTCCTTATACCCGCCACCATTACCTTTAGTACCAAGTTTAGACCCTCTAGACATTACACCACAGGGCTCTCCTCATACAGATCCTGACGCAGGGGCTGGGGATGACACTTATGGCCAACCACCACCAGATTCATGGGTAATTATAATATAGATCCTCCCACAGATACAGACCCAGATCTATACTCTGCAAAACCTCCCCCTCCTGATGACAACACCTCATATCGGCAGTTAATTGCCATGGCATCCACATACCATGGAGTCACTTTACATAAAGAATCTTTAGAAGAAGTTTTTTTATTTGAAACATTGGGGCCTACACATAGAACACTGTCGTTAGCAATATTAAAAGGCATGATGCGCCATGCAGAAGACATTTTTAAAGACCCTGTACGTGCACGTATTATAACACCCAGGGTTGATTTAAAACCCGAACTGTCTGACCCAATTTTTATTAAGGGCCGGCTTCCATTAGACTCTTTGGTTGTGTCCAATGCTCGAAAAAGAGCAAATTCCCAAACCTCAGGTTCTCAAAGGCTACGGTTCTCTACGGCCAATCTTTGACCTCAGGCCTTTAAACCTATACATACTATCAGAAAACTTCCATATGGTCACATGTGCTTCTCGTCTTAAGCAAGACGACTTTGTCAGCACTGGACTTAAAGGACGCATAATTTCTCATTCCTATTCACCCAGCACATCACAAATATCTCAGATTTGTGATAGAAGGAAAACACTATCAATTCAAAGTACTACCATTCGGAGTCACTACTGCACCCAGAGTATTCACCAAATCTCTATCAGTAGTAGCAGCTCATCTAAGGTAACAACAAATTCATGTCTTCCCATATCTAGACTATTGGCTCATCAAAGCCAGCACACACCACAAGTGTTTACAACACACTGAGGTTACCATAAATCTTCATCAATTGGAATTCACAGTCGGTGCACAAAAATCCCATCTTCAACCTAACCACTGCAGCCCTATCTAGGAGCTATGCTAAACACTCCAACGGATTTAGCCTGTCCCACTGCAGCCAGTATTCACAATTTTCAAACACTGATACTACAATTCCAGAGCAACCAGTATCTAACAGTCGGAACTTTCATGCAACTCCTAGGGATGATGGCATCATGCGTTGCCATAGTGCCTCATGCAAGATTAAACATGCGTTTCCTACAGGATTGCTTAGTGCATCAATGGAATCAATCACAGGGTCAGCTAAAAGATCTAGTGTTGGTAGACCGATACACCCATCGCTCTCTGCAGTGGTGGAACACACAAAAAGGGTGGCCCTTTATAGACCCTGTTCCACAGATGTGCTCACAGCGGACGCATCCCTCACAGGGTAGGGTGCCCATCTACAACATCTAACAGTTCAGGGTCTCTGTGACACCAAACAACGAAATATCCGCCTCCACTACCTAGAGCTTCTAGCTGTTCACTTAGCACTAAAAGCATGTCTACCTCACCTGATGGGGAAAGTTGTCCTAGTCTGGACGGACAATATGACAGCTATGTACAAAAACATGGGGATGGGGGGGGGGGGAAGACTCGCACTACAGTTATCACTCCTCTCTCAGACCATTTGGCGTTGGGCAATACATCACAAAACCCAATTGCTAGCTGTTGCAAAGTCATCCTGTGCCCTGGGCACCCCCCAACTTTTTGCTGACTGATACTGGTGGTAACTGACTTTGACTGACCCTGGGCTCTGCGTAACCAGGGCCAGTGCTATGCTGAAAGACACATTAGAATACAGTTAAAACACCTACATACACTAGGGTACACAATGGTATGGTGGGGTACCCCTGTGATTGGCATGATCTACCCTATAAGCCCCTAGTATATAATAGGGCAGGGGGATTGAAACTACCTAGAAGTCCCTAGTACCCTAGGGCATGGCAGTTTAGAGGCCAGCAGCTCTTTTTGCACTTGCATGAGTGCACTGCTGAAGCCTGAGGTCAGTTTAAAAGCAGCCCTGGGTACCAGGACTGCTTTTAAAAAGTAAATTGTGCCCAAACTCGACTTTGGGGTTTGGGGCACTTAAAAATGGATAACCTACAATGTTATGGCATATTAGGGACCCCAGGGTCTCCCTAGGTGTCCCAGGGGTGGGGGGGGTCAGGTATCTATAAGGTAGACCCTTATAAAATGAGTTTTATATGCCCTGGGTTAAGTGAAATTTTACATTTCACTCCCCACATTGTGGTAAAGTGCTGCCCAAATTCGACTTTGATGCTAGGAGCACTGTGAAGTGAGGATCTGCAATATTTTTACAGATTCAGAACCCCTAAAGTCTCCCCTAGTTGTCCCATGGGGTGGGGGTCCTGTAGATGTAAGCAAAAATATGTTTTTGTAAGTCCTGGTGCGGGAAAAATGGCCCAAGTCATTTTTCCCATTGCAAATCCCCTGTTACATAGGTTAACATGGTAGAAAGTTTTTAACTAATAACTCTTGATAGGAGAGGGCTAGAAGTGCCATTCAAAGACTTCCCTGAATGGTATTAATAAATGCAACAATATGATATTGTTGAAATTCTCCTAAAGTGTACATACAAGCAGTATAAGACTTTCTTGTTTGTAAGTCCAGATTCAGCCTTCCAGTGGTCTGCCCTGATTGGTCAGAGTTAAGTGGATTAGCCAGGCTGCCTTGAAGAGGTGATAAAGAGCCCCTGGGGTCAACCAGCTCTGCTGGCAGGGCAGTGTGCTGTTCCAAAGGAATGCCAGGCCAGGGGGAAGAGTCGTAAACTATGTTCATCAAAGAGGAGAGCAGAGAACAGTGTCATTTACAACTCTGAACTTCCCACCATAGGCAGATGGTAGGATTAAGGAAGGTATGAGTAGATGCAGGGGGGAGAGTCCAAGTAAATAGCCATCCTAGGGGTGTGTTTAGCCAGCTCTTGCCTCCTTGCTGGAAAATCTGCCATTATGAATTTGGAAGATTTGATGCACTCTGGGACAAAATAATGCCACACTCTACAGGAAGTGGTCGTATGTTTGAGGAGTTATCCTGCTCCCATTGGTCAGGAGTGACCTCCTGTCTGACCCAGAGAACATGGAATAAGTATATGAGAGGGGCAGAGCCCTCCGGATCTGCTGCTTGAAACTTACTGAAGCAAGACATTGCCAAGCTGAGGTTTTGCTGTGCAAATATTTCTAAGGCCTGACCTCTGAAGACTGCACCATCTGAAACTACAGCCCTGTGGATTATCTTGCTGAAAAGGAACTAAAGAGTAGACTCCCTGAAAGCTACAGGTTAAAAGAGCTCATCTGGAACATCACCAACTAAATCTGCACCTTGGAGAACTACCAGTGGATTTGTAAGGGTGACGGCCAAGTGGATTGTGGGAACTGAACTCCTCAACTTTCAAGGACCATCTTGGAGCTTCCAGACCCTTGGAGTGAGTTTGAGACACTGGGACCCTTTGAGGAACTTCAGGAAGAAGTTTGGAGAACTTTGGAGGAACTTTGAAAAAAAGCTCCATAGAGGGACCGACTCAACCTGGTCAGCCAAGCCGCCTGCCTTCAACCGCGAGCCGGCCAAGCCACCCAGGTTCGTCCCGCTAAAAGCTCTGTCAGTCCAACTTCCAGAGTTTGACCGGGACTAGAAGAAATTTGAAGCTGGCGAACCCTCACCGGATCCGGCTACATGAAGAGCATCGAGAGACCCAGCGAGAAAAAGCTCCAGAAAAGTTTCTAAGTGTAAAGGTAGAAACTGAGACCGGGACCTGCCGCGAGCTGTAGCCGCCCAGGGCTTCATCGCGGTCGACCTGAAACTTTGACTTTGACCCGGTCTATCGCGAGCAGGTATTCAATATGGTGCTATAATCTTCGAAGTGCTATATTTTGCTAAATCTTTGAAAATTTATATCTCCGGTTCCCTATATTGGATTTTAGTCGTTTTGGTGTCATTTTATAGATAAAAATATTTCCTATTTCTATAAATTGGTGTTGGATTTTTATTATGTGTTGTGTCTTAATTATTTACTGAATTGGTGTTTTTAAATGCTTTACATACCTGTCTTTGAAGTTAAGCCTGTCTGCTCGCAGCCACGTTACCAAGGGTTGAGCATGGGAATAATTTTCTAAGACCTATGCTGAGTCCTACCAATGGTTAGTGGCCTTATTGCCAGTGGCAGACCTACATTTGCCCCTACCAATAATCCACTTTCCAACAATAGCAGAATACCTTCCAGGGACAGACCGACAAATTTGGCGACCTCCACAGCAGGATACAACACCCCCAAGTCCTCCTCCCATTCTTCTATAAATGGTGCTTTACACAAATAGATCTCTTTGCAACAGCAGAGAACTAAAACTGCCCAAACTTCGCCTCCAGATTCCCACACCCTCTATCTAAAGGCAATGCCCTATGGATGAATTGATCAGGGATATTTGCTTACGCTTTTCCAAATCTCCCTCTTCCATTTCTGGTTCGGAAGCTCAGGCAAACATCTCTCACCCTTATTCTAGTGGCTCCCACATGGGCTCGTCAACCATGGTGCACCACACTACTAGAACTCAGTAGTTCCACACCAGAAGCTTCATCTCAAACCTTCTCACCCAGAACCATGGAGAAATGACATCCAAACCCCAAGGAGCTCAACCTAGCGATTTGGCTCCTAAAGTCATAAAGTTTGTCTACCTAAATCTACCACCAGTTTCTATGACAATTCTTAAAGAAGCAAGGAAACCTACCACAGCAAAGTGGAAAAGGTTTTTTATATATTGTAATAAACAGATAATTGACCTACTAGTTGCTTCAATTCCACAAATCATTTGTGATCTATTGCATCTACAACATGCAGGCCTTGCCTACACATCCATACGCCTACACCTTGCAGCGGTGGCTGCATATCTTCAAAACAGATGACACTTATCCCTGTTCAGAGTACCAATAATTTAAGCCTTTATGGAAGGCCTTAAAAGAGTGATACCATCAATTTCCATCTGCATGGAACCTTTATATTGTTCTAACAAGACTTGCAGGTCACCTTTTGAACCATTGCACAATTGACCACTGCAATTCCTTTCCAGGAAGATTGCTTTCTTGATTGCTACCACTTCACTAAGTCATGCGAGTGAGCTTCATGCACTAACCTTGGAAGAACCATTCTTCCAACTCCATAGAGACAGAGTGGTTCTTTGCACTAACCCAAAGTTTCTTCCAAAAGTAGTCTCTGCTTTTCATACTAACCAATCAGTTGAGTTACCTGTTTTCTTGCCCCAACCTGATTCTGTAGCAGAAAGAGCTCTACATGCAATAGATGTCGAAAGAGCATTATTGTATTACATTGATAGAAGTAAAGATTTTCACAAAACAACTTTTTTGTTCCCTTTGCTCTCCTTCATAAAGGGAAACCTATTACTAAATCTGGTATTTCTAGATGGCTCGTTAAATGTATCCAAACATGCTATATTAAAGCCAACATAACTTTGTCCATACTTCCTAGAGCACATTCTACTCGTAAAATAGGAGCATCTATGGCCTTTTTAGGTAACATTCCCATAGCTGACATTTGTAAAGCGGGTACATGGTCTACACCACACACATTTACCAAACACTATTGTGTGGCTGTATTAGCACGTGAACAAGCTAATGTAGGACAGGCAGTCCTAAAAACACTATTTCTGGCAACTGCAATGCCCACTGGTTAGCCACTGCTTTGGGAGAGTACTTCTATACAATCCATGCAAAGCATGTGTATCAACAGCACGCATGCCTCAAACGGATTGTTACTTACCCTGTAAGCATCTGTTCTTGGCATGTAGAGCTGTAGATTCACATGCACCCTCTCTCCTCCCCGGACACCTATGGTTGTTGCAGTTATTCACATTCTACATGCATGGACATCTCAATACTGCACTTACTTACGCCATTCTCACCCTCTTGCTGGAAAACAATCGAACAATGGAGTCGAGGCCCATGCGCACTATAACCGAAAGGAGGAGTCGCCTTACCTCGTGACTGGAAAAGACTTCTTCGAAGAAAAACAACTTGCAAACATCCGGACCCAACACTAGATGGCACAAGTATGCAAAGCATGTGAATCTACAGCTCTACATGCCAAGAACAGATGCTTACAGGGTAACATATATCTATATCCCTACAGTAACCCTGTAAAGCAAGGTGTTACTGTAATTGACTGGCGTGACAGAGTAATATGGGCTGGCTATTGAGAGAACTCGAGGTAGCAAGCTCCATTATGGAATGACCGATTTGTGTCATGTTTTGGTGTCAAACACCGTGCTTTTTCATCCCAACACTATAATTGTGTCGAGAGTGAGCTAGCATGCACAAGAGTGGCATCCTGAGTGGATGTCCCCCCTAGGATACAGTGACCCAATGCCTTGACGGGCTTCCCCGAGCCAGGTGCCGCTAAAACAAGAGTCTGCCCTCCTGGTAGGATGTGCTAGCACTTCCCCAGGACGGACAGAAAGGCCTGGGCAGGAAGGAGGTCACATCTCCTCTCTCTCCCAGAATGGCTAGTGTTTAGTCATCAAGGCGGTGAGCCTTAAAAGCTTTCACCGCCCTGGATATATAATTCCTTATTCCCCCACTTAAGGACCAAGCCCTTCCCGCCCTCTCCGTCCCACAGGCGGGAACATTTGTTATTCAGGAGACATACACTTCCAAAAGGCTAGCCACGCCTTTAGGGTGTGCTAGGAGGTCTGTACATCCAAGGAAGGGTTCTGCCATGTTGGCAGAACCTGAAATAGAGGACTCTGGGTTGAAAGGTGAGGTACACCCACTGGATGTTGTCACCTCAGGAGCTGGTTAGTCGCAGGGACAAGTAGCCCATTGGTCACTGGCCCTTAATGCCACATAAACTAGGCTTTAAGGGGCTTCCCTGATACCAGAACCTCAGTTCTGACTTTGAATCTGAGAAGAGGCACAAAGAAGGCGCCACCATCGACATCAGGACTTGACTGCTGCTGTGCAAAGATAGGACACTTAAGTTCCTGAAGAGACCATATACTGGAACCATGTGCTCAACGTGTGTCTGTGGCGAAAGCTCGTTGCTCCCAGCAAGAGTGACTCCAGTGGACGTCAGAAACTGAAGCAGACTCCCTTGGATTGGCGGGACCAGTCCCCTGCAAGCTGCTGGAAAATCACTGTGCTGCATGACCAGAATTGCGACCCGCTGGGCCTGTCGAGAGTGAGCCCAAAGAGAAGTGGTGTCCTGCAAGCCCAGAGTGGTAGCTAAGCTTTCTCCAAGTTTCGAGCTGCTACTCCATTCCTGTCGACCTCCAGCCGCCGGAGTAACTGGGGACTACATGTGCCGCAGCCAAGGCTTGGCATTCGCTAGTCGGGTGATTGACCCCTTGAACGACTTCTTCAGCCCAAGAGCACCTTACAGCAACAGTGACCGACGTCATCAGCGACCCCGCTACTGTGTTCCTGCATCCTGAAGTTGGAGTAGTCAAGTGTGTGGTAAAGAATCTTTGGTGCGACCTGTCCTGGTGATTGACAGCTGCCAGCTACCTCTGCATCTGGGGCCACTGAGCAAGGTAGAAGAATTCCAGCTGTTGAACCCAGGTCCTAGGACCCCAAAGGCCTCTACTGTCCGTGGGTAGAGTGGAACTCCATCTCAAAGTGTGGTTTTGTCAAGTGCGGCAAGTTTGACTGCTCCCACGAATCGCGTTCAGTACCAAGGACAGCCAAGTCACCTCTGCACCCAGACTCCCTGAGCAAGGTAATGCAGTAATAACTGTTGGAACTTAGTGTCGGGACACGCATGACCCTATCCACAAGAGGGTTAGTTTGAACTCCACCTGCAAGTCACCGAGTGTCACCTATGTTTTCCTCCATTGACTTCAATGGGGGCCAGTTTGAAAGATTTACTGCATTTATTTATGAACACTTCAAAAATCCACAACTCCGTTTGTATGTAATGTGAGAAGTTGGCCTGGCATATGCTGTCCACTAGTTATAGTGGGGTCCTTGCACCAGTCCAAACGACCCTTATTGATGATAGGTTTAAAGACCATCTTTATTGAAAGTTATCCTAGTGGTAGCTATGGAGAGCAGCCTTCAGGCTAAGTCTTGAAGGAGTGTAAAGCAGCTTGGTTTACCAGATTATAACCTCTTGAATAACTAAATGAAAGGAGAACCACACAAGATGCAAAACACACAAAATGATGGACGGAATGCTGCACATTGGCAAACATTCACCCCCAGTCACAGATCTGAGTTTAATCCATCGTTATTTTGCTTCACCACGCCACCCCAGTTCAGACATAGCCATATGCAAATCAGTTTGACCCTGTGCCTCATGGGAACAGTCCAGACCGAACTGCCAAGCCATGTCTTCCCTGGACCGGAATCAAGCATCCTAGGACCGGTTTCAGGCTATCAGCCAGGATAGCTTGACTCCAGTGGCGTAGTGAGCACGGGACCCACGTCTGGGCATACCCTTCCCACTTAGGGCGAAATGCAAAACACACAAAATGATGGACGGAATGCTGCACATTGGCAAACATTCACCCCCAGTCACAAGATATATATAAAATATATGTATTTATTTCTAAACACTAACTACTAATCCCTTTATGAGATTAGAGTTCAAGATGCACAGTATCACAGTATTAAAACGACAGTAAATGGCACAATACACAGTGGGCTCCAGGGGGAGACTAAACCATATACTAAAAGTGGTATAAGAACCACGACTTGATTAGACACAGTGCCTAGAGCACGTAGAATCGCTGTGAGAACAAGGAACCACCCAAGGTAGTGACACGGGAGACCCACGGGGGACGTGTGCAGTGTGAGAACACAGCCGCGAGCGCCATAGGATTCCATGCGGAAAGTCGCGGTTGGAATTTTAAAGTTAAAGGACATTTAAGAGAGAACTTTGAGAAAACCCCTTTAGACTTAAGGGGTTCTAGGGCCAACACCGACGGGAGCACCGGAGTACTCGAGTTACCTCACCCAGGGAAGCCGGGTGCATAGGTGTCAAAAGGTGTCGGGAATCGTCGTCGTTTTCAATGGTGATCTGCTGCAAAGTGCTGCTGCCGTGAAGGAGAAAAGTGTCCGGGTGGATCCAAGCCTGGATCGAAGATGTGAAGAACCTGAAAGCAGAGGGGACAGTCTGGGTCACTAGCCAGTGAGCAGGAGCGGCGCAATCTAATGCCCACCGATGTCGGGTGCTTCAGGTGCAAAGAGGTGAAGCTTGACTCTGCAGCCACGGGGTCCTGGAGACGACGATGACGACCAGGAGCCGGATTCGAGCTGTCCCACGAAGGATGTCGAGTGCTGGGGTGTCGGTGATCGGATTGACCACAACAAGCCTTGGCAGCAGCAACCCACGCAGGAAGAGAAAAGATGCTTCTGTGCGGACCAGCAAGGTCCTGGGGACTACCCAAGCGATGTAGAGTCCGGGCACGTCTGGAGCAACCAGGGAAGCCCAATAAAAGTTAGAGTTGCCTTCTTGGGGACCCACAGGTCAACGGACCAGGAATCGCGAAGGGACCTCGAGAGGAATCACAAAATGGCGGCCCACGGAACACTCGAGTGTAGGCCGACAATCTTCGGTGCAATTACTGCTCGGGGTCAGGGCTACAAGTAACCCAAAGCTCCGCCTCAGGGGTCTCCGGAAAGCTGATGCTTCTGCAAATGGTCGCGGTGTCCAGGGGACTGGGTTGCACGGTCTTCCACGAGGGATACGGGCCTCAGACTTGCTGTGGGCACAGATCGACCTCCGAGACCTAGGAAAACCCACCTCCTGTGTGGCAATCTTCTTCGGAGTCCGTCGGAACTCGGAGATGCCAACCGGTCAGTTGCGTTAAAGGTGCCTGCCTTGCAGGGGAGTAACTCCTTTACTCCAAGGGAGATTCTTCAGTCGTCCAGCATCGTGCAGATCGTCGTAGTACTTGGTTTCTGGTATCGGAGTTTAGTCCAGGTGTAATCTACAATCCTGTAGTCAGGGTTTCCTACTTTTATACCCAAGGAAGGGGTTGGACAAACTCTGGGGACCCACCTATGGGAGGGTCAGGAAAGAGGGGTGGCTACACCCATTTCCTTTGTCCAGTTTTACGCCAGAGCAGGGGCTGTGTGCCCCTGCAACCGGTTTGAGCTGGACTATGCACAGGGACACCAAATGTGCCCCCAGTGCAGACTTCAAAGCACTCTTGGAGTGCACCCACCCAGCCCCAATACACTAAAGCCTGGTTGGGAGGTGGTCACACCTCCCTGTGACAGGAAACCTATTGTCCAGGCCTCCCCTGCCGCAGTTTCGTCCAGCAGCAGGAGGGCAGACTCGTGTCTGTGGCTGCAGCATCCATTTTGTGATGCCAGGGCTCTGTTAGCTGGTACCGGTTACACCGGTGCTGTCATGTCTCCCTCTAGAAGGGTGGGATCATACTCCCACACCAGTTACTGGTGTGGGGGTATGATTCCAAGGTGTTTGACACCAAACACGACAGTTTTCCATGCAGCCACTCCAAAGTTGGCATTTACCGTTTGGTTATAATGCACTTAAGAGTATATGGTCTGGCTGCATCACTAACAACCTCGGAATGAAGATTCTGAAAGCTGCAGAGGGGCTCTGCTCATGCATGGGCACCCTCTCACATGAAACCCAGCACCCTGCCTTCAGGATTGTTAAGGCCTGCCATAGGGGTGACTAGGCTGCTGTAGCAGACCTGTTGTGTCATTTTGGATGGCCTCTCAGGGGTGGCATAATACATGCTGCAGCCCCTGGGAGGCCTCTGGGGTACCTATGCCCTGGGTACATAGTATACCATATACTAGGGACTCCTAAGGGTACCCCAGAATCCAATCTTGAGTGTACCTAAAGTACATGCACTCAATTTAAGGGGAAAGCAGATAGGCTGGGGTCCTGAATAGCAGGATCCCAGCCAAACTAAGTCGAAAACCAGCAAAACACCAGGAAAAAAGTGGGGGCAACCATGCAGTCAGATTCCACCTTCCTACATGTAAGATGCAAAATTTGTTTTGGTGTCAATTTATATAAGCATACACTCAATTTTTGTAAATTGGTGTCGGTGTTTCTTTCGAGTTGTGTCACTTATGACCATGTTGATACTTTAAACTGCTTGACACATGTTCCTCTGGTTATGCCTGACTGCTCTGTTCCACACTACCAGGACAGAGCTAAAGCTGCTAAGGGTGAATCGGAGGTCAACTTTTGTGTATTGTGTTTAGTATTACATGATCAGGACCACCAGCCATATCACACAATACTTCACCTTGCAAAGGCTGGTGTTTTCATCACCACACTAAACTGCTTAGTCACCTATTACTAGCTTCTAGCAGCGCAATGAGGTGCTGAGGGCAGCACTGTGGGAAATTGATATTTAAAGAAAGCAGCCTGGGCACTTGCTGTGCGCTTCTGCGTCTGGCAATAATGAGCCAGGCCCAAGTTGGGGAGAAGTGACTAGTTGTCATGGTGATGGCCTAGGCTTGACTTGTTTCACCAGGGAGAGCATTGCAAAGATCTGGGCTTCAAAAGGTGCACAATTTTTATAAAAACTCAATCTTAAGATGTCAGTTGAAAGGAAGATTAGAATTACTTGACCAACAATTATGTAATTGGGTTATGCAATTAAAGTAATAGGCTAAAGATTTAATCAGCAGTTGATCAACAACTAGAGCATTTGACACCAATGTTAATACCATATAATTTTTAAATATCTACCAAACGTTTTCAAACCAGCAATCACAGGCTGCCACAAGGAGATGATGTGCTATTAGAAGGGCAGAGCCGGGGCCAGGGCGCTTAGTCAATAGTGCATGTTGTCACTGTAGCATGGTATCCTGCCTAAAATCGGCCCGAGATACGACGGATGCAGCAAGTAGGCAGATGGTGGGTACCACCCTAAGACAATATGCCTGGCTAAGAGTGTCAGGTTTTAAAAATGAGTACATGCAAACTTCATCCGCATTATTCAATGGAGTACAATTGTATGGGAGTGTAGTAGATTACACTACAACAAATAAAAAAGGGCAGTCCCACCGCCAAATCAATGGGTGCTCTGCAATTCAGCGGCTGGAACCACACCTACAAGGAGACTGGTGGAAAGAGGGACTTTTCATTGCGCAACCTCACACCAAAGCTTTCAGAGTGCAGGCCAGACGCAATCACCAACACAACAATGGCAGTACCAGACACCCCTACGTCAACCCTTTCGGGGATGAGTGAGGGGACGATCACTGCCACAAAAAAGGGGCGACTGCACCAACTAGCAAGTGACTTCATACAACCGCATCCCTTGTCACACACACACAAACTGTGGGGTAAGGATAAAATACTTTCTTTTAGGAGTGGAAGAAGGTAACTTCAGACTAATGGATACTCAACATCACGCTGTTTGGCTATTGCAAATAACTAATCGGACCCAAGAGAGTGGTACATACAGAAGAAGAAAAAAACAGACTACTACAAGAAACAGGAGAATTTGCTACAAAAGAAGGCAATAGGTAAAGTGCCCAAAACAAGATCACCCAGGGCAACGACTTGACATACTTCTAATACCAAATCAAGACTGGGCACTATGTCCGATACAAGACCTCTGTTTCTTGAACAACTTCATAAAGACCCAGAAATTTAAACTGATAACTCTGCAGGACTATATGGCAACAATAGATCTAAAGGATGCATGTTTACACACGCCAATAAATCAGACACATAGGAAATACTTATGTTTTGTGGTAGACGAAACGCATTATCAATTCAAAGTACTGGCTTTTGAAATAATAAAATCACCAATAGTGTTTATAAAGTGCCTAGCAGCAATGGCGCCTCACCTAAGAAGACATTGTGTACATAAATCTTTACCTAGACGACTGGCTCGTAAAAGCAAACTCTCTAAACAAGTGCAAAGATCACATAAACACAGTGATATCAACACTCCACAATGTGGGGTTTTCAATAAACCAAGAAAAATCATCGCCCAACCCAGAACAAGAAATGCTGTTCCTGGGAGCGAGGATCAACTCGGCAGCGGCGAAAGCTTATCCTTGCGAGAAGAGGAAATTATTGCTACTACACAAAACTCACTAATGCCAGAAGGGTCAATCTGACAGTGAGGACTGTGGAGAAAATGCTGGGGAAAGCGACCTCCTGCATACATCTCATAACATAAGCAAGGTAACATATGAGACCAATTCAAGAATGGGTACCAAATCAATGGTCACAAGCCACAGGGAGTTGGGAAGATCTAGTGGTTGTCACACAGAGTATAAGAGGAAATGATGTGTTGTAACAGGACAAAAATAGCAACTGGGAGACCATTCGTATCTCCAGCTCTGACGTTAACCTTTACCACAGCATATGGGTTGGGGAGCTCATATGGGACAACTCAAAATCAAAGGAATTTGGAAAGAGCAGGAAGCAGTCCAACATATCAATGTACTGGAACTAAAAACAATGTTCCTATCCTTAAAAGCCTTTCAGAAATGGCTGTCAGTAAAATCATTACTAATTCAAATGAACAATAAAACGATGCATCTTCCAGGGAAAGACAACCTAGAAGCATTCAAGCGGAGCAGACAAGCATCCTCCTTACACGAGTGGGAACTCAAATCAAACTGGGTTCAAACAGATATTCAGGCAATGGGGAACACCAGAAATACACCTGTACGCTACAACTCTAATAGCCAATATTTTGCATCCGGACACCCACACCCCCACTCCCTAGGGAATGCTCTGTCGATAGACTGATCAGGGACATGTTTACCCTCATCCCTGCCCCCCCCTCCATCCCCCCCCCTCCCCCCCTCCATCCCACTGTTACCCTTGGTGATCAACAAATGCAGACCGTCTCAAAAGACTAATATTTATCGCCCCACAGTGGGCGAGACAAACTTGGTTTTCAGATTTAATAGAGAGCCCAAAACAATTTGCAGGAGCTATCAGGACTACATAATGTACTCTCCATAAGGGGAGGGACAGTTCTCCATCCAGAGCCAGAAACCCTGAGTTTAGCAGCTTGGTTCCGGAGGACATAGTTTGGGCATCTAGGTCTGCCAGAGAAAGCAATGGCGATCCTCCGAGAAGCAAAAAGACCAGCAACAAGAAGATGTTGCACAGCCAAATGGGAGAGGTACTCGAGGTGGTGCCACAAATTCGGCTTCTTGCAAGACAATACAAACCACACTACAATCGTACGATACCTTGCACACATACTAGACGGCAAACTAACTTGTGCGTCCTTGAAGGTACATTTAGCAGCGATAGTGGCCTACATAAGAGGTCACATAGGAAGGAGTTTCTTCAAAACTCCTGTATTCAAAAGATTCTTAGAGGGAGCAAAACTAATAGCTCCACCAAGAAGGATGCCAGCACCAACATGGAGCTTGAGCTTAGTGCTAACCCAACTAATGAGGAAACCGTTTTAACCACTTCACAAGGCCTCTTTAAAACTGGTCACACTGAAGAAGCTTTCCTTATTGCTATGACATCTCTTTGATATATGCAAATACACTAAGACAGGATAGTCATGAGGCTAACCCACACTTCCTAGCAAAAGTTATATCACATTTCCATATAAACCTATCCATTCAAATACCAATTTTCTTCCAGGGACCATGAACTCAAGCGGAAAGAGCGCCACACACGCTAATCACCAGAAGAGCGATAATGTACTATATGGAGAAGACGAGACCAAATTAGAGAGGGAAAACAACTTTGTGTCTTTTGCAGACAATAGCAAGGGTAAACCAGTTACAAAAACTACCATCTGAAAATGGATCTCACAAACAATCCAAATGTGCCATGCAACAGCAGGAATGCAACTGCAGACCAAAAGCACACTCAAGAAAGGAGCAACAATAGCCTTTCTGGCAAATGCACCATTGTAGGATATTTGCATGGCAGCTACTTGGTCATCAGTTCACACGTTCACAAAGTGCTATTGCACAGACATATAAATGAGGAGGCTCAAGTGGGACAGAGTATTAAAGCCTTTATTTACAAGTTCAAACTCCTCCAACCCAATCACCACAAGGATAAAAAACCTCTACAAAATTAATGCACAGCATGTGAATCCAGAAAGGTTCACGCTGTCAAACAAAATGGGTTCTTACCTGTAGAAGTTTTGCAGCTTGAAACATTTTCTGTATTCGCATATGACCCATCCACCTCCCCAGACGATGGTGGGTGGGGCGGGTTGAAGATGGCGACCACTCATGGGAGCTTCCTGGGAGGATGTATGACATCAGGAGAAGCTGTATTAGACACCAAATGGTGGAACAGTTGACACCCAACAAAAATATATAACTACATAGAGAAGGACTGCTAATACAAATGAGAATTCTGGACCCAACCACTAGATGGCGGAATAATGCACTATGTGAATCCAGAAAATTCTTCAAGCTGCAAAACTACTCCTACAGGTAAGAAACCATTTCGTTATTACATGCTTAAAATTAACTAATTGGTGTCTCCAGTGTTCTTGTCATTTCATTACGAGCCCAGGCAATCTGGGGTGATCAACGACTCCAGATGCAGCTTCCCGGTGACTCATAGAATGTGTTCGCAAACTAATGATTTACAAATGAGCATCACCAAATACTACAATGAACTAAATACACTACTTTCTTAACAGTAGAACTTAATGATTTTCAAATTTGTTTTCTTCAGGGTGACCTCCATCGCTGATCGCCTGAATGTGGACTTTGCTCTTATCCATAAAGAGCGAAAAAAGGCTAACGAAGTAGACCGTATGGTATTAGTGGGCGATGTGAAGGACAGGGTGGCCATTCTGGTTGATGACATGGCAGACACTTGTGGCACAATCTGCCATGCAGCAGAAAAGTGAGTTATTGCTAGAGCTCGGAGTCCACTGGGCATAGCTGGGTAACTGTCAGTTTTAATAGTTTTGTATTTTGCAACCTCAATGTCTTTCAGCTATTTTGTTATGTGGTGTTTAGATCCTTTCATTTATTGCAGAAGAACAGCTGTAAAGATTTTGTATGCCTGCTGCGTTATTGAATTGAGTTATTTTATTGGTTGGTACCTTTCTAGAGCAGACTATTTGTTTCAGTTTAGCATAGGATCTTTTGTTGATTTAGATTCTTAATAGAGTAGCTCTTTCGTCATGGTGTAAATCTCTATGCTCTTTCAAGAAAACCTTGTATAATCTAGCAATAAAGCTTAGTTTAGATGTAACAGTCCACATATACTGCTACTCCAGAGCATCATTTTAAGTCTTTTACTGTTGCCAGTGGCGCACAAGATGAATTCAGTCTTAGGTTTTGTGACTTGTTCTACTTTCACGTACTATTCCTAAATCTATGCACTTTCCCCCCCTAAGCCATAACGGCATGTATAAGATTTACATAGTTGACTAGCTCCTTATTTGCAAGCCTAGTCTGTAACCCAATCCTGTTTGCTCATTGGATCCTGGTTCAAGAGTAATTGTCCTTTTCTGCTGGTTCCTTGTTTTTTCTATGCCCTTCTGCTTCAGCTCGTAGAATACACAGGGCTACTCAGATTGCTTCCACCTATAGGACTGATGGCATCTGTTGGGATCGTTGTTTGGAAACTCTCTTTGTAGTCAAAGCATATTTTTTTTCCCCCTGTGAATTGTAATCTGTTTTCATAGTCCTTGTTTTGCAGCTTGAATCTTTTTTTGGATTCACATTGTGCGTTGTTCCACTATCTTGTGGTTAGGTTGGGAATTCTCTATATAAAACTTTTGTCCTTCTACTCTTTTTAGTTGTTGGTGGATGTCGACGGACCTTCTTTTCGGTGTCCCCTTATGTCAGATTATTTTTTTTCGCCATTGGGTCTGGACGCATGCTGAAGGCGCTCCAACAATTGAAAGAATTTTTTTTTTTCCTGAAAATCGTGAGCTCACCTCAAGTTGACTGGAGTTAAGGAAACACCTAAAGAAGGTACCGGAGAAGTTTGTGAGAAGAGTGAAGTTTCTCATCAACTGATCCGGACAATGCAAATGCAGGGGGCTCCCTGTATGTGGTGATGGATAAGACACCGTTCTAATTTTGCGCAAACTGCCATCACAAATTTGCTCAGAAGGCCCAACATCCGGTCTGCAACATCTGCCTGCTGGCAGATCACCGAAGTGAGGACTGCAACACCTGTTCAGTGTTCACTTGAAAGACCTTGTGGGTAAGTGAGCGGCAGAAAAGAGCCCACTATATAATATGCAGGGCCAACATCCATCCCCCCCCCTTCACTACGAGACTTGGTCTCTCATGCGAGAGAGGAGAATGACGCCGAAGAACCAGGAGATGAATCGGAGGTCGACATCCAGATCGTTGACATCAACACACAAGGGGGCATGAACACATCTCGAACCTAGGTCAGAGAACCGTTGTCCTCGAAGATCTTACCTGAGTTGTGAAAATCCAACTCAAAATCCTCGAAGGGAGCCTTGGCGTCGAAGCACTCGACTGCAAGCACGACCAGAGAGCCAAATACCCATGGATCATTCGAAAGGGACACTGCAGCATTAAAGAACCCTGAAAAATCCAAGACGTGAAAGGACGGTCAAGGAAAAGAAACTTCAACGTCCAAGTAGGAGAGGTCAAAAACAGACATTGTTCGTCAACCGATTTGTCTTCGAATGACTCTTCGACATGGAAGAGGAAGATGACCAACAGTCTCGACACAGAACAGGTGACCGATATAGAGAAAAGGAAAAAATGGCCCGATCCCAAAATGACGATTCTACTACAAAAGAAAAAGACTTAGACGAAACTCAATCTATATTGGATCCCAACAAAGTCTTCGTCGCCAAAGGATCTAGGGGACAAGAGTCTCTAGGAAATCGAGCCAGCATTAACTCCTGAACCTCAAGAAGAATTTGAGGAAGAAATCCTTGAGGAGTAGGAGCAGCTTTATCTAGGTTCTGAAGATTCAGAATGCCAGGAAACAATGGCAGGACCTAGAAACAGATTCACCAGAGGTGTGGGTAGATAATTTCCCCTCAAGACCATCTCCACCTGACGATATTGGCATTCATAAAGAAGGCAGCAGATAGATATGGGGTCCAGTTAGAGTAAGAGAAGCCTCAGTCTTGTTTTCTATTGGAGACTCTCCTGCACACAATCAGGACATCAATTCATGCCTATGCTTCCAAGTGTCTTGGACCAAGGAAAGGAGACTTTTAAAGAACCTACTACGTGTAGAGCAGTTACACGAAGGGCAGAGAAGAAATATAAGTAATCTTCCAAAGATCCTACATACATAAAAGGTACGGTTCCAGCAGATTCCAAAATTGCATCAACTGCAAGGAAAAGAGCTAACTTCCCAAGCACATCAGGACCTCCTCCTGACGAGGAGAGTAAAAGGGTGGACCTCATGGGTCGGTAAGTGGAGAGAAGTGCTGCAAATCAGTGGCATATTCCTACCTCCAATGCACTACTCAATCGCCATGCATACCAACATTGGGAGCAGATAGGAGAATTTAAGAAACCCCTTCAGGAGCAGTATCAAGGGGGCAGCTCACCTGGTAGAGGATCGCAAAAACATTGCCAATATATGTTTAAAATCCGCGCTGGATGCACCGGATAGATCGACCAGGCAGATGATAGGCATTACAGAGCGACGAAATGCCTGGTTGAGGATTTCGGGGTTCAAACCTGAAGTACAAAACAAACATTCTGAATTCACCACTCAATGGCGAACAACTTTCGGGAGCGTTGTTGATGAAACTCTGACTCAGTTGAAAAAGGATGAGACAGCCAAGTCAATGGGGGCTCTGCAGTTCAGAGGCAACATGCAGAGGGGATCAGTACCCTCCTGAAGACTCACAGGAAGGAGCACCTTCCATCCTGGAACATCCCACCAGACCTACTAACAAATATATCTGGGAGGTAGTCAGTCAAGTCAACAACCAGGTTGGCAGTGCCAACAGGGATGACGGTCCTTTCGCGGGCGCCCACGAGAAAAAGGACAGCCACAGAGGGGAGGGGGACCCCTGCCAATTGGTGACTTGCCAACATTCAGCAAGGACACACTGCAAACATCCAAGAGTGTGAAAACGGAATATCAAGATCTTCTACATACAACAGCAGTAGGAGGCCGAATAAAACGCTTCCTTCATTAGTGGGGGAAGATCATTTCAGACAAATGGACTTTAAACATAATGCAATACGGATGTTGCATAGAATTAGGCAAGGCACCTCTATGCACGGGGCCAAAGAAAGGTGCATTCAAAGGAGGTAACATGTCATCTACTCAAGGAAGTCGAAGAAATGTTAGCAAAAGATGCAGTAGAACTAGTACCAAAGATGGCAATCAACAAAGGAAACTACTCCACATATTTTCGTATTCCAAAGGTAGATTGAACACTGCAACCAATTCTGGACCTGAAGTTTCTGAACAAATTTATAAAAAGCACAGAAATTCAAGAGGACAACCCTACAAGAGGTAATACCACAATTGCAAGTAGGGGATTACATGGAAACAATCGACTTGAAAGATGCTTATTTACACATTCCAATGAATGCAGGCCACAAAAGATTCCTCAGATATGTGGTAGACAAAAGACACTACCAGTTCAAGGTGCCAGCATTCGGGATATTCACAAGGTGACTAGCAGCAGTGGCAGCACGCCTACTTAAACGAGGCATGCACGTTTATCCCAACCTAGATGACTGGCTGCTAAGAAATGCAAAAGAGACATTCTGCAAGTAATGAGAACTCTATACAGGCTGGGGTTCTCAATAAACATGGAGAAGTTCTCTCCCAAACCAGAACAAGAGAAGATGTTCCTAAGGGCAAGGATCAATTCAATCCAAGGGAAGGTGTTTCCCAGCGAGAAAAGAACAGAGACACTGTTGAAAGAAACACAGATGGAAGGGGCAAGCTCTGACAATGAGGAAAGTGGGGCAGTTATTGGGAATGATGGCTTCCTGCATCCCTTTGATACCAAACATCAGACTCCACATGAGGACAGTTCCGGAATGGATGCAAAACCAATGGTCACAGTCGACAGGGAGCTGGGAAGATCTAGTGGTAGTCACGCAAAGAATAGAAGAGAAGATAGCGTGGTGGAACAGGTCACATATAGCACAAGAAGAACATTTGCACAACCAACTCCTACAATGACCATTATGACAGACTCCTCACAGATGGGATGGTGAGCACACGTGAACAATCTCAAGGTACAGAAAGAACTGGATGCAGTACAACATATCAACATCCTGGATCTAAAAGCAGTCTTCCTAGCCTTAAAAGCCTTTTAGAAAGAGCTTTGGGGAAATACAATATTGATACAAATGGACAATTCAACCACCATGTTTTATATCTACAAACTGGGAGGGACACAGTCTCTACCACTGTCCAGATTAGCACAAGAACTATGAAAATAGGCAATTCAACAGAAGATGGAAATGTTAGCAGTTCATCTACCGGGAAAAGACAATGTTGAGGCGGACAGACTAAGCAGGCAAGCTTCATGTTCCCACGAATGGGAGCTAAACTAAACCGTATTGAAGAGGATCTTTCAAAAATGGAGAACACCAGAAATCTGTTTGCAACACCACAGAACTCCAAATGCCAAAGTTTTGCCTCCAGACAACATTTTTTGTGTTTGAATCTGGCAGCATGACTCCTGAAGACTTGGAATTTGGACACCTAAAGCTACCAGAGAATACAGTGGCTGTCCTAAGAGAGGCAAGGAAGCTAACAATTAGAAAGTGTTACATAGTAAAATGGAAAAGATACTCATTTGGTGTCTTAAGGAAGGATTATTAAGAAAGAACACTAGAGACAAAACAGTGCTAAAATATTTAACACATCATCTAGACTGTAAACTGACACATGCATCCTTAAAGGCTCACTTAGCAGCAATAGTGGTGTACACAAGGGGCCACACTGGGAGAAGTTTCTTAACAGCGCCAGTCATTCTGCTGTTTCTGGAAAGAACAAAAAAATTGCACTTCCAAAGAAGGTACCTGCACCCACGTGGAATTTAAATGTAGTGCTCACACAACTGATGAAGGCACCATTCGAACCTTTATACAAAACTACATTGCAGATGCTCATGCTAAAGCCTACCTTTTTACTGACTATTACCTCACTACGCAGAGTTAGTGAATTACAAGCACTTATGTGTACTTGGAAAGATGGTTCTTGTACCAAGTACAGGATTGTCATGAGAACCGACCCACAGTTCATGCCAAAGGTTATCTCACAATTCCACTTGTATGCAGATACTACGTTTCTTTCAGAAACCAAAGATGCACCTAGAAAAGACATTACATACTTTAGATGCAAGACGTGTGGTAATGTATTGCATTGAAAATACAAGGGCAGACAGGATTGTTTTGTGTCATTTGCAAAGAGTTTTCTAGGGAGACCAGTTACCAAGAACACAATCTCAAAATGGATAGCACAAACTATTCAGTTGTGCCACCAGAATGCAGGAAAAACATTTCAATGGATTCCTGGAGCACATTCAACAAGAAAGGAGCTACAATTCCTTTCCTATCAAATACTCCATTACAATACATTTGTATGGCAAGAACATGGTCATCAGGGCACACGTTCACAAGACATTATTTTGTTGATATTTAAATGAACAAGGAAGAATAAGTGGGACAAATGTTCTTACAACATCTGTTTACAAATCAATGCTCCTCTTCACCCCAACCACCACTCTAGTAACAAACTGCTACAAAGTCCTTGCACAGCACGTTAATCCAGAAAAGATTCTCGCTGCAAAGTGTATAGTTTCTTGCCTGTCGGTGTAGTTTTGCAGCTTGAAGAATTTTCTGGATTTACAAGCAAACCCACCTCCACCAAGAAGATGAAAGGAGGGAACAGGGGAAAAAAATAAGAACCTGAAGACGGCGACCAAAGCTGGGAGTTTCCGGAGGAAGCACGATGACTTCACAAGGGGGAAACCGAATGGAGGTCCGTCGACACCCACCCACAACAAAACAAAAAGTAGAAGTACAAATGTTTTTTTAGAGAGAGTTCCGGACCCAACCCCTAGATAGCGGAATAATGCACAGCATGTGAATTTACAGAAAATTCCACAAGCTGCAAAACTACACCGACAGGTAAAAAACTATTAGTTCCTGCGCTTGCTGTACTAATTCCTACTTTATTTGGTATTCCTGTGAGCTTGGTCCCATAACTTGAATCATTCCATTACCTTCTCCATCGATAATGACGAAGACCATTTGGGCCATACAATTTTAGAATCTAGATCTTGCTCTGTCCTTTTCTCGTTATAAAAATAATTCTGAATTACTTGATATTCTTGTCCAGGACTTTGATGCTCACTGCTTGGTTTGGAGAACTTGGCTTCTGCCTCTTGCTAACCCTGCTTTGTTTGGATTATGGTTAGGCGTTTGTTTTTCTTTGAGAATTCTGGTGGCGTTTTTTCAGTGATTTCCAAAATGTTCAAAAATCTGTGGTCATCTGTTTATCTTTTCCTGCATATATAATCAAAGCGATGGTGTTTTTCCAGTGCTTAGAAAAAAATTTGCTTTCATTTCTTTTCGTCATACATTCCTATTGTCAGTCATTTCTCAATTCTTTCCTGCTGCGCTCTCCCTTGTTTGTACCCTTTAATAAAATTTTCTCTTTGAGGTAAACATTCAATATTTTCCTCAATTCCCTGCCCATCTATTTTCCAAGTACTCAAATTCCTGTTTTCAGCAGTCCAGTCCCACCAGGTTCAAGGATGTGCATAATTGGAGATGTGTATGTACCACATTAAGATTTGATTGTATTGGATAAAAGATTAATGGTGGGCATTTAGCACACATTACTGCTGCTCTATTATTCAGCCAAATGGCAAAGATTTTGTGAATCAAGATTTTTTTACTTTGAACATGATCTATAGAATAAGAGCTTCGTGCTCAGTTATTGCAAGCCAGTGTTACTCTGTCCTGTTCTTTGCCTTGAGATACCAATAAAGGGGCTGGACTAATAAATACATTTTTAGATGGAGCCTAGACAGTGCTGTCAGGATGATCTGTTGTATGTACTTTGTGGGCTTTGACTCCTCCCATCGCTTGTGATCTATTTAGTCGGTTGTCTCGTAAAAAAAAAAAATCCCTTCTTGCTAATGGGAAATTTGGCTTCCCGTTACTTCCTTTTTTCAAGTTGTTCACTCCCCTGGAGTATTGCCCCAGGACATGTAGGCTTCCTCTTGTCCCACTGTGACATCTGTTATGGGACTACTTATCCCTTTCTCTAAGAGCATTTGACCAGAGAGCTGGATGTTTTCAGTGCTCTGAAGTCTGTTTCTGTGAACAGGGCTGTAAATCATGTTCTCATCTCCTTACATTTGCTGTGTATTCAAAGAGCGAGGTCAAATGTTAGAGGCTGTGCGAAAATGGGCAGCATAGTGACTGTGAAGAAGTTTGAGATGAGACCGCTTCTTTGTGTTACCTTCCCTCCCCCTCTTCCATGTTAATTTCTTTCCTACGTACTGTTGCTGGCTTTTCAACGTGCACTGCCGTCAGAGTAAACTTCGCTGCAGGCACAAACACAGCCTCATCTGTGGGAGCGCTTGTGACACTATTTGTTTTATTTGTGACTCAGTACCAGTATGCTGGTTTGTTTATACGTGAGACACTGGTATTTCATGAGTATTCATTTGCAATATATTCCATTGTTTTGATGAGACGGTATAACAATATGGGTTACCCTCGCTCCTTGCCAGTACAAAAAAAAACTATGCTACTCTAGTTTTATCATTTTATTTTTCGTCACCAGAGTCTTGGGGGCAGGGCCATATGAAGAATGGTGGAGGAGTTGTTGGCACTGCTGTCAGTGCACATGCCTGTTTTGCTGGCAGTCTTATGATGGCCAAACCAACATGCGCACTGACATCTCTCCAACCCAGCGGCATTGGTGGGTGGAGAACAGCAGGCACAGGATGGAGCTCAAAACCACCCCGCTCCTCCCAATCCAGACAATGCTCTCATGAGTATTACCAGCATGAGAGTAAATTCATGGCCGTAGGGGAGTCTGGGAGCCTCAGCCTGTGCACAGCATAAGAGCGGCATGTAAGTTTTATTTTTTATTTTTATTTTTTAGTATTATTATTGGCCCACCGCGCAGCCCCACTATTTTTGCCTGACACCAGCCACTACAGAGCCACATGGCAGCGGTGAGTGGCATTCCAGCTCCAGCCCAGGACCCGGGGGAGGGGCGAGCACTGCACAAACTCCAGTGACACAGTGGGTGAACTCTGACCTTGGGGCTGGGGGCAGAAAGGAATGGGGCTGAGGCTAGGAATGGTGAGGGGATAAAAGCAGTGCTCACTATTGAGTTACAGCTGTTTCTCACATTAGGATGAAAGCCTTCTTAATGTCCGCCACAGGAAAGTTTTGTGTCTTACTTAACTTTGGGGGATGGGATTTCTTTATTAAGATCGAGATAGAAACCCATCTCTTTCAAACCACCTGTGTCAGAGGTGCTAGGGCCCATGTTGGAAGTCTCCGGTAAAGAAAGTCACATGTGAAGCAGTGTCGCAGCTTGACACCCGAGTGACTGCATAGACCATAATAACTGTCATACTAGGGAAACTACTCTAAATTCAAGTAAGGGTGAGGCTTTGTGTGACGTAACTGACTCCGCTTCGACCCTTCAGTTTCCAGCTTGCTAGGAAGTGTCTCCATTGTTCCACGGTCAGTTGACCTCCGAGTCAACCTCCCACAGCAAGTTCTTTTACTACAGGAACGTTTTGGGTTTATGGTGTAAGTATGACATGCACTTTGCGTCTAAAGAATGCAGGAGGTGGTCGCATACAAGCCTCAAACGGGGCGTCACTGCTGCAAAAAAGGGTGGTCATTTCCTTTAGTCTAGAGGGGAAACAAACCGTGAACCAGGACCCAGCCTTTGTGTGCCAAGCTGCCACCTTCCCAAGAGAAAAAATAAAGGCCATTTGTTAATGTTGCCAGGTTCTGCGAAGCCCTGGTGTTTTACTTAAATAGGACTTGATCTAAAATAGTCTTTTTCCATTTTTGGGTTGAGCCTGGGCAGCGCATGCCCTGCTCTGCGAGGCATGCTGTTTTAGAGTATGCACTTGAAG
Organism: Calotriton arnoldi; assembly: GCA_963921515.1. Lineage (NCBI taxonomy): Eukaryota > Metazoa > Chordata > Amphibia > Caudata > Salamandridae > Calotriton > Calotriton arnoldi. Next base: position 1,203,378 of record CAWUFW010004560.1, on the reverse strand, counting down.
CTCCGCCCATATTTTTCATTGGCTTGTGTCTTTGTCCTTTGTAAATGCTGGCTTCTGATTTGGTAGTCGGCTTGCTAGTCCCTCCTTAGAACAGCCTTGTCTTCCCGGAGAGCTGGAAGCACGCAGAGATCAACGCCTTACTCAAGAAACCCAAGGTGGATCCGAGAGACCTCAAGAACTTCCTGCCCATCTCCCTGCTCCCGTTTCCGGCGAAGGTCATCGAGAAGATCGTCAACAGACAACTGACCCGCTACCTCAAGGAGAACAACATCCTGGACCCATCCCAGTCCGGGTTCCGCAGCAACCACAGTACCGAAACTGCCCTCATCGCCGCCACCGATGACATCAGGACCCTGCTGGACAACGGTGAAACCGCGGCCCTCATCCTCCTGGACCTCTCAGCCGCCTTCGACAATGTCTGCCACCGCACCCTACGCACACGCCTCCACAACGCAGGGATCCGAGACAAGGCTCTGGAATGGACCACCTCCTTCCTCTCCGGCAGAACCCAGAGCGTCCACCTCCCCCATTCCGTTCCGAAGCCTCCGAGATCATCTGCGGCGTACCCCAAGGATCATCCCTCAGCCCGACACTGTTCAACATCTACATGGCACCGCTCGCCCACCTCAACATCATCTCCTACGCCGACGACACCCAGCTGATTCTCTCCCTCACCAAAGACCCCTCACCGCCAAAGCCAACCTCCACGAAGGAATGAAGGCCGTCGCCGAGTGGATGAAGAAGAGCCGACTAAAGCTGAACTCGGACAAGACGGAGGTCCTCATCCTCGGCTCCACCCCGTCAGCCTGGGATGACTCCTGGTGGCCAACCACACTTGGGAGCAGCACCGACACCCACCGACCACGCACGCAACCTGGGGGTCATCCTCGACTCGACACTCTCCATGACCAAGCAGGTCAACGCCGTCTCATCCTCCTGCTTCAACACCCTACGCATGCTCCGCAAGATCTACAGGTGGATCCCCACCGAAACGAGAAGAACGGTCACCCAGGCCCTCGTCAGCAGCAGGCTGGACTACGGAAACGCCCTCTACGCGGGAGCCTCGGCCAAACTCCTGAAACGACTGCAACACATACAGAACGCCTCTGCATGCCTCATCCTCGACATCCCTCACCACAGCCACATCTCACCCCACCTGAGAGACCTGCACTGGCTCCCCGTCAACAAGAGGATCACCTTCAAGCTCCTCACCCACGCACACAAAACACTCCACAACACCGGACCGGCATACCTCAACAGACGACTCGCCTTCTACACCCCGAACCGCCAGCTCCGCTCCGCCGACCTCGCCATCGTCCCCCGCATCCGAAGAGCGACCACCGGCGGAAGATCGTTCTCCTACCTCGCCGCCAAGACCTGCAACACCCTCCCCATCCTCCTACGGCAGACCCAGGACCTACTAACCTTCAGGAGGCTACTCAAGACCTGGCTGTTCGAGCAGTAGCAGCACCTCTTCTCTCCCCCCAGCGCCTTGAGACCCTCACGGGTGAGTAGTGCGCTTTACAAATGTTCTGATTGATTGATTGTCTTCATTTGTAACCTCCCATGAGGACTGACCCTTTTACTTCTGTTACACAGTCTGTGTTATTTAGTCTGTAAGCACTATTTCTTTAGTGAGTAATGTCTTACTTTGTCTTAGTCTTACTTAGTCTTAGTTTTGATGTGCTTTGCAGCAACATTCAGCACACCATGCATGCTTTCACTTTCCAAGCATCCGGGACAATGGCAGCCACTTGTTTAGACTGCCATACATCTCGCATTTAGGAGAGTTTGAGCAATTGGCATTAAGATTGACAATATCTTAAACTTTCGCAAATGCGACACCTATTGCCTTACAAAAATTTTTTGGTGGGTTTTTTCCAAGTGCCCCATTCCGCGCTTGCACTTAATAGAGGCCACGCCCCTTTCTTTAGACGTAGCTCTTCTAAAGAAAGGGGTGTGGCCTCGAAGTACCAGTGCGGCATGGGGTGCTTGGAAACAAACAATATTTGCAATTCAATAGGTCTCGCATTTGTGAGAGTTTAAGCTATTGACATTTACAGAGCCAATAACTCAAAGTTTTGTAAATGCGAGACCTATTGCATTGCAAATGCTTGTTGACATGGCTTTGCTGTCCTTGTTTACTTTAACTATCAGTCATGGATCATTAAGGCAGCTCAGGAATCCATTTTAAAGTGCTTTCTTCTTATAGTTCCTTTTTTAAATTTTGTACTTTATAGAGGAAAAAATACTGGCTTTAGGTGATTGTCTTCATTTTTGTACCGACCAGGACATGCGAGTTATAAATTGGCCAACTCTACAAGGGAGGCGTGGTGTGATCAGGCCTTCAGAGGGTTTCAGCCACTTTTAAGGTTGGGAGGGGAAGAAGTACATGTCTATCTGAATTAGAAGGCTCCAGTAACATCCGGGTAATTTTTGGGAATACAGGCTTCTGAGCCCCAGTTGCCAGGATTCTGCTTCACAAAGTAATGCCGCCACTACGGCCTTAGGAGCACGTAATGTTAATAACAAAGTTTAGGCTATCATTTCTCTAGGCACTTTTTTGCAGGGGGGGAAAAAAATTTAAGTAAAGAAAATATTATCGTTCCTTGCCCTCCTGTCCTACGAAAGGCCCAGCATACTCTTTGAACATTCCGCATTAGATACGAACATCCTACATAGTTAAATAAAGTACAGCGCTATAACCTTGCACAGCCATGTGGCAGTTTGTGACCATATACCTGTGTGAGTTACTGGACTTTTAAGACTGCTTATTTTCTTGTGCAGCCTTTAACTTTGAAAATGGAACAAACACCATGGCAACATAAAACAAAGTTGCAACTAAGGAGCCGGCATGTTTATTCTCTTTGACGTACTTTGATTTCAGCTTGTTCCAGGTCGGCAAAGACACTACGGTTTCCATGTTGAACTTTCGCTTGACATCTTAATGCTTTCTGGGAACTGTAGTCTGTGAGCTTTAATTGAGCCACTTTTTTTTCAAAGTGAGACGGCTGCGTAAAGGAGTCTGCAGTCCCGGATGAAGGTTGAATAGTTTGTAGTTCGTGTTAAAAAAGCGAAAGCTACGTTATATTAAAGATGACATTAGCATAACTGTTAGGATCACTATCAAGACTGGCATGTGTTTTGTTGGCATGTAGACATTGAGTGAATTTCATTGGCTGTAAAGCATTCCACAGCACTGGAACTTCGTTCTCAAGATGCGCCCTTCTTTCATTTGAGTTATTCTTGACACAGCCATGAAGTTTGTTAATGCTGGATTTGGTTTACATGTTCTGTTCTTCCAAATTGTAAATTATCTTCTCACAAAATATACTTTTCTGTTAATTTGCTTTTGTTTTAACAATTCCAAGTATGTTA